>OX419721.1:61016761-61477865 GCA_948474765.1 Patella depressa | reverse complement strand
TATAGCATAAGGGAACGTATATTTAACATCATGTTAACTCCTTTAAATATCTAAACGGGGGTTGTGATGGCCTAGTGCTCAAGAGTGTCGCGCTTCGACCTCTAGCTGGCCGGTCACCTCTGGCTTGCGTCTGTGGTTTCGATCACTGGTGTGGGCGTATGTGGCATGGAGATAGGGGCGCCTTCTCAACCTCGTGGGTTCCTCCGGGCACTCCGGTTTCCTCCCACTGCGCTTCCTCGCGCAAGCGAATTATTGAAATAAAATTAAAACCATATGTTAGTCCCGAAATGACCTAGTTTATGTCGAGTGGAAGTTAAACCCGACCTCTCTCTCTTTCTCTCTAAATATCTAAACGAATTTATTGTGAACTTACTATATTGAATGATAAGATTTTGGGCAAGAGTTATCTTCTCTTGATTGTTAGTAATCAGTAGATGGCCGCCATCGATATAACATCTTTCCATAGCCTCCGCCCATCTTTTACGTGAGCTTAGTATTATACCACAGAACCTTTCAGTTTGACTTTCAAAGAGACTGTAGCCCTTCGATACTGGACACGTTTCTAAATTGTAAAAACATTCCGAATATAAAAACAGTAATATAAGATTATTACCGGGTGACTAACAAAAATCCAATGGACAAACATAATAAAATCTATTAATAAAACAATTTCAGATACAAGAGAGATAGAGAGAGAAATAGGATTTAACGCCCACGCGACACAAACTAGGTCATTTCAGGACTAACACATGGTTCAATTTTATTTCAATAATTCGCTTGCGCGTAAGGATCTTTAGCAGTGGGCTCCGGCCAGGAGAAAAACAGTGGTATCTGGAGTTAAAGGAAGTGTAAGATTACACCCATCTGTGCAACCGCATGCTGATACCTTTTGGTGGACCGATAAGAACTATATCGATAATAATTAAATAGACAAGACAGTAGCACCGTTGGACAGAATCCGTGTAAATTGAGCATGCTATAACGTATCGCGTACGTGGTAAACCCCCACTTAGTATAAACTGGGGACTAAAGTATGTGACTGAAAAATGACAAACTGATCAAAATTCGATTTTTTTTAGGCCACCCCATGTAGGAATACGGTGTCACTTTTTGTAACATTCTTAAATAAAATTTATTATGTTCAAATAATCAATAAATCCTTTGAACTACCCACAGAGGAATATATCAAAGGAATATACCAAACACAGATTTCTTGGGCTAATGTTTTTAGTTCCCTCTAGCCTATTCAGGCCACATTAAATTAATATAAGACAAAATGGCGTTACGTAAAAGAAAAGATACCGAAAAGAGGGAAAATATCAATAAACAAGCAAACAGTGATGCTGATGTCCCCCCAACCGCAATCTCAAAATAAATATATTACACATATATTTTCGAAAGTATCGAGCAATCACACTGATTATCAACTATACACCAAGCTTCACCATTCCCCAGCAGTTAGAATCAAAGTTATCTTGTCCCAAAGTATCGACAACGGAAATTGCTTAGCTTTAGTGGAAAAATTTAAACAATGAACTCCGTCAAGTTTAAACTTTATACCTCAGTAATTAGCAGAGTAATTGCTTATCGTTACTTAGCCTAAGCAGAAAATTCTCATCATCGAACTTAGTCAAGATAATGACATAATGAATAAAACTCGGCAGTTAGAACCAAAGTTATCGCGTTCCAAAATCTCAACCAATCAAATGGCTCATCTCTGCTTAGAGTCAAATGCGGATGACCAAACACCTTATAGGAACCCATACTAAGGGTTATTTTGTCCCAAAGGTATTAATATGATGAAACTATACATTACCTTCACTGAATTATAACCAAAGTTATCGTGTGCCAAAGCATCGACCAATCGTATTCCTTATCTCGTCTTACCTAAGCAGAAAATGCTCATTTTCAAACTCCCTCAGGGCATTAACCTAATAAACACCTACACCAAGCTTGGACATTCTAGCTCATTTAGATTTATAGTGTGACGGACAGACGCTGACGGACGCACAGGCCCATTTTAATAGTCCTGCTTTTTTCGAAAGGCGGGGAAAATTAATAACAATTATTCCGATTTATGTTATCGTTTTTAATAAAAGGCAAACGACTATTTTAAGAGTTTAAATTATAAAGGCCGAAACGAAAAATTTGAAATCGTCTCGGCGACATTCATAAGGATTATGTTCTAGGTGCTTAATTTGTGAGCAATAAAGGGGCATTTTTGTGTTAATTTTCCCAATATAATTATCACAATATCCATTACAGAATAAGTATAAAATATAATTTGATTTAGAAGTCGTATTTGATTTGTTATAAAATGGTGTATATTCAGTGATCAAGACTAAATTGAAATGAGTCTTCGAGTGCCATACAATCAGGTGCCATAATAAGAAACTAAAATCTTTGGGTTATAAACACGCATTCCAAGTTTCATCAAAATCGGCTCAAAATGCTGACCTGTACAGGGTCCACAACCTTGATATACCATATTTTTTATACAATTCGCGTACTTGCGGCGGCCATTTTGTTAGACAGTTTTGTTCCGATTTTCACGAAATTTGAACTCAACCTTCATTACGGTGTACCGGTGATATAATCAGACGTTCTTTTTCTTAAAATCGAATAATAATTGTGACCTCCATAAATATCGGAAGGAACCAAGATCCCTGGGTTATTAACATGTATTTAAAGTTTCATCAAAATCGCTTCAAAATTGTGAACTCTACCGTGTTCACAAGCTAAAAACGTGATTTTTCGTACAATATGGGGCATAGAATATATATATATATAGAGAGAAATGGGGTTTAACGTCCACTCGACACAAACTAGGCCATTTAGGGACTAACATATGGTTCAATTTTATTTCAATAATTCGCTTACGCGTAGGAGTCTTTAACAGTGGGAGGAAACCCACGAGGTTGAGAAGGCACCCCAATCTCCATGCCACATACGCTCACACCAGGGATCGAAACCACAGCCGCAAACCAGAGGTGACCGACCAGCTAGAGGTCGAAGCGCGGTACTCTAGCCCCCCCCCCAATAGAATATACGCCCACATGAAAATGTGAGCGCATAAAAATACATCAGCCGGCATTGGTACTTAGGTGTCCTTTGACAATATTCCTCGAAATCAACGATACAATAATACTGATGAATTAAGAATCCCACAGAAGCTAATTTCCAAGTCACATCAGTGTACACGTCATCTTAGAACAACAATGAATCGAGTAAAAGACTGTCGACTTCATAGGAATCTTATCTGGTGTCCTTTTCTTTCTTTAAACAGCGTTTGATTTTTTTGTTTACAGTGACGTGCAGGGGTTTGGTCAAACTCAGTGCCAACGCCTTGATTGCACACCCCAAAGACTGAAGTAAATAGCCCAGTCGAGAAAGGGAGACATTTTAAAAATGGCAAAACAGAAGAAAAAAATCACAAATTTAACAGAGATAAATTCAGATTAAAAAAAAACACAAGCACGTAAATTCCCATTCATTGATGTGTTAAGATGAAGGTATACTTACTTTGGTAAGCCCAGTAATACACCATATTAAGTCGGTAGTTATACTTACTTTGATAAGCCCAGTAATACACCATATTTAAGTCGGTAGTTCCTCTGCTTCCAGACCAGATTAGAAAATTATAAAGATAACAATTTAAGCTCGCTCTATTGATACCAAATGACTGACATTCGGTATCTATCGTACATTTTCCCCACATTCTCGAATAGAACCAACAGTTATTGACGATGCCCAGCCTTCATATAATTTACCTTCAAACATAGTTTTCTTATAAACTTGTCCTAGACAAGTACCCGTTATATTATCAATATACCAAATTAAAACAACACTTAAGGTAATTGACAAATCACGTTTAAATTGGTGCATTTTATACTAAAAACAAATTCGCTCGTTAAGTGCCTATTAGGATTATCTGCCCGTATTCAGTTCAGTTGTCTTCAATTCTAGGTAACTGCACCGGAATAACATGCTGATTAAATTTTTGTCCCATCAATTTGGATTTCACGCGTTTTCAATATATCATTTTATTCTTTTTTATCTGTTTATTACTTCTCAGAGACTGCTTGGCTTATTGGATCGATTTAAGCGTTGATGGAAAAGTTGGTGGTGGTTGGTGTACTAAGCAAATTCCCAAGGTATGTCCGGCGAACTACCCACGACTAATAATACTTAATATGGTAAACAATATTTTATTCAGGTTGTCTGAATGGGATTTGGGAACAGGCTTAGCCTATGTAAAACCCCTCTCCCTTAATAATTTGTATATATATATTATTAATGCAACGTGGGTGTATATACATATTATATAAATATAATAAAATGGGTGAAAATGTACAAAGTATAGTAAGATTTTTTAATAATAATAATAGGCAACATTAGGAAGGCTAGCCAAAATTATTCATAAAATAGACGATGTGGTCGAGATTAAAATCTGTTTGACATAACTATAAACTTATGGACCCGACTAAAAATATTAGTGTTAACATCAAGACTGTAGGTTGTGGGATGTACTATCGATAAAAATTATGAGCCTCGAGAAGATAACAGGTAAGCTTCGGAAGCGCCGCGAGCCATTTGGAACCATGGGGAGGATTGCAAAAATTTTCCACGATGTGTTTTTTCACTTTGTCGGGAAGACAGGCCGGGGAGGCATCTCCGGAGCCTTCAAGATCCAGCTTCCTCGAAATTGTTCCCTGAAGAATCCCAGATATAGATAATTTCAGATATCCCTAGATACATCGGCGAGCCGATGCTTATGGAAAAATAAAATTTTGAGGAAGCTTCCTCGAGGATTTGGAAACCTCAGGGGATGCCCTTGAATCTGTTCGCGACGCCTCCCGAGACTCAGCAATATTCATTAGTAGTACATTACCGAGGCAAAATATTCCAAGTGGAACCAAAGCATAAGTGCCGCTGATACGCGGCGGCAATTGTTCGGGGGACATTCGCAGAAGCTTTGTGACCATAGTCAAAGCACCAATGGACGTTCATCGGGCTATCTCCGGTGCCTAATAAGTGTTATTTCTCACGAGACTATTTCGTTGCTTTCAGTTGCTTAAATCTTTAATATTTGTCAAATTCTGACAATCTTTTTTTAAATTCGAATTATTATATACATGCTACTGCAAAGAGTCTGAAATAAGGTTGGCCCATTCAATCATTGTATATGATAATAACAATATAATAACTAGACCTGCATGCAGGAATGACGGGTTTCACTGGTGCCACGTTACCCTTTAACATGTCACTTCCGGTGCCACGTTACCCTTGAACATATGTCACTTCCGGTACCAATGAAACCATTACACTGGTTTCCCCATAAGCATTGCACACATCAAATAAATTGGACGCAGAATCAACCAAATCCAGCAAATATCAATTCATTTGTTACTTGTAAGTGATCCTGACAAAATTACATTACTTCCGGTGATAATGAAAATATTCAATTAGTTTTATGAAATCGGAAATGACATATGACATCATATAGTGAAAATTTTATGTAAATAGAATAATAATTGCCACTTTTATAGACCAAAAACCTTGAAAAGTGACTTGTAGACAATCGACTATTTCTCTGCAACCGCACAAGTTAGAAACCATTTTGTGGTGTCTGTATGATCGTATGGGATCAATCTATTTGTTGAATGGAATCAAGTATCATAATTTTGAAAACATTACAAATCAGACGCATTTGAATAAATTATCTGTTTAGCAGGCTAAAAATTCAGTTTTTGATAAAATGACATCACTTCCGGTGATACTAAAACAGTTAAATTAGTTCTATAAAATCGTAAATGGCATAAGACATCATATGGTGAAAATTTTATGAAAATCGAATAATAACTGATTCTTTAATAGCCAAAATAAAGTAAAAAGTGACTTGTGGAAAATCGTCCATTTCTCTGCAACCATACAAGTTAGAAACCATTTTGTGGTATCTATATGATCGTATGGGTTCATTCTATTTGTTGATGGGAACCAAATTTCATAATTCTAAAAATATTACAAATAATACTCATTTGAATAAAAAATGTATTTTTAACACTAAAAATTCAGTTATTGCGTAAATGACGTCACTTCCGGTAACAGTGAAAGTGTTAAAATTGTTTGGAATAGTCGACTGTGGAAATAGTCAACGGATAGTGAAAGAAAATTGAAAATTGAATAATAATTGATTCTTTTACAGCCAAAATAACGTGAAAAGTGACTCATGCAAAATTGCCCATTTCTCGGCAACTGCTTATATTACAAACTAAATTTCACATACATTCTCTTTGTATGGATTATTGCTACAAGTTTATGAAAGTATCGAAGAAATATTTTAATATATGAAGACACTGGATGGGTTGTAAATAGCTTATTTTTACCCCTTTTTTTACCTTTTAACCGAAATGGCCCGAAAACAAAATCGAAATTAAAAAAACTGAGTCCGAGATTTTGTGCACCTTAACAGGGCGCATCTTTTGAGTAAGATCAGATTAGTAGAAAATAGTTTTTGCTTTCAAAAAGTGGTACCGAACTGTCAATATTGTAGTTTTTGCTGAATTTACGCCACTTCCGGTGCCTACAGGAAACTTTACCGGTAACAAAAAAAATGGCATTTTGAACCACGGAACATATGAACATGGTTTTATACAAATCGAACAATAAATAATTAATGTAGGACTGAAAAACTGAATTAGCCAATGGCGGCCAAGGAAAATTACGGAAACAAAAAATGTTGACATTTTTGTTCAAATCAGATGACTCTTTAACCTTGGTTAAAATGTCATATAAAAATATTAATAAATAAAAAAGTTTTTTGTAAAAATTTAAATTTTCAAAATTTGGCGCCTAATATCTTCCAAGATTCGTCGAAAATCAAAAATCAAAAGTAACATAGCTATGTCCCATGTTTCTGGCTATGTCAAAATGCATCATATGCTAAAATCCAATGATTATTGTTAATATTACGGCAATATTTCAAAAAACGACATTTTCGGTGATTTCGGATATTTCGCAATGTCGCAGAATGCCGGGAATAGCTTTAATCTCTAAGTCACACCCACTTTCCCAGTAAAACTGAAGAAATTGTATCGATTCGACAAGAAGTTGCTGAGATATAAGCAAATTGGAAAAAAAAAATAATAATAATAAGAAGAACTAGACCTGCATGCAGGAATGACGGGTTTCACTGGTGCCACGTCACTTTCGGTGCCACGTTACCCTTGAACATATGTCATTTCCGATACCAATGAAACCATCGACCAGGTTTCCACATAAGCATTGTAAACATCAAATAAAATTGACGAAGAATCAACCAAATCCAGCAATATCAATTCATTTTATATATATATATATATATGTTACTTGTAAGTGATCCTGGAAAAATTTCATTACTTCCGGTGATAATGAAAATGTTCAATTAGTTTTATGAAATCAGAAATGGCATAAGGCATCATATGGCGAAAATAGTATGTAGATCGAATAAGAATTGCCACTTTTATAGACCAAAAACCTTGAAAAGTGACTTGTAGAAAATCGTCTATTTCTCGGCAACCGTACATGATAAAAACTATTTTTTGGTATCTATATGATCGTATGGGTTCAATCGATTTGTTGATTGGGATCAAATATCATAATTTGAAATATATTACAAATCAGACTCATTTAAAAAAAATATCTGTTTTGAAGGCTAAAAATACAGTTTTTGCCAAAATGACATTACTTCTGGTGATACTGAAAATGTTAAATTAGTTCTATGAAATCACCAATGACATAAGATATCATATAGTGAAAATTTTATGAAAATCGAATAATAACTGACACTTTTATAGACCAAAAACCTTGAAAAGTGACTTAGGGAAAATTGTCCATTTCTCTGCAACCGTACAAGTTAGAAACCATTTTGTGGTATCTGTATGATCGTATGGGTTCAATCTATTTGATCAATAGAATCAAATATCATAATTTGAAAAAAATAACAAGTACGACTCATTTGAATAAAATATTGTTTTTAAAGGCTAAAATTTAAGTTTTGAGCAAATAACGTCATTTCCGGTGGCGGCGTAAGAGGTAAAATGGTTTGAAATAGTCCACTATGGCATTAGGCATCCAATGGCGAAAGAAAATTGAAAATCGAATAATAATTGATTCTTTTACAGCCAAAATTACGCGAAAAGTGACTCATGCAAAATTGCCTATTTCTCGGCAACTGCTTATATTACACACTAATTTTCACGCATATTCTCTTCGTATGGATGATAGCTACAAGTTTATAAAAGTTACAAAGAAATATTTTAAAATTTGAAAAGCCTGAATAGGTGGTAAATAGGTCAATTTTACACCATTTTAGCCTCTTAATCGAATTTGCTCGAAAATGAAATCGAAATTAAAAAAACTGCTTCCTACATTTTTTGCGCCTTGAAAGGGCACACTCTTTGAGTCAAATAATTTTTCCAAAAAATAATATTTGTTTTCGATATAAGAAAATAACTGTCAAAATTGTAGTTTTTGGTAAAATTATGCCACTTCCGGTGCCGACAGATAACACTTTCGGTAATAAAAAAAATGGCAATTGAGACAACGAAGCATATGAACTTTGTTTTATACAAATCGAACAATAAAAAATTAATCTGGGACTGAAAAACTGAATTAGCCAATGGCGGCCAAGGAAAATTACTGAGACAATTTTTTTTACTATTTTTGCGCTAGTCAGATTACTCTTTAATTCCGTGCACAACACGACTAAAAAATATTCATAAATAAAAAAGTTTTTTGTAAAATTTTAAATTTTCGAAATTTGGCGCCTAATATCTTCGAAGATATGCCGAAAATCAAAAATCGAAAGTAGCGTAGCAATGTGCCCTGTCTCCGACTATGCCAAAATGTATCGAAAGTTAAAATCCAATGATTATTGTTAAAATTACTGCAATATTTTCAAAAACGATAACTTCGGTGATTTCGGACATTTCGCATTGTCGCAGAACGTTCAAAATAGCTTTATCCTCTAAGTCACACCCACTTTCCCAGAAAAACCGAAGAAATCGTAACGATGCGACAAGTAGTTGCTGAGATATAGTCAAAGTGGAATTGGAATAATAATAAGAATAATAATAAGAACTAGACCTGCAAGCAGCACTGAACCGGCTTTCAGGAATCATACAGGAAGTTTCTTATACCATAGCCGATCCATTGAGCTACCAAACTATACTTTAGTTGTTTTGCTTCAGTGACACCCTCTATCATATGTAAAAGTAATATTTGCTGGCGAAAAGACCGGTCAAAATTGTAAATTATGGCAAAATTACGTCACTTCCGGTACCGAAAGATATTTTTATAGGTGAAAAATAAGTCGAAAATTCGCAACACACAAAATACAAACTTTGTTTTATACATATTGGGCAATAAATAATTACCCTATAACCCATAAACTGAAATTAAGAAGGTAAAAAACTTAAAAGTGACCCTGGGAAAATTGGCTATTATTCGACAAGGGAACATGCTAGAAGGCTTTTTTTGATATCAATATGATGGTATTGATTCAATCTTACTGCCCATTAGAGTCAGACGTTATCAAGTTAAACGAATAATAAATATAAATCCCTTCAAAAAAATGTTTGTTTTGAAGGCTAAAAATACGTTTTTTGCAAAAATTACAATACTTCCGGTGATATTGAAAATGTTAACTTAGTTCATAGAAGCCATAAATGGCATAAGGCATCTAATGGTAAAAAAATTATAAAAATCAAATAATAATTGAGACTTTTATAGACCAAAAACCTTGAAAAGTGACTTATAGAAGATCGCCTATTTCTCTGTAACCATACAAGTTAGCAACCATTTTGTGGTATCTGTATGGTCGTATGGCTTCATTCTATTCGTTGATGGGGATCAAATATCATAATTTTAAAAATATTATAAGGCACACTCATTTGAATAAAATATTTTTTTTTTGGTTAAAAATACAGTTTTTGCCCAAATGACGTCATTTCCGGTCACAGTGAAAATGTAAAATTGACTTGACCTAGTCCAAATTGGCATTAGGCATCAAATGGAAAAAAAATATTGCAAATCGAATGATAATTCACTCTTTTATAGGCAAAATAACGTGAAAAGTGATGCATGCAAAATTGCATATTTCTCGGCAACTGCTCATATTACAAACTAATTTTCGCATACATATCGGGCAATAAATAATCAACCTATAACCCATAAACTGAAATTAAGAAGGTATAAAACTTAAAAGTGACACTGGGAAAATTGGCTATTATTCGACAAGGGAACATGCTAGAAGCCTTTTCTTGATATCAATATGATGGTATTGATTCAATCTTACTGCCCATTAGAGTCAGACGTTATAAAGTTAAACGAATAATAAATATAAATCCCTTCAAAAAAATGTTTGTTTTGAGGGCTAAAAATACGTTTTTTGCAAAAATTACATTACTTCCGGAGATATTGAAAATGTTAATTTAGTTCATAGAAGTCATAAATGGCATAAGGCATCAAATGGTAAAAAAATGATAAAAATCGAATCATAATTGACACTTTTATAGACCAAAAACCTTGAAAAGTGACTTATAGGAGATCGCCTATTTCTCTGTAACCGTACAAGTTAGAAACCATTTTGTGGTATCCGTATGGTCGTATGGCTTCATTCTATTCGTTGATGGGAATCAAATATCATAATTTCAAGAATATTATAAGGCAGACTCATTTGAATAAAATATTTGTTTTTTAAGTTAAAAATACAGTTTTTGCCCAAATGACGTCATTTCCGGTCACAGTGAAAATGTAAAATTGGCTTGACCTAGTCCAAATTGGCATTAAGCATCAAATGGAAAAAAATATTGCAAATCGAATAATAATTCACTCTTTTATAGGCAAAATAACGTGAAAAGTGATGCATGCAAAATTGCATATTTCTCGGCAACTGCTCATATTCCAAACTAATTTGCGCATACATTCTCTTCGTCTGGATTATTGCTACGAGTTTATGAAAATTACAAATAAATATTTCAAAATATGAAGACGCTGAATGAATTGTAAATAACTGAATTTTACACTTTATTTTACATTTTATTCGAAATTGCCCGAAAATGAAATTGAAATTAAAAAATCTGAGCTAAGGATTTTGTGCACCTTTGCAGGGTGCATCCTTTTAGTTATATCAGTTTTGAAGAAAAATAATATTTGCTTTCAAAAAGTGGTACTGAACGGTCAAAATTGTAGTTTTTGTTAATATTACGTCACTTCCGTTGCCGCCAGAAAAATTTCACCGTAACAAAAAAAATTACAATTGGGACCACGGAGCATATGAACTTTGTTTTATACAAATCGAACAATAAATAATTTTTCTGGGTACAAAAAACTAAATTAGCCGATGGCGGCTAACGCAAATTACCGAGACAATTTTTTTTCTCATTTCTGCTCAAGTAGGATGATATTTTTAACCCTGTGTAAAATATCATCAAAAAATATTCATAAACAAAAAAGGTTTTCGTAAAGAAATTAATTTTTTTCAAAATATCGGACATTTTTTTAGACTACTTCCGGTTTTACGATCGTTGTCGTGATAGCTTTACGAAGTTCTTTGGATAATTAACTTTCTGTACCAGAAGTGTCAGAAACATCCATTGAGTAGTTTTGGAAAAAAAGATAACTTAAAGAGCGTTTCCAAAAATTTAACGATTTTTCAATTTTTTTCAAAGTTTGAGGCCATTTTTGGACCATTTATATTATTTCAATGCTTTTCATTTTGGATTCACTATATAGACAACCGATAGGACTTTGAGTAAGAATAGTTTAAGAAAAATCTGCGGAGTCGTTTTCGAGAAAAGGGCGTCCCAGAATGTTAAAAAATCAGAAAATATAGATTTTTGTTATACAATAATTTATTTCCTTACCATCGAAATCGTATTATTTAGATACCATATGATGGTCCATTAATAGGGCTATCCAGCGACACTTTAGTTCTTTTGGTCCGTTATTACCTAAGGGAGAAATCAAGTTTTTCGCAAGTGCGACAATGTTTTTGACCTTTTTTTTCCTTTTTTGAATACTTCCGGTATGGTTATTATTGTCGGAATAGTTTTAATAGCCGGTTTGGGCACTAAAATAGCCACGGGGCTCTGTAATGATATATTACATTATCTGATCAGATAAAATGCCTCTGAGAAATCCTATGTTCAAAAGTGCCAAAAATGCAAAAAATTTAAATATCGAAAATTAAATTTCAATAACTACATACATATTATACATCGTTAGAATCGTAATTAGGTCAGCTATCTGAATATACAACCTTTTTTTGAAAATCTCTTCAAATAAAAAAATAGTAGAGCATTTTCCAAAATTTCACGATTTTTCGACTTTTTTTGATTTTCAGTCCCTTTTTTATCGTATTCCAGACATTTCAAAGTCTTATTGGGTGGCATAATTCACAAGACTATCGAATGGACTCTCGATAGAGAAAGTTAAAAAAAAAAGTTGCGGTTAAGTTTTCGAGATAAAGGCGTCCAAAAACGCTCCAAATCAGAAAATACTTGATTTTCAGCGTGCCATATTTTGCTTCCTGCTCGTCGTATCCGTACAAATTGGGTATCATACGATAGCACAATACTATTGCAGTCCAATGGTACCCTAATTTGTTTAATCCATTGATATCGGACGGAGAAATCGCGTTTTTCCCCAAAATACCCATTTTTTGCATTTTTTTCAAAATATCGGACATTATTTCGACCACTTCCGGTGTACAGATTATTGTTGAAATTGCTTTATTCCTTGCAATGGTCATTTGGCTTCATGCTTCAGAAATTTCAGAAACGTCAATTCGGCCATAAAACGGAACCCGAGCTCACAAAATGGGTAGAAAATTCGAAAAAAATCGAAAAATAAAGGGCGATAACTCTGAATGAAACTTATATTACTGGAATCGGATGGACTTCAGGTATCCAAAAATGTAGGTCAAATTTCAAAATTTTGAAAAATAACAAAAATTGTCTCTCAAACAACATTTTTCATTTTTCGATCGCAAGAAGTCAGCGATGAAGTTTCGAAATATCGAAATTTTCAACTGCTATCGTCCGAGAAAAGACTCAGGGTTTCCGAAAATGTCATTTGTATGAAAATAGGTACAGAATTGACGAAACTACGGCCATTTTTTGATATTTTGACACCGCACGAAATTCGACCACTTCCGGTCTGCGCAGAAGTTTCAAATATAGTTTATCAAGTAGCCAACACATGGTTTCCCGATAGAGAATTAGGTCCCAGATCGGTATCTGTTACAGGCACTGAGAAATAGGCTCCGGCGAAAAAAAAAATAATAATAATAAACTAGACCTGCATGCAGGAATGACGGGTTTCACTGGTGCCACCTTACCCTTAAACATGTCACTTCCGGTGCCAAGTTACCCTTATGTCGCTTCTGGTACCAAGGAAACCACTAAACAGGTTTCCAGATTAACATTGCACACAAATAAAATGGACGCAGAATCAACCAAATCCAGCAATATCAATTCATTTTATACATTTGTTACTTGTAAATGATCTTGACAAAATTAAATTACTCCCGGTGTTAATGAAAATGTTCAATTAGTCTTATGAAATCAGAAATGGCATACGATATCATACAGTGAAAATTTTATGTAAATCGAATAATAATTGCCACTTTTAAAGACCAAAAAACTTGAAAAGTGACTTGTAGAAAATCGGCAATTTCTCTGACAGTGATCTGACCAAAACCTAGTTCGGGTTCTTGGTGCACGACGAAATTTGGAATAGTTGGAAATGATTTGAAAAGACAAACACTTTATAAATGATAAATAGATTTATTGAATTATAAGTGAAAAGTAGGATATGTACATAGCATTAACCATGATATAGCAATTGTTTAATCATACATAAGTTGAAATGGAAATCCAATTATCCAAGTATAGTGAGAATAAGAACAGCATTAATAAATATTCAAAATGCGTATTTGCAAATTCGGGAAATATTTTACAATGAATTCAAAAATACAAAGAAATATGTAATGAACATATAAAGCAAAATTTAAATAACAAACAGAAAGGCATACATTTATATAAATTTTGAAATTTAATTTGCGTATAATGTAAATTTAAAGTAGATGAATTAAACTGCAGGAAAAATAATCGTAGAAGTTAAAAACCCAACAGAGAAAGTTGTAATACTTTCTGCGGGAAATATGTATTTAGTACATAAATACAACAATGAATGAATAGAATATATAAAACAGAATATACATATATACTACATATTTTGGTACATGGAAGACCAGTCAAATTACTGAGTGTGTTGCATTAAAGATTTGATCGTGACCTTCCATATTTCAGAGGTGCGCTTGAACATTCAGTGGTCCATTATGTCATTATGATGACTCAATGAATGTTTAAGCGACCCGGTCCATTTGGGAAAATAAAGAATAAATATTCTTTAATTAATTGAACCGGTACCTAGCTACAATAAAATGGGTCCTATACGAAAATCGAAACAATAGGACATACACAAAGCAACAATATATAATGAAATGAAAATTTGGCTAATATTACATATATACATTTAACAGCTCGATATTACCCTAGAGTTCTGAAAAGATAACAAATATAAACAGTTAAAATATATGCATTAGAAATCCCCGTGGTAAATTGTTTTGTACTGTGTGAAATGAGCTCTGTACATATATTCTTAAAATAACAAAATGACAACCTGTGATTCAATTTGAATATATTCCAAACAAAAACAGATTAAAACTCACCTGCCAATTTATTGCCCACCATTTTAAGCGTAATAACTGTTTCCTTTTGTATGATATCTTCCATCTTTGTCACAAGCTCTTCCTCAGATTCGTGCGTAATATAACTTTTGAGAACTGGAACGGGACAGTTAACATCAATAAATACGTCTGGTTGTTCTACCTTCGCTATTGTAATTAAATATTCCAAATCGTCCCTTCCATAGCCATGGATAATGAATTCTGCTGTGGCGGTCGGTGCTGTGGTTTCCTGAAATACATAAACAATTATAACCATCTTCACCCCCAAAGTAAATTATGGTGCAGTTTAGTTCGCTACCAAACTATTTAGCGAACCTCGGTCGTGTTTTTGCATTAAATAGCAAAATTTCAATGTTTTCTTCCTTCAATTTTCAATATGAAATATATGATTTGATATAATAAATTAGTTAGAATCAGATGCTTAGGTTCACTTACTTCTAGAATAGTGTCTGAAGTAGAACTAAAACCTGTTGTCTTTTGGAATTTTCTGGGACTTAAATTCGTTAACTTAACATATGTGCCGGCCTTCAAACCATCTGGGTTATTCCATAAGGTAATTTTTGACGTGGCCGTTTCATCTTTTAACTCAATTTCTGTGAGTGAAGTATCTCTTCCGTTGACGGAAACCATTCGTTCTGCATTTACCTAATAAAAGAAAAGTTTTCGTATGTTGAATAAGAGCAATTAAATGTAGAAACCACGCACAAATAAGCATAAATTAAACCTTTTTGTTATTTGGTGCTGAGCTGAAATGGAAAAGAATCGGATAGTGAATACGGATGACTTACACATTCAATTCTACCACACAGTGTGGACATTGCTGTCAATTCTTTTGCCTGTTGAATTGATCGGGTCGGGGCCGGTTCCGGATAGACCAGACACTTGGCTGACTTTATTATGGCTTCACAGGGTCTTGAACTCAGTACGGTATTACGGAGGCTCGTTTTCTGTCCTAGAATGAGAAAAATTCACATTTCTGATTCATATATAATTAAAATCCTGTTGGTATTAAATTATGATTCATAAAAATAACATATTGCCTTGGTTTTAAGAGACCCCATATTGCTACCTTCTTGGCTAAATGTTAAAATAACAACAAACGAAACGAAATCTTATATACGATATATGTCAGGTAGACATCTGTAGTATGTTATTAAATAATTGTATATTTCATTTGAAATTAATACTTTTCCTTACACACATGTCAAATATCGAATATCAGAAAAATGTTATTAAATAATTGCATATTTGATTTTGAATTAATAGCGTTTTCCTTACACACAGGTCACATATCGAATATAAGGATATGTAGACAACACGGTGTATAAGCATTTTCTATATATTAGATGTTCGCAAAAGCAAGGCAAACACCTCCAAATCCCCGACTATGCACAGGAAGTGGGTTATTCATTTCAGTCTATTGTTCGGAAATGGAAAATATTGTAGTCTGTATATTTATTTTTCAGATATGATATGGAAAATGCTCTTGAAAAAATTATTGAAACTTGATTGGGTATAAGAATTATAATGGACACATTACTCTTAGTTATACCAGCCCCAATTTCCCCTACCTCATAATCTTTACTTACCTAAAAGTATGTACGGAACATCGTTCTTAGATCTTTTCACAGTGAAATTACCAGTTACCATATAACTCTTCCCTTTTTGGATTTTGTGACATGTGAAAATTTTTATAGCTGATCCCTCGTCACATGCCCCAACTATGTATTTTTGGTTACCATCTCCCTTATTTTCTTCTTTAAATTCGGCTACTAGGAATTTCAAGGGCTTAACATAGGCTTGTGATGCAGTAGTCGTGGCAGAGGCAATCAGTTGCAATATGGTTAGGAAAGCCATTTCACAGGATTGTAGTAACGGGTGTAAAACAGTATCTTTATATGCAATTTACAAGCTGACCACGAAAGCTATTGGCTGTTTTTTTTAATTGGCTGGACAAAAGATAATCCGTGACAATATATATCTAGAACAAAAGGCTTAAAATTTCTCCACTGTGGTGTTTGAAGAAATGAAGACCTTGTTAAATTGCGTTATCATTGGTTGATTGATTGCTTGGTGAACTCAGAGTGCCAGTGTTTTATAATTTGTCTGATATGTTTTCCTTTGTTTCATTCTTTAATTAATATTTAACAACACAATCTGACGCCATCAAGTCTACATTTTAATCTTTAATACCAATCTATTTTATGACAATAAGTTAACTTATCGAGTCAACCTACATTGCATTCAATAATAATAATATAATTTATTGAGTTTTCCCTTTCAATTATGTGACAATAAACAAACGGATGTAGTTGATCTTTTGCCACTGTTCATCCGTTAATCGTTTTAAATTTTATTTTAATACCTTTGAACAACTGTCATAAATATTATAATATATTATTAAAATATATAACGCTATTTTACTTATATTATGCAGGTAATATAAGTCAAATGCAGAATGTAAATTATAATCTTATACACACATGTAGTTTGAAATTTAGGTTGTAACATTTTCTTCGGAATAATAATAAATATGAGCTATTTCTATACTTCGTACATAAATACAGCAATGAATGAATATTAAAATTATAATGGAATATACATATATACTACATATTTTTTTACATGGAAGAACAGTCAAATTACTGAGTACGTTGTATGAATATTAACATTTTATATTTTATGAATGAATATTGTTTAAACCAAGGTATATTATTCTGTCATGTTTGAGCTTTTATCCAAAAATAAGTAAAATAGCGTTATATATTTTAATAATTTTTATGAAAGTTGTTCAAAGATATTAAAATAAAATTTAAAACGGTTAACGGATGAACAGTGGCAAAAGATCAACTACATCCGTTTGTTTATTGTCACATAATTGAAAGGGAAGACTCAATAAATTATATTATTATTATTAAATGCAATGTAGGTTGACTCGAAAAGTTAACTTATTGTCATAAAATAGATTGGTGTTAAAGATTAAAATGTCGTAGACTTGATGGCGTCAGATTGTGTTGTTAAATATTAATTAAAGAATGAAACAAAGGAAAACATATCAGACAAATTATAAAACACTGGCACTCTCAGTTCACCAAGCAATCAATCAACCAATGATAACGCAATTTAAAAAGGTCTTCATTTCTTCAAACATCACAGTGGAGAAATTTTAAGCCTTTTGTTCTAGATATATATTGTCACGGATTATCTTTTGTCCAGCCAATTAAAAAAAAAGCCAATAGCTTTCGTGGTCAGCTTGTAAATTGCATATAAAGATACTGTTTTACACC
Organism: Patella depressa; assembly: GCA_948474765.1. Classification (NCBI taxonomy): domain Eukaryota; kingdom Metazoa; phylum Mollusca; class Gastropoda; family Patellidae; genus Patella; species Patella depressa. The sequence continues at coordinate 61,459,784 of OX419721.1, read as the reverse complement.
CGTTACTACAATCCTGTGAAATGGCATTCCTAACCATATTGCAACTTATTGCCTCTGCCACGACTACTGCATCGCAAGCCTATGTTAAGCCCTTGAAATTCCTAGTAGCCGAATTTAAAGAAGAAAATAAAGGAGATGGTAACCAAAAATACATAGTTGGGGCATGTGACGAGGGATCAGCTATACAAATTTTCACATGTCACAAAATCCAAAAAGGGAAGAGTTATATGGTAACTGGTAATTTCACTGTGAAAAGATCTAAGAACGATGTTCCGTACATACTTTTAGGTAAGTAAAGATTATGAGGTAGGGGAAATTGGGGATGGTATAACTAAGAGTAATGTGTCCATTATAATTCTTATACCCAATCAAGTTTCAATAATTTTTTCAAGAGCATTTTCAATATCATATCTGAAAAATAAATATACAGACTACAATATTTTCCATTTCCGAACAATAGACTGAAATGAATAACCCACTTCGTGTGCATAGTCGGGGATTTGGAGGTGTTTGCCTTGCTTTTGCGGACATCTAATATATAGAAAATGCTTATACACCGTGCTGTCTACATATCCTTATATTCGATATGTGACCTGTGTGTAAGGAAAACGCTATTTATTCAAAATCAAATATGCAATTATTTAATAACATTTTTCTGATATTCGATATTTGACATGTGTGTAAGGAAAAGTATTAATTTCAAATGAAATATACAATTATTTAATAACATACTACAGATGTCTACCTGACATATATCGTATATAAGATTTCGTTTCGTTTGTTGTTATTTTAACATTTAGCCAAGAAGGTAGCAATATGGGGTCTCTTAAAACCAAGGCAATATGTTATTTTTATGAATCATAATTTAATACCAACAGGATTTTAATTATATATGAATCAGAAATGTGAATTTTTCTCATTCTAGGACAGAAAACGAGCCTCCGTAATACCGTACTGAGTTCAAGACCCTGTGAAGCCATAATAAAGTCAGCCAAGTGTCTGGTCTATCCGGAACCGGCCCCGACCCGATCAATTCAACAGGCAAAAGAATTGACAGCAATGTCCACACTGTGTGGTAGAATTGAATGTGTAAGTCATCCGTATTCACTATCCGATTCTTTTCCATTTCAGCACAGCACCAAATAACAAAAAGGTTTCTTTTTGTTTAATTTAATTATTTGTGCGTGGTTTCTACATTTAATTGCTCTTATTCAACATACGAAAACCTTTCTTTTATTAGGTAAATGCAGAACGAATGGTTTCCGTCAACGGAAGAGATACTTCACTCACAGAAATTGAGTTAAAAGATGAAACGGCCACGTCAAAAATTACCTTATGGAATAACCCAGATGGTTTGAAGGCCGGCACATATGTTAAGTTAACGAATTTAAGTCCCAGAAAATTCCAAAAGACAACAGGTTTTAGTTCTACTTCAGACACTATTCTAGAAGTAAGTGAACCTAAGCATCTGATTCTAACTAATTTATGATATCAAATGATATATTTCATATTGGAAATTGAAGGAAGAAAATATTGAAATTTTGCTATTTAATGCAAAAACACGACCGAGGTTCGCTAAATAGTTTGGTAGCGAACTAAACTGCACCATAATTTACTTTGGGGGTGAAGATGGTTATAATTGTTTATGTATTTCAGGAAACCACAGCACCGACCGCCACAGCAGAATTCATTATCCATGGCTATGGAAGGGACGATTTGGAATATTTAATTACAATAGCGAAGGTAGAACAACCGGACGTATTTATTGATGTTAACTGTCCCGTTCCAGTTCTCAAGACTTATATTACGCACGAATCTGAGGAAGAGCTTGTGACAAAGATGGAAGATATCATACAAAAGGAAACAGTTATTACGCTTAAAATGGTGGGCAATAAATTGGAAGGTGAGTTTTAATCTGTTTTTGTTTGGAATATATTCAAATTGAATCACAGGTTGTCATTTATATTTTAAGAATATATGTACAGAGCTCATTTCACACAGTACAAAACAATTTACCACGGGGATTTCTAATGCATATATTTTAACCGTTTATATTTGTTATCTTTTCAGAACTCTAGAGTAATATCGGGCTGTTAAATGTATATATGTAATATTAGCCAAATTTTCATTTCATTATATATTGTTGCTTTGTGTATGTCCTATTGTTTCGATTTTCGTATAGGACCCATTTTATTGTAGCTAGGTACCGGTTCAATTAATTAAAGAATATTTATTCTTTATTTTCCCAAATGGACCGGGTCGCTTAAACATTCATTGTTTCGATTTTCGTATAGGACCCATTTTATTGTAGCTAGGTACCGGTTCAATTAATTAAAGAATATTTATTCTTTATTTTCCCAAATGGACCGGGTCGCTTAAACATTCATTGAGTCATCATAATGACATAATGGACCACTGAATGTTCAAGCGCACCTCTGAAATATGGAAGGTCACGATCAAATCTTTAATGCAACACACTCAGTAATTTGACTGGTCTTCCATGTACCAAAATATGTAGTATATATGTATATTCTGTTTTATATATTCTATTCATTTATTGTTGTATTTATGTACTAAATACATATTTCCCGCAGAAAGTATTACAACTTTCTCTGTTGGGTTTTTAACTTCTACGATTATTTTTCCTGCAGTTTAATTCATCTACTTTAAATTTACATTATACGCAAATTAAATTTCAAAATTTATATAAATGTATGCCTTTCTGTTTGTTATTTAAATTTTGCTTTATATGTTCATTACATATTTCTTTGTATTTTTGATTTCATTGTAAAATATTTCCAGAATTTGCAAATACTCATTTTGAATATTTATTAATGCTGTTCTTATTCTCACTATACTTGGATAATTGGATTTCCATTTGAACTTATGTATGATTAAACAATTGCTATATCATGGTTAATGCTATGTACATATCCTACTTTTCACTTATAATTCAATAAATCTATTTATCATTTATAAAGTGTTTGTCTTTTCAAATCATTTCCAACTATTAGTACCATCGAGAACTCAGAACCGGAACAAAAAAGGACAAGGCTTTTGTCGGGTCACTGTTGGCAAATAGAGTAGGAACAGCTTGGATCAAAATTGTGCCCCAATTGATCGAAATAAACTGAGGCATAGAACACGCATCACTTAATTTTTCGTATTAAAAAATGATCCTGTAAAGATCTTATTTATTTTGCCTATCGTGAACAATATTCAAATGGGAACACATCAATACATGTAACAACACATTTGTACACTTTTAAACATGTAACTTAAAAATGTTATTTTAGTCTAATCGGTATTTCTGTTCACGGCCATAACCGTCCCATGTTATTTTAGTATAATCTGTATTTCTGTTCCCCGCAAATTATCAACTTCTCCGCCATAGATAACTATGTGCATTGACTGTCAAAATGTATCAAACGTTAAATATAATTCATACCCATTGGACAAAATTCGTAAGTCATAAACAAACAACAACTTCAGACATTTCGCTTTGTTGCATAATGTTAGAAATAGCTTTAAAGTCAAATGTACTTTACCAGTGTACTGATACAGTTCATATCTAAAGTGTCCTCAGAGAGAACGCCAATTGACAATACAACCAACCGAAATTAAAATCTGATTATAATATTTATTACAAAATAAAAATTATAAATGGTACATATATGTTTGGTATCAAATCACAATTTAGACAGGGCAATAAAATGCATACATGTATGTATATGAGTATCTGACGCTTACTGCCCTTCCTTTGTTATATCAAAGTTAAACATTAGAAATACATTAGAAAAAAAACAAATTAGAAAAAAAGATACCAAAAATATCACAAGTTCAAGATGTTTATATAAAGATTTTAATTCAATAGTAAACAATAGATAATCTGTCTTAGTGTTCGCACATGTCTCATAATTAAACATGTATGTAATCACGTGATTAATCTTTAATCTGTTTTATTATGAGATATGTGTGAATACTTGGACAGGTTATTTCAACAATATATAATTTCTTTAGATGGTATTGTTTTTGACCTAAAATACTACATATTTTTGTATCTTTGTTATATACCATTCTGATAAACAATTTATAAGTATCTTATATCTGCCACCAATTCAAAAAAGAAATATTGATAACATAATATTTAAAAAAAGAAATAATGACATCAATAAAAAAACAACAAAATATTAAAAAGTAAAAGAAATAATCTCTAGATATACAAACATGGTAAAGCTAAAACAGCTTGGATGGTATTCAATAAATTGTATATTTGATGTAAAAGATGGTCACACTAGCAATAGAAATAATTACGATAGAGCACACAGACATGATTTAATAGAAAGAAATTTAATAATGTTTAATGCCCCACTTTTGAGCTGTTACTAGTTTCATCTGGCTTTGTCAGGCCCCCTTTTCCTGCACCACTGACATTGTGAAACAACATTGGGGGAATGTCGATAGGAAACAATTGCTAATCCGCTGCTTAGCAGTTAAATTTTTTACTTGTATGATATGGAATAACGATCTAAATTTGTGTACATCAGTGATTAAAAATAAATGATATTTATATGTTACCAATTTATAAGCTCCCAGGTACAATAACAAACATAAAAAAATACTATTTAAAAGTAAAAAAAAACAGAGAATAACAGACATTTCAGTTGGGGGGGGAGGGGGCAATAAATAAGTAGTCTCATTGTCTTTGAAGAGTTGCTTGTGAATGAATGGTTTTGTAAAGGTCTTATCTTTAATCATAATTTTGGGTGATCAATATTTGAATCATCAATGTATGTCAATATGTACTGCTTCATGATAACTATAGTAGGTTGGCATAACTTTGACATTTATTCTAGTACTAGAGATACCTTTAATATACACATGGTCAATTATAGTTCCACCTTCTGTTGTAATAAAGTTGACAAGTTGTTTGAAGCCATGATCTTCCATACAAGTTTTAATTGTTGAACTGCTATTAAGTAAATTCTGGTTGAAATCCCCCATTACAATACAATTACCACCATTTTCATTAAGTTCTGTTAAAAGAACCTGCAAATAAGTAATAAACAAATCAGCTTTATAACATGGTGGTCTATAAATAGTTACAACGGTAAGGTCTAAATCTATGATATTGAATGCTAAGTATTCTATATTAAAGTTACCTATTCGTAAGAGATTACTACGTGTACCGGAATGGTAATACATGCCTACTCCTCCATGTTGTTTTTGCTTTAATTCAGTATAATGGTCAGTGTTATCATACGATAATTGCCTGGACGTATTGTGAAAATGAAACCCCTCCAACTGTATATTTGTGCAGTCTGCTAACTCAGTTATCCAAGTTTCTGTTATACAAATGAAATCACATCCTTTGAATCTATAATCTTTGTTCAGATCTTGGTAATGCTGCATCAATCCCTGGATATTTAGAAGTATGATCTCTGTAGTCTTTCGTTGTTCAGGTATTGGTTCTATAAACAACGGCATTGCAGTTAGAGCTCCATCTATGTCAGGGTGGGAATATATCACCTTTTCATCAAAATCTCTTATTATTAACCCATTTAAAGCCGTTACACGACTTAATGCAACATATGCTTGACCGGGAGCAAAAATTTTTTTTAAGGAAACCACAGCATTATCTACAGTTAGACCTTGGACTTTGTGTATTGTGCAGGCATAAGCAAGTTTAATCGGAAATTGTCTTCGGACGTCACCACGATAATTTATTGTTTCTTCTTGAATGTCAATTGGAGTGCTGTCCTCTGGTACGTTTTGTGATTTTGAAACAAGTTTTCTTAAATTTATGCCTACTTTATCGTTATCGAATTTAACGTGAATTACTGATGGAACATTGTCATCATCCATTGTAATATATACAACTGTTCCAAAACTTCCATTCGTTAAACCATCACTGACATTTATGTTCTTGATTAACATTACTCTCGCACCAATACCAATATATATGATATTTGACAGAGTTGAATCAACATTACTGGTAAGGGGTTTGTCTAGTTTCTTCATTTTACCGGTGCGCTTATCTTTAGAATAATCTTTTGCTTCAATTACAATCGGTTCTCCACATTTACTATGTAATAATCTCAGATTGTGCTCATTAACTTGTGCATTAGTGGCAAAAATATGAATGGCGTCACTTTCTTCTCCAGTTTCTCGTTGAGAAAATAGACGAAAATCATCCTTAGTCAAACATTCACCTTTCTTTTTCGTTCGTATTCTATTCAGAGCTTTAGCAAATGCAAGATCATCTTTTTGTCTCATTATTTCTTGTAAATGAGCAATTTTAAAATTATCTTGCCACAAATTGAACAATTCATTAGAAGAATATAACGATTTTCCTTTAACAGGGGGCAGCTGGAAGAAGTCGCCAACAGCAATGACTGAAACATTACCAAAAGGCGTATAATCAGAAGTTTGTTTTATTTGCCTTAGTCTTCCATGAATGTAACATAATAGTTTATGATCAACCATCGAGATTTCATCAATGATTAGAATCTGAACACACCCTAATTTTGCCCTCAATGTATTCACCTTTTCTTGTCCTAGAGGCTGGTATGGCAATTTTGCATTTGTTGTAATCGAAAAAGTACTGTGAATTGTAGCCGCAGATATGTTATAAGCACTAACTCCAGTCGGAGCACATAATAACACAGTCTTATCATCTGGATGTGTAACTGTTCGAGCTAATATTCGGGTAGCTTCATAATATATTGATTTAATCAAATGACTTTTCCCTGTGCCTGCTCCACCCGTTACAAAAACTGTAAATTGTTCGGGATCTTTCATGTGGACTTTGTTCAGACAAAATTGGCGTACTGTATAAAATATGTCTGACTGAATTTTATTTAAAGACCTTAAAAGTGGCAAAGCTTCAGCACGTGAAATAATACCAGGACATGGTTCTATATTTTTATTTGAATTTTTTGGCAATGCAACATCAACTAAGTCAGGTATGCTTACTGGTTCTTCTTCATCTCCTGCATTATTATTAACCTGCAATTGTAGACATTCAAGGCGATCCAATTCAGTTTCTGGACAAATGGTTGACCAGGCATCTTCTAATAATCCACATTTTTCAATAATTTCTTGTGCCTCGTCAATATTAACAGCATCTTTTTCATATAGCTGTCGATTGTTATCAACAGTATCTTTTACGGACATAAGTTCAGCGCCAAAACTTACAAAGCCTGACTTGTAAAACTCCTCGTGTGTTTCATATGGTGTCGGTTTTAACTGATCTTTTATGCGGTGTGGAAGAAATAACTGTAAACTGCTCTGATAAAATTCTTCTGGGTGCTTAGTTACTGAAAATCTAGCATAACGTATGACAGCAGGGTTGGTTCTAGAACGCTTCATAATGTAGCCCAAATCATTTTTTAGTCGAAATGCAGGATTTTTTTCAGATGTTTCATTTTTTTTCTCACTCACTGACATAACTCTATATTCTGAACAAAAAGTGGCTAAACACATATCATGAAAGGGGAATCCATCTGGTCGCGCTTTGTATCGGTCATTGATACTAGTCATAAACATATTTTCATCCGTAAGAGTACCTTGTTGAGCCCTGCTCTTCAGTTCCTTAAGGGGTAATGTTAACCTGATATTAACTGAGCCAGTAGGTATAAATTGAACCTTGCGAGAAGCTTCTTTCAATCTTAAATTACACACTCGGTAAGCTGCCTCTTGCGCAGAGACTTCCCTGCTGTGAAGGTAAGTATTGGATATCTTCTTCAAACTAGACTGAGCATCTAAATTACCTTCTTTAGCTTCTATTTCAGCTTGTTGAAGTAGTAATCCCATTTCTCTCTCTGATTTTGAAATGTATGACACAATATATACTATACAACTGTATGCATCAAAGACATACTGTATGTCCAAATTTCCATTCCATGCTTGAAGTAAATGGGTATTGTATTGATTAATCCACACATCTTTGGGTTGTCGTTTCAGAACTAAATAATTTTTCTTTGTAATTTTTTCACAAGCTTTTTGAAATAAATCTTGATTTATTTCAAGACTCTTGTACAATTCATCAATTGAATCAAAAATTTGATGTGGATCAGACAATGCTTTCCATATTGATTCTAAAATTAATTTAGCCCTTGTCGAAGACATTTCAGGGGATTCTAAAGATACTAGTTCTTCAGCGTCAATTTCTGCAGTCTCATCAATAAGAGGACGGCATATAAAAGTCTTCTCTGACGGCGCTCTTGGAAAATTAAAACGACAAGTTTTATTATTTTTTTTACAAGATTTAGAATGTTTATAGCTGTGCTTCTGAACATTAGAAACAATTTCGTGTAGTTCTGGCTCCTCATCTTCATTTGGCAATTCACATGTTATGTAATTATCTATGAATTCAACAATTTTTTCATCATCATCCTTATCTACCAGCGGTGCATCCTCTACCCAAAATAAACAATGCGTGTGTGGTGAGCCTCTCTGTTGAAATTCAACTCTATAAAAGTAATCTTTTATTTTACCGATAGGGTTAGCTTTTGACATTATGACAGTTTTCAGAAAAATATGGAATCTGTGATCAAACATTCTTGCAGCAGTTATCGGATTGCTTCTTAGAATCTCGCATTTTTGCGCCCAGTCTAATTCATCTGCTTTTCTATTGTCACCTTGCTGTTTTAAGATGGTTTCTACAAGCTCAGGCCAACGCATATCCGCGCTGCTAAAGGACGCAAACCACGTGGGCAGACCCAGTTGTCGTAGCATCGCAAACAAATCTTTTTGTGTAGCTTGCCAGTATGAAGGTGTTCCACGAATTCCTTTCAAAAATTTATATCCTTCGTCACTTTTCAATATATTTTTTAGCGGTTGCTCATTTGTAAGCATATCAGCAGTGATCACATTTCCTCTTGTGTTCCCTTTTCGCATGGCTATAGATACACTTGAAACAATTTGACTCAATTCATACCAATACTGTGCATAAAAAATGTAGTCAGTACATCTAGCAAACCTTATGTCAGCATTCATTAAACGACAATTTAAATATCTGCTCAAGGTAATTCTCTCTTCTCGATCATCTTGAAATGTATGTGTACCTTTAGGAAATAATGCAGGAAAACACATAGCCTCATTACCCTTGTGAGTCAAAATTCTAACAGGATTGTTCTTTTCAGCTGGAGAAATACAGAAAATGTTATCAAACTGGCTATCCAAAAATTCCTGTGCAATGTCAAGTGGTTGCAGACAAGTATCGAAAACGGGTCCTTTAAGTTGGACCTCATTTAGAGGCATGTCAATATCTGGCAAGTCATCATGTTCATCATCAGATTTAATATCATCAGAATTGTTTATCTGCGTATCATTTCCAGCACAAGTTATTTCATCAAAATTCCAATTTTCATTGAATTTAACATCTGAATACCATTTATTATTTTCCTTTAAATACTGTAATGCATCTTTTAAATGTCGCTTCGTAACAAATTCGTACTCATAATGACCTTTGTAGGTTATTTTGCGTTTCAGTTTTAGTCTAAAAAGATAATCTTCACCATTACAACGTGGTAAAACATCAGTTACTGCATTTACGTTACTTGGGATACAAACTGTTGGGCCTGTAACTTTATGCTGTGTTCTATGTCCAAGATTTACCATTTTCATGAATGGAATATGCAATGAAATCAAGTGTTTTTCTAAAGAATTTAGACAATCTAATTGCGGAGGAATAATTTTAGGGTCAAGATTATTATTGAAATACTCACAAGGAACTTTTCCATTTTTAATTTTTCTATCACAGGTATAACATATCCACAGTGATTTATAAGTTTCTGGATAATTACAGTTACTTTCACATTCATCACTACAACTGTGAAGAAATTTTTTGGATATGCAGTCCTTTGCAATTTTGCTCACTTTATCATCTTTCGTTGCGTATAAATTTTCATTACAATTTGAAACTTGATTTTTAAAAAGCAATCGGTGACATACACAGCAGATGTACTCTGGTCCATTGACTTTTTCATAATTGAATTCCTCAATAACTTTCTCTATATCTGAATTGTATATTTCCCTGTTTAATTTCCGTTCCTTATTTTGTGTTATAATTTTGTCCTTGTGATCCGAATTATTTTTATATTTTGTTTTGCTGAGGAGTTTAACTTTATTTCTATGATCTATGTTGGTGCTATACTTCTGCTTGCTTTTTTCTTTCTTATTACTTCTATGATCAATATCAGTTTTATATTTTTCCTTACTAATAAGTTTTGCATTATTTTGGTGCTCAGAAGAGTTTCTGTATTTATCTATGCTATATTGTTTTACTTTATTTTTGTGATCTAAATCTGTCCGATACTTTTCTTTGCTAAGATATTTTACCTTAGTCTTGTGATCTAAATTTGTCTGATACTTTTCTTTGCTAAGATATTTTACCTTATACTTGTGATCTAAATCTGTCTGATACTTTTCTGTGCTAAGATATTTTACCATCGTCTTGTGATCTACATCTGTCTGATATTTCATTTGGCTGTATAGTTTTACAGATAATTTAAACTTAGGTATTGTTTTATATTTATTTTTTGACTTTTCTATTTTAGTAAGTCTGACATGGGGATCTACACTGTATCTCCTTTTGCTATGTTTTTTCTTCAACTGTTTATAGGTTCTTGAGTTTTCATACTGCAAATTAGCATTATTTTCAGTATTAGACTGCTTAAATGGCGGGTATCTTTCATGATCATATCCCTTTTCTTTCCTGGTAAAATTGATATCATGTTTTTTTTTAATGCACCAATTGTTTCCCCTTTTCCGCTTCTTTTTATTAATATTTGGAGACGAATCATCAAACTGAGTAGTTGCCAATGGCTTACAAAAACTTGCATTTGATATATCCTTATTTCGTATTTCAATATTTCGGATGACATTCACTACAACATCGTAATGCGATTCGTTTGAATGATATATATAAATGGCACCACTATCTTCTAATTCTTTATTTGTTGACTGTAATGTAGTAAATTGCAACCATCTATTATTACTGTAAGTATAAATGTAGGTTTGTAAAAAATCTGCTGCTGCAAAAAGTTCTATTTCTGTACCCCAAGTGCCAGATTTATCAATTCTAGACCTATATATATAATCTTGCACAGACTTAAATGGTTGTCTTAAATATTGCTTAAATATTAATGCATTTTCTTTCAAGTGATTGACAATGGCTTTCCTAAGTTCCAAGTGATTGTTTTCTGTGCCAGATATGGAATAAGAAAGACTGCGAAACAAACAGTTGCCATCTCCTAGTATTTGCTTGATATCATCTGGTTGAGCTATAACACAAGGAATAACATCAGTTTTTGTGTTTGCAGTATTTCTTATATTAAGCTTTTGGCAACAATTGTTTTTTTCTTGTAATCCAAGTGGTTTAAAACTAAAAGAAGTTGTTTCGATGCCTGCAATACTGATATCATCATCACCTTTATCAACAACCCTTGTAGAAAACTGATCACTTGATGTTTCTATTTCCGAAATACCACTATTAATATCAATAGGTTTTTCATTTTCACCAATAACATTTATTCCTGTTAATTCAAACTGCTGTACTCTCAAATTCATAGAGTTGGCTAACTCAATGCATTGGTTTAAAAGGTGATTAACTGTTTTGACTTTTATCAGAACTGAATGACCCTCGGGATCAACAAGTCCTTCTTTACTTCTGCTATGAGAATCAAATATATAAAAAGCATCTGGCTTCTTTATCACAGAAAAGGTGTTCCCTCCAAAAGTAATCAAACAAGAATTATATGCATTAAAATTTGTTTGCAAAGCTTCATATAATGCCCCGTTAATGTTATTTAATTCTATTAATCCAAACAAAGATTCTTCTTGTCTGTCAATATTGAAAACTGTATCAAAAAGATGTATTGTACTTGGCAATTCAGAAATTAACAAATATCTGTTGGATATTGAAGAAGAACATTGAAGAAATTCATATAACTCATTTCCGGTCATCAAAATTCTATCCAAATCTATGGTGTTCCAATGTTCAACCTTTTTAATGTTATCATAAATAATAGATAATAATGAGATACTAACACACTGTGTTCCTGCCGATTCACCAAACCTTTCATCACCTTGATGAAAACTACCTAATACATAAGAGAATATTTCTTTATGTTCTCCAATTTTCTCTGATCTTTCATCTATACACCACAAGACATTTTTTTTAAGATTATCTAATTTTCTTCTTTTATTTTTATTTTTAATTCGTGGCATAGTTTAAACTAAATTAAAAGTATTACACGTTAAATATAATTTTTCAGATGATTATATTACTTCAAGATATAATAGTATACTTCAAAATATTGCTTATACAGATGGAATTGCTACCAAGAAATATAGTTTACTACAGATAGTATTGCTACTACCTGCTGAGCGTTACCAAGAGAGTATATTTTACAACAGATAGTATTCGTACTACCTGCAGAGTGTTACCAAGAAAGTATATTTCACAAATACTATTGTTATAATCTACAGAGCGTTACCAAAAATATATAATTTACTACAGAGCGTTACCAAAAAATATAGTTTACTACAGAGCGATACCCAAAAAATATAGTTTACTACAGATAGTATATTGCTACTAACTGCAGAGAGTTACCAAGAGATTATAGTTTACTACAGATAGTATTGCTACTACCTGCAGAGCGTTACCAAAAAATATAGTTTTTTACTACAGATAGTATTGCTAATACCTGCAGAGCGTCACCAAGATAGTATAGTTTACTACAGATAGTATTGCTAATACCTGCAGAGCGTCACCAAGAGTATAGTTTACTACAGATAGTATTGCTACTATCTGCAGAGCGTTACCAAGAGAGTATAGTTTACTACAGATAGTATTGCTAATACCTGCAGAGCGTCACCAAGAGTATAGTTTACTACAGATAGTATTGCTACTATCTGCAGAGCGTTACCAAAAAATATAGTTTTTTACTACAGATAGTATTGCTAATACCTGCAGAGCGTCACCAAGATAGTATAGTTTACTACAGATAGTATTGCTAATACCTGCAGAGCGTCACCAAGAGTATAGTTTACTACAGATAGTGTTGCTACTATCTGCAGAGCGTTACCAAGAGAGTATATTTTACTACAGATAGTATTGCTATTACCTGCAGAGAGTTACCAAGAGAGTATAGTTTACTACAGATAGTATTGCTACTACCTGTAGAGAGTCACCAAGAGAGTATATTTTACTACAGATAGTATTACTACTACCTGCAGAGAGTCACCAAGAGAGTATATTTTACTACAGATAGTATTGCTATTACCTGCAGAGAGTTACCAAGAGAGTATAGTTTACTACAGATAGTATTGCTACTACCTGTAGAGAGTCACCAAGAGAGTATATTTTACTACAGATAGTATTACTACTACCTGCAGAGAGTCACCAAGAGAGTATATTTTACTACAGATAGTATTACTACTACCTGCAGAGAGTCACCAAGAGAGTATATTTTACTACAGATAGTATTGCTACTACCTGCAGAGAGTCACCAAGAGAGTATACTTTACTACAGATAGTATTGCTACTACCTGCAGAGGGTTACCAAGAGTGTATATTTTACTACAGATAGTATTGCTACTACCTGCAGGGAGTTACCAAAAGAGTATAGTTTACTACAGATAGTATTGCTACTACCTGCAGAGCTTTACCAAGAGTGTATATTTTACTACAGATAGTATTGCTACTATTTGCAGAGAGTTACTTACAGAATATAATTTACTGCAGATAGTAGAAGTACTGCAGAGCGTTACTTGTATAGGCACCAACTGTGCAGAAGTATTTGGAATCCAACTGCTTTGTTGTTGGTTACAACTTTTGATCTGTCTTTTTAATACCTGAAATGAAAGAAAATAACTGAATAAATGTTCTAAATACTAAAGCGAGGCACAACTTAAAATTCTAAAATACTTAAGAACCAATTATCTGACTTCAGGGTGTAAGTAGTCTAAGATACACACTAACTTTCAACACCAATCTTACTAAAATTTTGCACAGGTATTTTTGGGGTGATTAATATGTAGTTTACCACCCAAATTAATAAACCATCGGCTGCCAGATAGGATACGTCCACATTTTCGAGAGATGGAGAGACAACAAACTAAGTAAAAAGATAGTTTGCCAAGCAACAAAAATACGGCCACACCAGCTAAATCGTTTGGGCAGTCAACAAGAGTTGTCGCATATTTTTACTTTTTTCGGTAATAAAACATTTATAATACACATTTATAATACACTGAAATCTGATTAAGAGCAACAACTCATTAAGTTATTATCAGAAAATCATTAGAATTTGTTTGGCTTTGATAAAGTTCTCCTCCATGCTAACGTTTAGTTTAGGAAACATTTAATATCATGGATTTAGCTGTTCCAAGTTATCAAAATTCATTGAAAATCAATCTAAAGTTAACTTAAGCCTCAAGAGCGTCCATATCACAGTAATTATCGGAAATTACTAAAAATCAATTGACTTCTTTGTCTTATGACCTTAAATACTGTGTATGAATTTGAGGTCAATCAAATATTAACTTTGGTCTCTAGAGCGTTCACAAGATTTTTTGAAGTGATCAAGAACAATATACGACCACATTTCAATGTGAGCGTATAAAAGTAATTTTTCCTACAATCAGGGGGAATAATTCAGGAAGTTGCCATCCAATATGCGAATACGGATGTTTTAAAGAAAATGAATCACGTTTTATAAATTCCCGAAACACACGCACATGATTGTATGCAATAATTCTCAGTAGTTTTGTTACCAAAAATACTATAAAACTACGAAATTAAAGAGATTTATTTCATCGATATAGATATAACATTGAGCGAACTGTCAATGTGTGTGTATACACACAATTCCCAAGAAGCATTGCGCGTCAGAGTGTTTCTATACGGAGTAATGTGAGTTTACTCTGAGGGTGACCAAACTTATAGGTTATTCAGGTTCAATCGGCATGCGCAACAAATGTGAATATTCTTGAGTATTTGTCACAACTGTCGTACAAGAGATTAAAATTATCAAAGTAATCAACACAGACCGGCGCTATAAAAAGCGAGTTTTAATCCCAAAGATAATTGATTGGTGATTGCTTGTATACTTGTTAATCTTTTGTGGCTTCACACCCTCATCCAGTTTTAATATCACCGATAATTGATTGGTGTGTTTGCTTCACACCCAACGAATGAAGGCCGGATTATACGGTATTGGTTTCAATGGAAATCGTTTGACGGGACGGCTGATTGATGTCGTAATCCGGAACGTACAGAGATCGAATATGACAGATTTTTTGGCTGAAGTAATAAGGAAATAAATCGGGACATGAAAATCATGTCGAATGTCACAGAAATCCGAAGTGATCAGACATCGGATGTGACAGAGTCCACTGTATATCGAAATGAACCAAGATCTTTGGGTTATAAACAGGCATTTCAAGTTCCATCAAAATCGGATTCAAATTGTGACCTCTAGAGGGTCCACAAGGTAAACATAATTTTTCGTACAATCAGGGACCATAATCCATAATTACTCTCTGATACATGCATCGAAAGGAACCGAGATCTTAGGGAGATAAAGCTATATTTCAAGTTTCTTTGAAATCGGTTAAAATTTTTCACTTGTCGAGTTACCACAAACAAATTGTGGACGGACGGACAAACAGGGGTGGCGACAATATACGTCCATATGAAAATGTGGCCGTATAAAAATGTCATATCTTATCAACAAAATTACAGTGCTAGTTTTAAAGATACTCGACATTATGTAAGAATAAGATAAAGAGCTGACCATTCTTGCTATAATAGCTCAACCATACATGTACATGTAGATGATGCAAAAGGAAAATATTGAAAATTCAATTCAAATTACTCTATTCTGAGCCAAGTTATCAGTGTTTGTAGTTTTGACAAGATATGTGCATTGTGGTAACCACAATGAGTATCCGATGGGTTTGTTTAGAAGGCCTCAAAATAACGGTTTTAGATGTACCTGACAAAATGTCAGCTGACATTTTCAAATTCGTGCAGGACATGTATTTATAATACCATTAAAAAAGACAAATTAGTGCCAGACAAAATGACAAGACCAGAGGTTTTGTGCCTGACAAAGCCTGAATCTGTGCCTATTTGTCAGTGACAGGTGCCTTATTTCCAGGCTTGTTGTTTAGTTAATTAATGTCTAATTAATAAGTTTACCAGGGCACTGGTATATTCGAGACTTAGCCTCACTTTCCCATTTTTAAATTAAATTTAATCTAGTTAAAATTCTGAGTATCCGATGGGCTTATTTAGTTAATTAATGTCAAATTAATAACTTAAATAACATTTCAGGCCTAAAAGACCTGCAATATGTAGATTTAGCTCTTGCATAATGTATGTTTAAAATCTGCATTTTAGACAGCTCAACACGCTTAAAAATAATTAATTTGAGAAAATAAATAGAAAAAAACACAAAAAGAACATTTCCCAGATGCATGCTGAATGTATTGATATGCAATACATGTATATTTAAATACTAGGGAAAGCAAATCACTTGCCACAAATGCTCAAATGAATACAAACGTTGTAGTTATGATACTTATTACTTGATCTGCAAATATATACATCTTATTTTATCATGATAAGCTTATACATTGCAGGAAAGTGAAGAAAAATGAAACGGCAATTTAAGTATTCGCACAAAAAGTAATTTTGTGTAAGTATTGTGAATGGCTACAATAAATTGTTAAGATAGGTTGCCAAGCCGAAACATACGCCCACAGCAACTAAATCGTCCGGGCAGTCAACAAGAGTTGTCGCATATTTTTACTTTTTTTCGTAAATGAAACATTTATATTACACTAAAATCTGATTAAGAGTAACAACTCATAATTATCAGAAAATCATTAGAATTTGTTTGGTTTTTATAAAGTTCTGGCCCATGCTAACATTAAGTACTGTATACAAAACATTTAATATCATGGATAGCTGTTCAGTTATCAAAATTCATTGAAAATTAAAGTTTGGTCTCTAGAGCGTCACAAGATTTTTCAAAGTGATCAAGGGAGATAACTTTGGCAGTAATTATAGGAAATCGCTGAAAATCAATAGGCTTCTTCGTCTCATAACCTTAAATACTGTATATCAATTTAAAGTCAATCGGATACCAACTTTGGTCTCTAAACCATCCACAAGATTTTTCAAAGTGATCAGGGGCCATAACTCTGGCAATAATTATATGAAATCGCTGAAAATCAATAGGCTTCTTCATCTTATGACTTTAAATACTGTGTATAAATTTAAAGTCAATCGGATATTAACTTTAGCCTCCACAGCGTTCACAAGATTTTCAAAGTGATCAATGGTCAAAACTCTGGCAGTAATAATCGGAAATCGCTGAAAATCAATAGGACTCTTCATCTCATGACTTTAAACACTGTGTATAAATATGAAGTCAATCAGATATTAACTTTAACCTCTAGAGCGTTCACAAGATTTTTCAAAGTGATCAAGGGTCATAACTCTGGCAATAATTACCAGATATTGCTGAAAATCAATAGGTTTCTTCGTCTCATGACCTTAAAGTAACACTGTGTATAAATTTAAAGTAAATCGGATATTAACTTTAGCCTCTAGTGCGTTCACAAGAAATTGTGGACGGAAGGACGGACGGGGGCAATATACTACCACATTTCCATGTGGGCGTATAAAAATTCACTTTAAGACAAATAAATTTGTTTCTCAGGATATTCTTCTTTTGCGAAAGGTGAATAAATTTTGTATTGCAAATGTTAAGATAGGTTGTCAGGCAACGAAACATACGCCCACAGCAGCTAAATCGTCAGGGCAGTCAACAAGAGTTGTAGCATATTTTTTACTTTTTTTCGATAATGAAACATTTATATTACACTAAAATCTGATTAACAGTAACAACTCATAAAGTAATTATCAGAAAATCATTAGAATTTGTTTGATTTTTATAAAGTTCTGGCCCATGCTAACATTCAGTACAGTATACAAAACATCTAATAACATGGATTTAGCTGTTCAGTTATCAATATTCATTGAAAATTAATCAGATAAAAGTTTGGTCTCTAGAGCGTCACAAAATTTTTCAAAGTGATCAAGGGAGATAACTTTGGCAGTTATTATGGGAAATCGTTGAAAATCAACAGATAGTATTGCTACTACCTGCAGGGAGTTACCAAGAGAGTATAGTTTACTACAGATAGTATTGCTACTACCTGCAGAGCTTTACCAAGAGTGTATATTTTACTACAGATAGTATTGCTACTATTTGCAGAGAGTTACTTACAGAATATAATTTACTGCAGATAGTAGAAGTACTGCAGAGCGTTACTTGTATAGGCACCAACTGTGCAGAAGTATTTGGAATCCAACTGCTTTGTTGTTGGTTTACAACTTTTGATCTGTCTTTTTAATACCTGAAATGAAAGAAAATAACTGAATAAATGTTCTAAATACTAAAGCGAGGCACAACTTAAAATTCTAAAATACTTAAGAACCAATTATCTGACTTCAGGGTGTAAGTAGTCTAAGATACGCACTAACTTTCAACACCAATCTTACTAAAATTTTGCACAGGTATTTTTGGGGTGATTAATATGTAGTTTACCACCCAAATTAATAAACCATCGGCTGCCAGATAGGATACGTCCACATTTTGGAGAGATGTAGAGACAACAAACTAAGTAAAAAGATAGGTTGCCAGGCAACAAACATACGGCCACAGCAGCTAAATCGTTTGGGCAGTCAACAAGAGTTGTCGCATATTTTTACTTTTTTCGGTAATAAAACATTTATAATACACATTTATAATACACTGAAATCTGATTTAAAAGAGCAACAACTCATTAAGTTATTATCAGAAAATCATTAGAATTTGTTTGGCTTTGATAAAGTTCTCCTCCATGCTAACGTTTAGTTTAGGAAACATTCAATATCATGGATTTAGCTGTTCCAAGTTATCAAAATTCATTGAAAATCAATCTAAAGTTAACTTAAGCCTCAAGAGCGTCCATATCACAGTAATTATCGGAAATTACTAAAAATCAATTGACTTCTTTGTCTTATGACCTTAAATACTGTGTATGAATTTGAGGTCAATCGGATATTAACTTTGGTCTCTAGACCATCCACAAGATTTTTCAAAGTGATCAAGGGCCATAACTCTGGCAATAATTATATGAAATCGCTGAAAATCGATAGGCTTCTTCATCTTATGACTTTAAATACTGTGTATAAATTTAAAGTCAATCGGATATTAACTTTAGCCTCTACAGCGTTCACAAATTTTTTCAAAGTGATCAATGGTCATAACTCTGGCAGTAATAATCGGAAATCGCTGAAAATCAATAAGCCTCTTCATCTCATGACTTTACACTGTGTATAAATATGAAGTCAATCAGATATTAACTTTAACCTCTAGAGCGTTCACAAGATTTTTCAAAGTGATCAAGGGTCATAACTCTGGCAATAATTACCAGATATTGCTGAAAATCAATAGGTTTCTTCGTCTCATCACCTTAAAGTAACACTGTGTATAAATTTAAAGTAAATCAGATATTAACTTTAGCCTCTAGTGCGTTCACAAGAAATTGTGGACAGAAGGACGGACAGGGGCAATATACTTCCACATTTCCATGTGGGCGTATAGAAATTCACTTTAAGACAAATAAATTTGTTTCTCAGGATATTCTTCTTTTGCGAAAGGTGAATAAGTTTTGTAATGCAAATGTTAAGATAGGTTGTCAGGCAACGAAACATACGCCCACAGCAGCTAAATCGTCAGGGCAGTCAACAAGAGTTGTAGCATATTTTTTACTTTTTTTCGATAATGAAACATTTATATTACACTAAAATCTGATTAACAGTAACAACTCATAAAGTAATTATCAGAAAATCATTAGAATTTGTTTGATTTTTATAAAGTTCTGGCCCATGCTAACATTCAGTACAGTATACAAAACATCTAATAACATGGATTTAGCTGTTCAGTTATCAATATTCATTGAAAATTAATCAGATAAAAGTTTGGTCTCTAGAGCGTCACAAAATTTTTCAAAGTGATCAAGGGAGATAACTTTGGCAGTTATTATGGGAAATCGTTGAAAATCAATAGGCTTCTTCGTCTCATGACCATAAATACTATATGTATCAATTTAAAGTCAATGGGATATTAACTTTGACCTCTAGCGCGTCAACAAGATTTTTTGAGGTGATCAAGGGCCATAACTCTGGCAGTAATTATCAGAAATCTCTGAAAATCAATAGGATTCTTCTCTTCATGACCTTAAATGCTGTGTATAAATTTAAAGTAAATCAGATATTAACTCTGGCCTCTAGAGCATCCACAAGATTTTTCAAAGTGATCAAGGGCCATAACTCTATGAGTAATTATGGGAAACCTCTGAAAATCAATTGGATTTTACGTCTTGTGACTTTAAGCACTGTGTATAAATTTAAAGTCAATCAGATATTAACTTTGATCTCTAGACCATCCACAAGATTTTTCAAAAAGATCAAGGCCCACAACTCTGGCAGTAATTATCACAAATCGCTGAAAATTAATAGGCTTCTTCGTCTCATGACTTTAAATACTGTGTATAAATTTAAAGTCAATCGGATATTAACTTTAGCCTCTACAGCGTTCACAAGATTTTTCAAAGTGATCAAGGGTCATATGATACATGTAACTCTGGCAGTAATAATCGGAAATCGCCGAAAATCAATAGGCCTCTTCGTCTCATGACTTTAAACACTGTGTATAAATTTGAAGTCAATCAGATATTAACTTCAGCCTCAAGAGCGTTCACAAGATTTTTCAAAGTGATCAAGGGTCATAACTCTAGCAATAATTATCAGATATTGCTGAAAATCAATAGGCTTCTTCGTCTCATGACTTTAAACAATGTGTAAAAATTTAAAGTTAATCGGATATTAACTTTAGCCTCTAGTGCGTTCATAAGAAATTGTGGACGATGGACGGACAGACATACGGACGGACGAGGGCGACGGCAATATACGTCCACATTTCCATGTGGGCATATAAAAATGAAATGGGGCATTTGTCATGCAGTGCTGATGGATTGTTGCAATGACAACAGCACCAAGGTCTACTATTTGTTGATATGCAGTGTGCTGAGGGAAATGTTTCCATGACAACAGCACCAAGGTCCACTGTTAGTTCTAAGTGCACGAAAATGTTTACACAAGACCTCTGTTTTTCACAAACAAATGACTCGACCTTCCTTGTCGGACCTTCCGCCCTGCCCCACTAAGCCACAAGGTTCCACAGTTAACCCCACTTCCAGCCCAGTTTATGTAACTATGTGAGAAAAGAATTTTAAGTGGTTAGATCTATGCATTTATTTAAAAAAAGAAAAAAGAAAAAGAGCTTGAAGTCAAGATTTATGCTACTTTCTATTATGCAAAATGCAGAATGGAGAAGTGTAATGTATAAAATAACTATTGTACTGTATTTTGTATTATTGAAAAGTGTATTCTGTATTTTAACACAGTGTTACTGGTATTGTTGAGCAATGGAAATTGCAAATTGTAAAACTAAAATGCACATTTTTAACTGCTGACAAACGTATAAAATACACATTTTATTTGCTGACACACATGTACATGTATGCAGTTTGCACTGTGAACATTGAAATAATATTGACAACCTTATCCTTCCATATCATTCTAAAAGTAACACTTAGAAATTGATTTTTTTTTTTACTTACCCACACTAATTATCATTTTTTTTCACATGAAAACTAAGTCTACATATATATATATAGTCTCTATCATCCAGAAAAATATTCTATGAAGATTAGTCTGGATGCGTTGTCAACATTTGACAAAAATTGACTATCATAAACAAAGTCCAAGGGAGGAAACTCCTTTTTAAACAAAATGTTTACGCCATGACTTGGCTTAAAAGACTGAATAAGCAACATTAAAAACCAAACTCCCGGTTACGCATGAGCAATGGGCTTTAACGTCAAATACTGAGAACGGTCCCAGACCCTCTGTATTGAAGACTAGGAGGTTCTGGGTGACCGAGAGTAACATATATACAGTAACAGAAACATAAGAGTAATTGCCACGATAAAGATAGGTTGCCAGGCAACGAAACATACGCCCACAACAGCTAAGTCGTCCGGGCAGTCAACAAGGGTTGTCGCATATTGTTTCTTTTACCAGTAAGGAGAACATTTACAACACATGATAATCTTATTACGAGTAATAGCCCATTAAATAATTATCAGAAATGATTAGAATAGTTTTGATGGTTTGTCTTAAGGCCTTTGTCCACAAGATATTTCAAACTGATCAAGTGCCAGATATCACTGAAAATCAAATAGAATTCTTCATCTCATGACCCTAAACACTGTGTACAAATTTAAAGTCAATCGGATATTAACTTTAGCCTCTAGAGCGTTCACAAGATTTTTCAAAGTGATCAAGGGTCATAACTCTGGCAGTAATTATCAGATATCACCGAAAATCAATAGGCTTCTTCGTCTCATGACCTTAAACACTGTGTATAAATTTAAAGTCAATCGGATATTAACTATAGCCTCTAGAGCGTTCACAAGATTTTTCAAAGTGATCA
Organism: Patella depressa; assembly: GCA_948474765.1. Classification (NCBI taxonomy): domain Eukaryota; kingdom Metazoa; phylum Mollusca; class Gastropoda; family Patellidae; genus Patella; species Patella depressa. The sequence goes on along the minus strand of OX419721.1, from coordinate 61,437,156 downwards.
AGGGTCATAACTCTGGTAGTAATTATCGGATATGGCTGAAAATCAATAGGCTTCTTCGTCTCACGACCTTAAACACCGTGTATAAATTTCAAGTCAATCGGCTATTAACTTTAGCCTCTAGAGCGTTCACAAGAAATTGTGGACGATGGACGGACGGACGGACGGACGGACCGACAGACAGACGGATGGGGGCGACGGCAATATACGACCACATTTCCATGTGGGCGTATAAAAAATGAAATGAAAAATACCATAGGTTAGTCTCAAAATGACCAACGTATGGCACTGTTTTGATGAATCATTCAACCATGTTCCATTTCATTCAAAATCAAGTTCTACTCACCAGATATGCACAACCAAATAGGCCTATCCAAACAAAATTTACACTGGATATCACTTCAATGAAATCTTCACGGTCCACATTCTGTGGAAATGGTGCTTATAGTTGACAATATTATTGTGAATTTCTAAAAAGGAAAAATAAATATCAAAACAATTTATTCAAGAAATAGCAATAAAAATAAAAGATATGGTCCCATTTTTTTACGGCCTGCACAGTAATAATGGGTACATCCACATTTCAATCGTTTTTGCAGGGCATCTTTCACACAGAAAGTAGCCATCTTGTGTTTACCAACATTTGGACATGCACAATCCGTTTGAAATTGCAAAGAAATTTCCAAGCAAGCCATAAAGATAGTGACAAACAATGTACATGTAATCAGGCCTTCACGTTTGAGGCGTGCTGTAGCCAGTTGATTGACACACTGCCACACAGAAGATAAAATATTCTCACTATATGTGTGTGAAGCAGAGTGGACGTATAAAAATTATAAGCTGGATGGTGGATAAGATGCTGGCTCGCTACCCTTGAGGTCGCAGGTTTACTACCAGGGGGCCCGACGAGGACACGTCTAGTCATTCGGATGGAACTAACAGAGCACTCGTGTACACATTGGCATACATGTAAAAGATCCTTTGGCTGTTGGAATTCAATATAGCCCAGTTGGAGCAGAACAGCTGGCCATTAAACCCCAATTCATTTTTTTACAAAGTATGTGGGTGTATAAAAATGGATAATCAAGACTTCTATGTAATAATTTTACTCTACCCCCCCCCCTTATGAAACATACATTTTTCAAGATCAAGAGCTACATGTACACCTGGCCGGACAGTGGCACACCTTGGTTTTTTGCACCATTTGAAAAACTAAAGCTGTCCTTGTCAGACCCTCCCGTCCTGCATCACTGATAAGGGGGAAACCACCCCGAAAAATACAGTAATGGACAGGGAGTTGTCTCGAATGTCAGTGGCCGTGGTAAAATACATGCAGATAAGGATAATGACATCTGGCTGACCAAGACTTTGAAACACCAGAAAAATCACATGAAGTTACATGTAAAAAAGACGTTTCAATTTATTCAAGAAAACAGTATATTTGCCAATTGCTCAACTGAGTCATAGGGAGAGAGAGAGAAATGGGGTTTAATGTCCACTCGACACAAACTAGGTCATTTTGGGACTAACATATGGTTCAATTTTATTTCAACAATTCGCTTGCGCGTAGGGGTCTTTAGCAGTGGGAGGAAACCAGAGTGCCCGGAGGAAACCCACAAGGTTGAGAAGGCGCCCCTATCTCCAATGCCACATACGCTCACACCAGGGATCGAAACCACAGCCGCAAACCAGAGGTGACCGACACTCTAGACCACTAGGCCATCTCAACCCCCCCATCTGAATCATAGGATTATTCTTAACTAACCCAAAGCGAGCTTTGTTGACGCTTTAACGATACCATTAATCACCCAAGGCGAGTTTTGTTGACAAACTCAGTTAGCCGAATGCTATGTCCCTAGCACAACGATAGTTACTTCCCTTATACCGATGACTTTTTCTCATGTTTAGCGTCCACAAGATTTTTTGAAGTGATCAAGGGCCATAACTCTAGCACCAATTATTGGAAATTGCTGAAAATCAATAGGCTTCTTCGTCTTATGACCTTAAACACTGTGTATCAATTTAAAGACAATCGGATATTAACTTTGGCCTCTAGAGCGCCCACAAGATTTTTTGAAGTGATCAAGGGCCATTACTCTGGCACTAATTATTGGAAATTGAGAAAATCAATAGGCTTCTTCGCCTTATGACCTTAAACACTGTGTATAAATTTAAAGTCAATCGGATATTAACTTTGGTCGCTAGAGCGTCCACAAGATTTTTTGGATGTCATCAAGGGCCATAACTCTGGCACTAATTATCGGAAATCGCTGAAAATCAATAGGATTCTTCGTCGGATGACCTTAAACTGTGTATAAATTTAAAGTCAATTGGATATTAACTTTGGCCGCTAGAGCGTCCACAAGATTTTTTGAAGTGATCAAGGGCCATAACTCTGGTAGTTATTATCGGAAATTGCTGAAAAACAATAGGCTTCCTCGTCTCATGACCTTAAACACTGTGTATAAATTCACAGTCAATCGGATATTAACTTTGGCCTCTAGAGCGTCCACAAGATTTTTTGAAGTGATCAAGGGCCATAACTCTCGCACTAATAATTGGAAATTGCTGAAAATCCATAGACTTCTTCGTCTTATGACCTTAAACACTGTGTATCAATTTAAAGTCAATCGGATATTAACTTTGGCCTCTAGAGCGTCCACAAGATTTTTTGGAGTGATCAAGGGCCATAACTCTGGCATTAATTATCAGAAATTGCTGAAAATCAATAGGCTTCTTCGTCTTATGACTTCAAACACTGTGTATGAATTTACAGTCAATCGGATATTAACTTTGGCCTCTAGAGCGTCCACAAGAGTTTTTGAAGTTATCAAGGGCCATAACTCTGGTAGTTATTATCGAAAATCACTGAAAAACAATAGGCTTCTTCGTCTCATGACCTTACACACTGTGTATAAATCTAAAGTCAATCGGATATTAACTTGAGCCTCTAGAGCATCCACAAGCAATTGTGGACGCCGGACGGACGGACGGGATGACGACAATATACGACCACATTTCAATGCGGGCGTATAAAAACGACGACTGTACCACCATATGTCAATGTGGGCACATTCCCCTTGAAGTACATTGACCACATACATGACCATGTAATCTTTACTTTGAAATGAAAAATACCACAGGTTTGTCTCAAGATAGGTTGCCAGACAAAAACATACGCCCACAAACTAATTCGTCTGAGTGGTTGACAAGAGTTGTCGCATATTTCATCTTTTGTAGGTAATTTGGAGCATTAAATTGACAATTTCATACAGATGACATTATAATTTTGGTCGTTCGCGGGTTCACATGGTTCTATAAATCAAAACATGGGCCTTAACTAAGTAATCTACAGAAATTGTTGAAACTTTCGTTTTACTAATTCAAATATTGCATATATCAATTTCATACAGATCAAATGATAACTTTTGTCGTTTTAACATTCACAAGGTTCAACAAGGGGCATAACTCTAGCAGTAATTGACAGAAATTTGCGGAAATTCAATAGGCTTCTTTATTTTACTAATTTAAACGATACATATAAATTTCACACAGAAAAGATGATAACTTTTGTTGTTAGAGCGTTCACAAGGTGCAACCAAATGAAACAAGGGCCATAACTAAAGGCATAATTAAGATACATTATGCAAGAGCTACATCTGATTAATGCAAATCTTAATTTAGGCTTCAGATGTTACAGAAATTATAAATTAGATCTCTTTTTTATCCGAGCCCAAAATAAACCCTGTAGACCCACGGATGGCTAGGCTACAGCTTGGATTTAAATAGGATTTAACTGATTAATTAAATCAAATATAGCACGGCAATGAGATTATTAACTTAAGTTTACGTCATCAGTTAGATCGAGGCTAAATGATAGAGTGTGCTTAGCGAGGCCGCTGTTGAGCGATATTCCGATGGGATTGAAAACTTTACTTGATAATCGAGATTATGTAGGTGGAGTTAACGTCTGTCAATCAAACGATAGGCCAAGGTGAAGACACATTTGGCCCCCATTTCTAGACAAAAATCATAACGTTAATATCTTTGTACAGAATAAAGTAATTTGAGTGAAATTTTCAATATATTCTTCTTTCATCATCTACTTTTGAACTGTTATAGCAAGAATGGCCAACTCTCTATAAGTATCTCCCATAATGTATCTTTAACAGAAATTGCTGAAATTCAATAGGATTCTTTGATTCACTAATTCAAATGATGTACACATCAGACGTAATTAACGGAAATTGCTGCAATTAATAGACTTCTTCAATTTACTAATTTAAACGAGATATAAATTTCATACAAATCGGATAACAACTTTTGTCGTTTGTGCATTCATAAGATGCAACAAAGTGAAAAAGACCACCTCTAGGTGTAATTGGGAAATTGCTAAAATACAGCACGCTTCTGTGTTTTACTAATTTAAATGATGAAATATAAATTCCATACAAATCGAATGATAACTTTTGTTCTTAGAGCGTTCACAAGGTGCAAATAAATGAAACAAGGGCCATAGCTAAAGATAATTAACAGAAATTGCTGAAATTCAATAGACTTCTTTACTAATTCAAATGATGTACAAATCTTATGAAATCTTGTCTTCATACTAATTTAAACGATACATATAAATTTCATACAAATCGGATATTAACTTTTGTTGTTTGTACATTCACAAGGTGCAAACAAAGTGTAAACGGCCATAAAACTCAAAATGACCAAATTACTGTTTAGATGAATCATTCAACCAAGTTCTACTCACCAGATATGAACGGTATCACGTCATTTGGGACTCACGTCATTTGGGACTCAACACAAACGACATTTGGGACCCAGTTGACGACGTTTGGGACTTCATTGGCGTCATTTGGGACTCAACAAAAACGACATTTGGGACTCAATATAAACGACATTTGGGACCCGATATAAACGATATTTTGGACCAGAGTTCGACACAAACGTCGACAGATTTATCGGAGGATCCCTAGCTGCGTGCATATTTTGTGCATTTCGCTCGGGAATCGCGCTTCTTTGACGCTCCGTATGAATTCCAAGTCGGTAGATATTAAAATAATAATTAGATCATGCATTTAATGGTTTCGCTAACCAGTTGTTAGTGAAATTTAAATCTAAGTTGAATATAACCCTCTGACAGAACACCAAATACACTGAGAAACAGTCATTAATAATAATATATTTTTTCCGCCATTGCCAAATCCGCCGATGACACGTGACATTGATTGGAATTTCTAGGTCAAAAAGCCGGCGATGCTACGTTTAATTTTACGTAGCATGTGCCGTTATAATTTTTTTTATAGGCCTACACATGCTGCCATAGGCTTAGTTTTAAACATACATGTATTGTCGTTGTTATTATTGAAAGGTATCTGGCATAGTCGTACGGAATTTCATTCTGAAGCAATTCAATTATGGTTGTCACATGATCACTGTGCCGTACGCGTGTGTCTATCATGGACGAATGAATAAAAACATTTGAAAGTTATGTGACAGACAAAAACTACAAATTGAGCTATGAAAAAATTATTGAAAGGTATCTGGCATAGTCGTACGGAATTTTATTTTGAAGCAATTTCAATTATGGTTGTCACATGATCACTGTGCCGCACGTGTGTCTATCATGGACGAATGAATAAAAACATTTGAAAGTTATGTGACAGACAAAAACTACAAATTGAGCTATGAAAAAATTATTGAAAGGTATCTGGCATAGTCGTACGGAATTTTATTTTGAAGCAATTTCAATTATGGTTGTCACATGATCACTGTGCCGCACGTGTGTCTATCATGGACGAATGAATAAAAACATTTGAAAGTTATGAGACAGACAAAAACTACAAATTGTGCTATGAAAATGTTAAAATTAATAAATGTATTGTTAAAATAAATAAATGTATTGTTAAATTTTAATGAACAATGTCGTGTGGACGACTTTACCAACGTATTACTTATATCTTGATCGAGTCCCAAACGACGTACACCAAAGTCCCAAACGTCGTATATCAAAGTCCCAAACGTCGTATATCAAAGTCCCAAACGTCGTATACCCGAGTCCCAAATGTCGCGGTCAAATTTTTTTGAGTCCCAAATGACGTGAGTCCCAAATGACGTGAGTCCCAAATGACATGTAATCATATGAACAACCAAATAGGCCTACTACATGTAGTACTCTCTCTAAACTTGTAACAACACTATCCAAACACAACGTTGTCTGAATATCACTTCAATGAATTCTTCCCTCGCCTCAAGCAATGCAGCGGTGGTACTGGTACTTCTTGTTGACAATATTGAAATTCTAAAAAGGATTAAACATTGTCAAAAAATCAATCTATTCGAAAAACAGACATAAAAAAAAATTGCCGTTTTTATTGGCTCCATAGAATATTCTCACTATGTGTGTGCGTACGTATTAGCTACGACGTTTCGACAAGTATTCTCTTATCGTTATCATTTGTGCATTTGTGCTTGATAACGATAAGAGAATAGGCCTACTTGTCCCGTCGAAACATCGTTCGTAGGGTTTTCATTTCAAAACACAACAGCACCAACGCCGATTGCATCTCTACCAAAATGCCATGCCTAATTTACTGTATTCAACTAAATAATTCCATATGTATACACCTACTCATATGCGTATGCTTATATATATTTACGTCTAAAGTTGTAACCTGTTTAAATCATAAGTGATAAGTAACAAATTCTTACCTCCAGATAACATCAAAATGGCGTCAGGTCAGCGTGGGTATTCTCCAATTCGATTGGATAGTGCGAACTGCAAGGGAAGACAACTCTGTTTGGGAGATTGGGAGGCAGACCACCATTAAATTTCACCACTTCAAAAATGCAGTTTTTGACAAAATGGTGTCACCTCCGGTGTCAATTTGAAATTATAATCAACTTGATATGACGCATACTTGCTTTTTGAATCAAATGATGTCACTTTTGCGAATATCCATTAATAATTGACTATTTTACATCAAAAAAAATGGACGCACAATCAACCAAATCCAGCAATATCAATTCATTTTATACATTTGTTACTTGTAAATGATCTTGACAAAATTACATTACTTCCGGTGTTAATGAAAATGTTCAATTAGTTTATGAAATCAGAAATGGCATAGATATCATATAGTGAAAATTTTATGTAAATCGAATAATAATTGCCACCTTTAAAGACCAAAAAACTTGAAAAGTGACTTGTAGAAAATCGGCTATTTCTCTGCAACCGTACAAGTTAGAAACCATTTTGTGGTATCTGTATGATCATATGGGTTCATTCTATTTGTTGATTGGCATCAAATATCATAATTTGAAAAAGATTTCAAAACAGACTCATTTGAATAAAATATCTGTTTTGAAGGCTAAAAATACAGTTTTTGCCAATATGACGTTACTTCCGGTGATAATGAAAATCTTAAATTACTTGAATGAAATCCTAAATGGCATTAGGTATAACATGGTGTAAAGTTTATGAAAATCGAATAATAATTGATACTTTTATGGCCCCAAAACCTTCAAAAGTGACCTGTAGAAAACCGTCTATTTCTTGGCAACCGAACAAGTTACAAACAATTTTATGCTATGTATATGACCATATGAGTTGTATTTATATGTGAATTTAAACCAAAGGTCAAAATTATTAATACATATTAAATAATTCTTGGTTGAATAAAACATTGATTTAAAAGTTAAAAATGCAGTTTTTGACAAAATGACGTCACTTCCGATGTCAATTTTAAATTGTAATCAATTTGATATGACGCTACATGCTTTTTGAATCAAATGATGCCACTTTTATAAAAAACCAATAATAATTGACTATTTTACAGGCAAAATAACGAAAACAGTGACTTATGCAAAACTGCCCATTTCTTGGCAACTGCTTATATTACAAACTAATTTTAACATACATTTTCTTCGTATGGATTATAGCTACAAGTTTATAAAAGTTATGTAAAAATATTTTAAAATCTGAAAAGCCTGAATGGGTTGTAAATAGGTCAATTTTACGCCCTTTTTCACCTCTTAATCCAATTTGCTAGAAAATGAAATAGAAATTAAAAAAACTGCTTCCGACATTTTTTGCGCCTTGAAAGGGCACACTCTTTGAGTCAAATAATTTTTCCAAAAAATAATATTTGTTTTCGAAAAATGTACCTAACTGTCAAAATTGTAGTTTTTGGTAAAATTATGCCACTTCCGGTGCCGACAGATAACACTTCCGGTAATAAAAAAAATGACAATTTAGACAACGAAGCATATGAACTTTGTTTCATACAAATCGAACAATAAAAAATTAATCTAGGACTGAAAAACTGAATTAGCCAATGACGGCCAAGGAAAATTACTGAGACAAAATTTTTTAACATTATTGCACTAGGCAGATGACTTTTTAATTCTGGGCACAATACGACTAAAAAATATTCATAAATAAAAATGTTTTTTGTAAAATTTTAAATTTACGAAATTTGGCGCCTAATATCTTCGAAGATTTGCCGAAAATCAAAAATCGAAAGAAGCGTAGCTATGTGCCCTGTCTCAGGCTATGCCAAAATGTATCGAAAGTTAAAATCCCATGATTATTGTTAAAATTACTGCAATATTTTCAAAAACGATAACTTCGGTGATTTCGGACATTTCGCATTGTCGCAGAACGTTCAAAATAGCTTTATCCTCTAAGTCACACCCACTTTCCCAGTAAAACCGAAGAAATCGTAACGATGCGACAAGCAGTTGCTGAGATCTACTCAAAACAAAAGAAGAATAATAATAATAACTAGACCTGCAAGCAGCACTGAACCGGCTTTCAGGAATCATACAGGAAGTTTATTATACCATAGCCGATCCATTGAGCTACCGAACTATACTTTAGTTGTTTTGCTTCAGTGACACCCTCTATCATATGTTAAAGGTCAAAATTGTAAATTATGGCAAAATTACGTCACTTCCGGTGCCGAAAGAAATTTTTATAGGTGAAAAATAAGTCGAAAATTTGCAACATACAAAACAGAAACTTTGTTTAATACATATCGGGCAATAAATAATTAACCTATAACCCATAAACTGAAATTAAGAAGGTAAAAAAATTAAAAGTGACCCTGGGAAAATTGGCTATTATTCGACAAGGGAACATGCTAGAAGCCTTTTCTTGATATCAATATGATGGTATTGATTTAATCTTACTGCCCATTAGAGTCAGACGTTATAAAGTTAAACGAATAATAAATATAAATCCCTTCAAAAAAATGTTTCTTTTGAAGGCTAAAAATACGTTTTTTGCAAAAATTACATTACTTCCGGTGATATTGAAAATGTTAACTTGGTTCATAGAAGTCAAAAATGGCATATGACATCAAATAGTAAAAAAATTATAAAAATCGAATAATAATTGACACTTTTATAGATCAAAAACCTTGAAAAGTGACTTATAGAAGATCGCCTATTTCTCTGTAACCGTACAAGTTAGAAACCATTTTGTGGTATTTGTATGGTCGTATGGCTTCATTCTATTCGTTGATGGGAATCAAATATCATAATTTTAAAAATATAATAAGGCAGACTCATTTGAATAAAATATTTGTTTTTTAGGTTTAAAATACAGTTTTTGCCCAAATGACGTCATTTCCGGTCACAGTGAAAATGTAAAATTGGCTTGACCTATTCCAAATTGGCATTATGCATCAAATGGAAAAAAATATTGCAAATCGAATAATAATTCACTCCTTTATAGGCAAAATAACGTGAAAAGTGATGCATGCAAAATTGCATATTTCTCGGCAACTGTATATATTACAAACTTATTTTTGCATACATTCTCTTCGTTTGGATTATTGCTACGAGTTTATGAAAATTACAAATAAATGTTTCAAAATATGAAGACGCTGAATGAATTGTAAATAACTGAATTTTACACTTTATTTTACATTTTATTCGAAATTGCCCGAAAATGAAATTGAAATTAAAAAATCTGAGCTAAGGATTTTGTGCACCTTTGCAGGGTGCATCCTTTTGGTTATATCAGTTTTGAAAAAAAATAATATTTGCTTTCAAAAAGTGGTACCTAACTGTCAAAATTGTAGTTTTTGTTAATATTACGTCACTTCCGTTGCCGACAGAAAAATTTCACCGTAACAAAAAAAAATATAATTTGGACCACGCGGAGCACATGAACTTTGTTTTATACAAATCGAACAATAAATAATTTTTCTGGGTACGAAAAACTAAATTAGCCGATGGCGGCTAACGCAAATTACCGAGACAATTTTTTTTCTCATTTCTGCTCAAGTAGGATGATATTTTAACCCTGTGTAAAATACCATCAAAAAATATTCATAAATATAAAAGGTTTTCGTAAAAAAAATAATTTTTTTCAAAATATCGGACAGTTTTTCGACTACTTCCGGTTTTACGATCATTGTCGCGATAGCTTTACGAAGTTATTTGGATACTTAACTTTCTGTACCAGAAGTGTCAGAAACATCCATTGAGTAGTTTTGGAAAAAAAGACAAATTAAAGAGCGTTTACAAAAATTTAACGATTTTTCAATTTTTTTCAAAGTTTGATGCCATTTTTGGACCACCTATATTATTTCAATGCTTTTCATTTTGGATTCACTATATAGACAACCGATAGGACTTTGAGTAAGAAAAGTTTAAGAAAAATCTGCGGTGTCGTTTTCGAGAAAAGGGCATCTCAGATTGTTAAAAAATCGGAAAATACTAGATTTTTGGCATACAATAATTTATTTCCTTACCATCGAAATCGTATTATTTAGATAACATATGATGGTCCATAAATAGGGCTATCCAACGACACTTTAGTTTTTTTGGTCCGCTATTACCTAAGGGAGAAATCAAGTTTTTCGCAAGTGCGACAATGTTTTTAACCTTTTTTTAAATTTTTTTGAATACTTCCGGTATGGTTATTATTGTCGGAATAGTTTTAATAGCCGGTTTGGGCACTAAAATAGCCACAGGGCTCTGTAATGATATATTACATTATCTGATCAGATAAAATGCCGCCGAGAAATCCTATGTTCAAAAGTGCCAAAAATGCAAAAAAATTAAAATATCGAAAATTAAATTTCAATAACTACATACATATTATACATCGTTATAATCGTAATTAGGTCAGCTATATGAATATGCAATCTTTTTTTGAAAATCTCTTAAAATAAAAAAATAGTAGAGCATTTTCCAAAATTTCACGATTTTTCGACTTTTTTCGATTTTCAGTCCGTTATTTCACCTATTCCAGATATTTCAAAGTCTTATTGGATGGCTTCATGCAAAATACCTCCGAAAGGACTCTCGATAGAAAAAATTTAAAAAAAAGTTGCGGTTAAGTTTTCGAGATACAGGCGTCCAAAAATGCTAAAAATCAGAAAATACTTGATTTTCAGCGTGCCATATTTTGCTGCCTGATCATAGTATCCGTATGAATGGGGTATCATATGATAGTACAATCCTCGTGCCACCCAATGGTACCTTAATTTGATTAATCCGTTGATATCGGACGGAGACATCACGTTTTCCCCGAAAACATCCATTTTTTGCATTTTTTTCAAAATATTGCCCATTATTTCGACCACTTCCGGTTTAAAGATCCGTGTCGAAATTGCTTTATCAGTTGGTATTGGACTATAACTTCATGTTCCATAAGTTTCAGAAACATCATTTTGGCTGTAAAACGACACCACAGCTCACAAAATGGGTAGAAAATTCGAAAAAAATCGAAAAATAAAGGGCGGTAACTCTGAAAGAAACTTATGTTACTGGAATCGGATTGACGTCAGGTATCCGAAAATCTAGGTCAAATTTCCAAATTTTGAAAAATAACAAAAATTGTCTCGTAGGCGACGTGTTTTGAATTTTCGAACGATAGAAGTCAGCAACGAAGTTTCGAAATCGCAAAATGTGAGATTGCTATTGTCTCGGAAAAGTCTCAGGCTTTCCAAAAATGTGATTTGTTTGAATATAGGTAGAGAATTGACGAAACCACGGCCGATTTTTAATTTTTTACCAACGTTCAAAATTCGGCCACTTCCGGTCTGCGCAGAAGTTTGAAAATTGCTTTATTGGGTAGCCACCACCTAGTTTCCCGATAGAAATATGGATCGCAAATCGGTATCTCTTTTCGATCATAGAGAAATAGGCTCCGGCGGAAAAGAATAATAATAAAAAAAATAATAATTTTAGTAATCTCAATAGGCTTTCAGACGAAAGTCTGAAAGCCTAATAACTAGACCTGCATGCAGGAATGGTGGGTTTCACTGGTGCCACGTCACTTTCGGTGCCACGTTACCCTTAAACATATGTCACTTCCGATACCAATGAAACCATCAAACAGGTTTCCACATAAGCATTGTAAACATCAAATAAAATGGACGAAGAATCAACCAAATCCAGCAATATCAATTCATTTTATATATATGTTACTTGTAAGTGATCCTGGCAAAATTTCATTACTTCCGGTGATAATGAAAATGTTCAATTAGTTTTATGAAATCAGAAATGGCATAAGGCATCATAATGGCGAAAATTGTATGTAAATCGAATGAGAATTGCCACTTTTATAGACCAAAAACCTTGAAAAGTGACTTGTAGAAAATCGTCTATTTCTCGGCAACCGTACACGATAAAAACTATCTTTTGGTATCTATATGATCGTATGGGTTCAATCCATTTGTTGATTGGAATCAAATATCATAATTTGAAATATATTACAAATCAGACTCATTTGAAAAAAATGTCTGTTTTGAAGGCTAAAAATACAGTTTTTGCCAAAATGACATTACTTCCGGTGATACTGAAAATGTTAAATTAGTTCTATGAAATCATAAATGACACAAGATATCATATGGTGAAAATTTTATGAAAATCGAATAATAACTGACACTTTTATAGACCAAAAACCTTGAAAAGTGACTTAAGGAAAATCGCCCGTTTCTCTGCAACCGTACAAGTTAGAAACCATTTTGTAGTATCTGTATGATCGTATGGGTTCAATCTATTTGATCAATAGAATCAAATATCACAATTTGAAAAAAATAACAAATACGACTCATTTGAATAAAATATTGTTTTTTGAAGGCTAAAATTTAAGTTTTGAGCAAATGACGTCATTTCCGGTGGCAGCGCAAGGGGTAAAATGGTTTGACATAGTCCACTATGGTATTAGGCATCCAATGGCGAAAGAAAATTGAAAATCGAATAATAATTGATTCTTTTACAGCCAAAATTACGTGAAAAGTGACTCATGCAAAATTGCCTATTTCTCGGCAACTGCTTATATTACAAACTAATTTTCACATACATTCTCTTCGTATGGATTATAGCTACAAGTTTATAAAAGTTACGTAAAAATATTTTAAAATCTGAAAAGCCTGAATGAGTTGTAAATAGGTCAATTTTACGCCTTTTTTCACCTCTTAATCCAATTTGCTAGAAAATGAAAAAGAAATTAAAAAAACTGCTTCCGACATTTTTTGCGCCTTTAAAGGACACACTCTTTGAGTCATATAATTTTTCAAAAAAATAATATTAGTTTTCAAAAAATGTACCTAACTGTCAAAATTGTAGTTTTTGGTAAAATTATGCCACTTCCGGTGCCGACAGATAATACTTTTGGTAATAAAAAAAATGATAATTGAGACAACGAAGCATATGAACTTTGTTTTATACAAATCGAACAATAAAAAATTAATCTAGGACTGAAAAACTGAATTAGCCAATGGAGGCCAAGGAAAACTACTGAGACAAAATTTTTTAACATTTTTGCGCAAGTCAGATGACTCTTTAATTCTGTGCACAACACGACTAAAAAATATTCATAAATAAAAAAGTTTTTTGTAAAATTTTAAATTTCCGAAATTTGGCGCCTAATATCTTCGAAGATTTGCCGAAAATCAAAAATCGAAAGTAGCGCAGCTATGTGCCCTGTCTCCAGCTATGCCAAAATGTATCGAAAGTTAAAATCCCATGATTATTGTTAAAATTACCGCAATATTTGTAAAAACGATAACTTCGGTGATTTCGGACATTTCGCATTGTCGCAGAACGTTCAAAATAGCTTTATCCTCTAAGTCACACCCACTTTCCCAGTAAAACCGAAGAAATCGTAACGATGCGACACGTAGTTGCTGAGATCTACTCAAAACAAAAGAAGAATAATAATAATAATAATAAGAATAATAATTTTAACAAAAACAATAGTGTTTCACACAAGCTTCGCAGTGTGAAACCCTAATAAGAATAATAATTTTAACAAAAACAATAGTGTTTCACACAAGCTTCGCAGTGTGAAACCCTAATAATAATTTTAGTAATCACAATAGGCTTTCAGACGAAAGTCTGAAAGCCTAATAATAATTTTAACAAAAACAATAGTGTTTCACACAAGCTACGCAGTGTGAAACCCTAATAATTTTAACAAAAACAATAGTGTTTCACACAAGCTACGCAGTGTGAAACCCTAATAATCAATTTTTTATAGAGCGCTTATAATCCACTTAGAATTAAATAATATATGCAATAATAAAAACTAAACTCTGAAAACGTTTAAGCATTTAACAATGAAGGAAGGTGAATTTTTAACTTCAGAAGGTAACTTATTCCATAGTTTAAAAGCAACAAAACTAACAGATCTTTCATCAAATGAGGATTTTGCATGGCAGGGTATTAAATTCAATTCTGGCAGTAACCAATGCAGTTGATGTAAAATAGGGGTGATATGTTCACTAAGTTTAATTCTAGTTATGATTCGAGCGGCTTTGTTTTGGATTTAGCTTAAGTTAAGGCAAATTAAACAATAAAACATAACGCTACAATATACGTCCACATTTCCTGCTTTGATTGATATGGTACTTTGTCAAGAAGGCTAGGCGTTTGGTTTGTTTAGCGTTGAGGGTCGTGCATCAACATCAATAGTTGCCGTCCTTAGAGTATAAGGAATAAGTATCCCAAGATAATCCATTCAGAATTGTGGCTTTCAGACGTTAAAAGGCGGTGTGGCTCTGACATTCACCAAAATCAATAGTGGACGCCCCCAGGCTACAAGGAATACATGTGCCAAGCACCAAGCTGATTCATTCAGAATTGCGGCCTGTAAACGACAAACACAAAAATTGGGCGTGGCTTGCCTCGGGGAGTCGGGACATGCAATTGTCGTCCTTAGGCTATAAGGATTACATATCCCAAGTTTAAAGTAGAAATGGGCAGTGCTCTGCCCCTGGGGGTTAAAACAATAGTGGTCATCCTTAGGGTATAAGGAATAGGTATGCAAAGTAAAAGGATCTGTTAAGAATTGCATCCTGTAGACGAACACAAGACACAAAAACATTGAGCGTGGCTCTGTCCCAGGGGGTACGGCATGCACCAACAATAATAGTGGTCAGCCTTAGGGTATAAGGAATAAGTATAAAAACGTTTTCAAGACGATTGATTAAGAATTGTGGCCTGTAGGTGACACACAGACACACAAAAAGAATATGGGCGTAGCACTGTCCCTGGGGGGGGGGAGGGGTCGTGCATGCACCAAAAACAATAATAAGGTACCAAGAATAAGTTTGCCAGGTTTCAAGATGATACGTTAAGAAATGCAGTCTGTAGACGACACACATTAAAATACGAGAATTGGGCGTTGCTGTCCCAGGGGGTCGCGAATGCACGCAAAACAAAAGGGATCATCTTAGGGTATAATGTATAAGTATTTTAAGTTTCAAGATGATCGATTAAGAATTGTGGTCTATAGGCGACAAACAAAAAGAAAATAGGCGTGTTCCTCAGGGTACAAAGAATAAGTATTCAAAGTTTGAAGATCATACATTAAGAAATGTGGCTTGTAGACTACAAACAAATAAATACAAGGAATGGGCGTGGCTCTGTCCCTGGGAGTCGGGCATACACCAATAAACAATAGGGATCATCCTTAGGGTATAATGATTGATTGTATAAAGTTTGAAGAAAATCAAGTACGAATTGCGCCATGTAGGCGACACAAAGGCACACTAAAAGGAAATGGGCGTGGCTCTGCCCCTGGGGGTTGGGCATGCACCCTAAACGACAAGGATGTTCCTTAGGGTACAAAGAATAAGTATTCAAAGTTGGCCACACCGCCAAAGTCGTTAGCAATCACTACCAGGTCAATTTTCGGACCATCTACAGGCTTCAGCAACGCTTTCGGGCCCCCAATACCGCGGATGATCGCCCCACGAACTGGCAGTCCAAGGGTTACCACAAGGTCGTCATGTTGTGCTACAGCAACATGCAGAATCCCTTCACACAGGCATCTGAAACAGCACGTCAGACAATGGGAACACGCGGAAGTCCGAGGAGTACCGATACAGTACGCCGACGTCTCACCAGAGAGAACACCCATTGCCGTAGACCGATCCTCACCATCGACGTGAACGTCTACAGTTTGCCTAGCAAAACCAGAACTGGCAACACGGGCCATGGGTAGCTGTTATGTTCACAGATGAGAGTCGATATTGCGTATCAACTGCAGATGGCAGCACCAGCATATGGCGTTGACGTGGCCAGTGTTATTCTGACCAATAAAATAAAACCAAGTACGAACAATCCAAACCATTAGGCAAAATTCGAAGTCCTAAAAAAACGTTATAGGCAAAATAGTGTAATCAGCAAATGGACTGTTAATCGTGTACGAAATACACAACAAACAGTGGTAACAGGTGTCCGGAAGAGTAAGCTTACCCTGCCTGGCGCGCCACACCCGCCATCGCTGCATCCAAACTACTAGGCAAAATGTAGGTAAAATAACGTGATTGACCAATGGACTATAGGTATGCAAAATGCACGTGATGAACATTGTTAACGGTGCAGTAGACATAATCAGAGAGATAGTAAATAGGATACGCGTCAATTAAATATATCAAGAATAATAGCTGAGAGCGACATGTTATATTTACCAATCAAGTCAATATGACGGCCATAAAACTTTTTAAAGGATTTTATAAGTTTAGTGCGTAAGTATCCTTGTAGTTGAAGCTTAGTTGACAAATGTCTCGATCTACTTAAAAAATCAGAATAAAAAGAACAAGCTCTCGCGTAACGAATTACCTGAGACACAAACACTCCATAAGCTGGTGATACAGGAATGTTACTACTAATAAATGGAAAGTTAACAATGGGAAAGTCAAAGTCATCACGTTTATCATACAATTTAACACTGAGTCTATGGCAATTGTCAAAATCGAGACGCAGATCCAAGTAGGAAGCGTAATTGTCACTGTCAGTAGTATTTTTAATTTCAAGCTCCTCAGGATATATGAATTCTACATAATCACTAAATTTAGGATTATTCAGAACAAGACACATGTGGAGGTTCAAACATAATGGTTTGGGATGGAATCGGCCTAAATCAAGAGTCGGTCCCGTGGTATTCCCAAATCGTGGTCCAGGAGAGGATTTTACATCAAAACAGTGCGTTACACCGATTAAACTCTCAGACCCCCACGTCATACCACATTTCGCACGTCATCGAAACAACGCCAGAGTAACTCGGGACTTTCTAGAGCAAAACGGTGTCAAAGTTATGCACTGGCGAGCCCTTAGTCCGGACTTTAACCCGATTGAACATTTATGGGATAAAATTCAGAGGAGACTTAATAACGTCGTACCGAGAACAAACACAGCGATTGTGCCAGGCTATTCTGAGAGTGTGGTTCTCGGTGACAATGGCACTCATCGATAGTCTGGTCTCTCCATATACAGACGCTGCGCTGTTGTTATTGATACTCACGGGGACATACCAGATACTGAAGTATAGAGTGTGTACAGACTCTAAAACTTCGGGCAATGTCTTGAAATAATGTCCAGTGGCCATATATGAACGGAAAGCTAATTACGGAGTCTCAAGTTTTGTACATAATTTGTTAGAAGAATAATAAAACTATTAAATGGAGTTAAGAATTGGGCCTTGAAGAACGAATACTGTAACAGTATTGATCAACACATAAACCACACAATTATTATTGTGTGCGATGTTTTGTTAAAGTTCCAAAATTTAATTATTTGAAACTAAATCCTTTTTAGAAGGATTTTATTTTGTTTTTAAATTAGTTTCATTCGTGTATAAATGAAATGGATTTAACGTTCTACTCCGACCGGGCTTATGAAGGCGGGCATATGCCATACAGTGCTAT
Source organism: Patella depressa (assembly GCA_948474765.1). NCBI lineage: Eukaryota > Metazoa > Mollusca > Gastropoda > Patellidae > Patella > Patella depressa. The sequence continues at coordinate 61,418,971 of OX419721.1, read as the reverse complement.
TGTTGCAATTTTGCGGTATTACGGCTAACTCTTGTATCGAATTTTAACTACCACGGGATCTTTAACGTACACTCAAATGTACAGACGGGGCCTTGGTTCTTTGTCCCATCCGAACGACTATACGTTGTTCCTTGTCCTACACCACTAACAAGGGCAATCACGTCGAAAAATTGTGATGAACTTTCTCGGCCAACGCAGGGATCCAAACACGGGACCTCCAGGTTAGCGAGTTGAAAGTCCTACCCATCATGACTCGCTGTGGCCTTATGATCTTAATTACATCAGCATTCATAACTATATTCGAACGGCTGTCTTTGGCACTTGATATTGAATAGTTAATGACCCCTCGCATGATTTATAAATGAAACATTAGTATCTCAAATGTGTTCATATATCCGTAAGTGCCCAATAAAAGAAATACCCATTAACACTAGTAAATCTTTGATTTGTATGCACTGGATTTCTTTAGTCAATTCAATCAAGTGTGTCCTTACAATTGATGTACTGATATATAATGCATCACTAAATGTATTTGCTATTTCTTTGATTTTTCGCTGAAAAAATTTGCAAACCCACACAACGAAAAGCAAACAATTCTTAAAATAAAGGTTGTAGGGCTTTAACTACATATTATCCGGAGTATTTAAAATTAGAAACATGAATTATTGGTTCATTCCAATCAATAGTAATGTATTATCTGCTATTAACGGGGTTTGGATGGCAGGATGGTAATTGTATGCGCGTTGTATCATAACATATGTCATTTAGTCAACCATTTGTACGTGACAAGGTGTAAGGGGTCGCCTGTTAAACCTCGTGGGTTTTCTCTGGGTCCTCCCATTGCTAAAGACCCCTACGTGCAAGTAATTATTGAAATAAGATTGAACAATATGAGTACAACCATCCCAGCCTCGGGTGATGATCAGGACGACGGACCCCCACGAAGAGAAGACTAACTACTACACCCAAAACTAAACAAACAACATTGGATAATCCGAGGTCATCGACCTCGTTGACGCTACCCAAGGTGGTCACAAAGATTTGCAGGCGACCATGAAGCCATTCAACCACCTATTTTGACATGACCCGAATGGGAAGCTGTCTGATGCACAGAACGCCTTTATCGTGTATTGGTTCCATTGAAAACCAAAGGTTGAAATTACAGGTAAGTGACTTTTAAATTTATTCAAATATGTATTGCAACAGTAAGTAAATAAAACAGAGAGTGTCCAATATAATCTAAATATTAAATTAAAATCAAAGTTAAAATCTCAATACATCATCTAGAATTAAACTAAAATATGAAATGAAAATCGAAAAAAGTTCAACTTAAAGACCAACTAAAATATGAAATGAAAATCGAAAATTGTCCAACTACGAAACGTGAACTACTTGAACTCTTTTTTTCTCAGGATAAACATCAGAAGTCAATCAACTGAATGCCAAAGCAATCAGGGATGGTGTATGACGGGGAGGGGGCAAAATACCAACATAACGAGCACCCTTTTCAACTTCCCCCAGGAAACTCAAATGAAATGGTGGGGTGGTTAGAGGATTTTCTTTAAAAACAATAATATTCATTCAAAGATTAATTATTTATTGATGGGCACTGTTTAAAGATGTCGTTGCTCTACTTCCAGGTTGCACTTTTTTGAAATGGCTGCTTACCTGTTTCATCTCGGCGTGGTATCGTTGACCCCTTGGTGAACGATGCCATGACAGAGATTCAAATGGACTTTAAAGCTGGAAACAACGATGCTTTACCACGGGTATGTATAACGCATGATTGAAGCTCCTTGACCAAAGTCAGCAAATGGAATGATTATTTAGTTGATTTATTATTATTTATATGTTTTATTTTCTTTTCTTTTAGACAGTCTTTGACCACAATGTAGAATTTGGTGGGAATGATAAGAATGGTGCTTACGATGGAATGGGTGATTTCTCTCTTGTGTCCAGTGTAGAGGTGAGACGTTGCAAATTGATCGAATAAAACAAATCTCAGGTTAAAGATATGAAAGAAATTAAGTGAATAAATAATATTACACAGATACAGATGGTGATGAAGATTAGACAGATACTGGAGTATGTGATTCGTTCATCCCAACCCTCTTCACCACGGATGAGGTGAGCCGTCTGCTTTTCCTTATTACATTTATACCCCTACTTCAAGTGTGATAACACGTGGAAATTGATTTGATCAACAAGTACTTATTCAAAGCAATTTCTGCTCAATTGTTTTATGGTATGTTTTCATTGTCTTAAAGGAAGAAATCTCATCTCCAGAGAGTTTTGTTTTCAGGAAAAGAGAACACATTAGTAAGGTTCCAATTTTACACACTTCTTTTCGCCTATCCCATCAACGGATAACCCTAACACAAACCTGGGAAAAGCTGTCTTATGGGTTGCCATTCAGTATGCTATAAGGGGAATTTGGCACTATGCCGCCCCCCATCCTTTGCACCAATGACAACAAGCGGGAATCGCGCCCGCAAATATGTCGATGAACTTTCTCTCTTTAACCCGAGGTCCTTGTCCCTCCATCGAACCTAGCTATTTTTGGGCATAGGACATAAACATACATCGGGAGACTTGAGGTAAGCAACTAAGCATATCCTTAGGGTGACTTTGGTTTATCTCAATTCTTTATTCCAGATAATCATATTTCAACATTTAGCTCTAACTCGACCTGTTCCTTAACACCAATTGACTAAAAGATGTCGACAAACGCCAGTAAATAACAAACTGAGCCTTTATATTTCTATCCAGTGGTTTCTTTTTTTTCAAGCGTTTATATTTCTTTGTCATAAGACATAAATAACACACCATTTGTTTACATCGTTCATTACGGGAGTGTTTTTAAAGAGGTGTCATACTTTACTTCACGTACAATATCTATCTCGTTTTACTGTTAGCTGCTATATGTTGGACTGGACTAATGCTGTATTCGTTACTCCTCGGTTTTATGGAAAATACAACTAACGAAATGGTAAGTAGCGTTCGTAACTACGAAAAATGGCTCGGAAGTCGTAATTACCACTGTAGAACTCGGGTAGCTAAAACTATACCGAGTTCACGACATATGACGTAACAAGATGGCAGCCAAAGTTACAAAGTTTAACTTTTTAAACGATAATTATGCTATCTTTGTAGTTAAATTAGTGTTGTGGACGTGGATATCGATTTGACTATGTGATTTTTAAAATTTTACATATTGGGATACATTTTCTGAATAATGCCAAGAAACGCATTAAACAGAAAATAAGAAAGATGCCTGACTTTCCATTGTGTTCCAACTTGTTATTGTACGGCAGTTCAGGTTTTAGGACGATATCAACAAAAAAGTTACTGTAATGAGACAAAAAAAAATCCTGTGGTTTAACGCTCACTCGGCACAAACTAGGTCTTTTGCGGAATAACGTACATTTTGTTGAATTTAAGATGTCTACATACAGAAACAATTAAATAGCTATTACCAGTAGGCCCTTGCTAAGCTAACTCACCGTGCCAATCATCGACAATAGACCCAATCTTATTTTTACCAGCATTATGGAAGATTAGATAAAGAGATGGTGTTCTCATTATAATAGTTTAAAACTAGATAATATAAAGGGAATATGCTTAAAATTCCAATCAAATTGCTCCACTCTGAACGGAGATATTAGCGTTTAAATTATAGGTCTAGCCTCGATAATGTAAAGGGAATATGCTGAAACGAGATATTACAGATTGAACTTTAGGCCTAGCCACGATCATCATTACTAAAGTCGGTACGATAAAAAAACAGACTCGATTATCCATTTTTCGATTAAAACATCAAATATGAGCATTGAACAGCAGATCGGATTCAAATCTAATGAAAAACGGACACATAAGATTGCATCGAGGATTGACTATGTTCGTTTCATATTAATAAATGTCTAATTAATAGTTGGTATAACATTTCAGGCGTAAAGAAAGGCCTGTAATAGGCAGATTTAGCTCTTGCACAATGTATGTTTAACTTGCGATAAATAGATTATTTAACATTTAATTAAGAAAGCAAAACCAAAATCGGCCATCAATGGTATTTGTCAAAAGATTGACCAGTTTTTATCGTTTGCATTGGACGCCGAACGCTGAAGATTTTCGATTCATCATATCTTTGTAAATACTGAACAGAAATGAAACTTCTTTGGATTCATATTCCTTTTAGCGATTTAAATTTCACAAATGATGATTAGCGGTTTAAATAATGATTGAAGGGAAAATGGCAGCCATGTTGATTTTCCCACTTGTGCACCCGAACACAACAAGTGTGGTAATTACTGTTTCCTAGTGGGAAGCACCATATTGCCCAACGGTAACGAATACAGCATTACAACCACTCCAGTCATTTTATAGGTTTCGTATGCCTTCTGACAATTCATCACCATTTTGTTCTTCCTCGGGTTGCTTGATTGATTAACCACATGTTGTGTAGATTTTGTCTTTCAGGTTAAGTTATATGTTCATGGACAAATGTAATGGCCAAAGTCTTAGCCTTCGTAAAGGGCCTAAAAGGGAACCACGTTCGATTTCATAGGCCAGCACTGTCTCCAAGGGCTCGGAATTCTACACACCATACTTGTAAAAGCAGCTGTTCGTGATTTAGTTTGGCACCTTTCAGTTTAACATCGGACGAATCCATGGAAATTCCGTAATTTCTGATCCCTTAAATTTGCTTGGATGTACTAATCCTTTCCGACCTAGCTCCGCTATTATATCAAATGTTATAGCATGGGCACTCTGTTGCTATTCAGTCGCTAAAGCTCTTCAAACCCCTATGCGATATGCCATCCCATGTCAATACAGTATGTCGGGAGTGATTATACAGTTTTAGAGTGGAAATTTTGTAAGTTCCATTTTCATTATACCACAAACTACGATATCTACAACTTCATCATTCTTTTCAGAAATTAACTGCAATGCTATACCGAAAGAACTTTTCAACCCGCCAAATATTCTACGCCAACTTCCTCGCGTAGATTAGCTCACGAAAAAGTCACTGGTGCTTTTAGCGTGCACAAAAATTCTACAAATTTTCAACACACTGTTCTTATGGAAGTATAATTCTTGCAAAAATAAGAGAACTAACTTTGTCTCCATTACAGCAAAGTCGAAAATGTTCTTCACATTACCTGGCAACTTTTCTGTCTTATGCCGTATCTGTAAGGGCAGCGGGCTACTCGAGGGAGAAAATTCCGAGATAATCAGTCAAACATCTAGACGGAACCGCAACACATGTGTTTATTCAGCACATGATGAAGCGGGCTATTCGAGGGAAACAATTCCGAGATAATCAGTCAAATATCTAGACGGAACCGCAACACCTGGTCCTAAATTGATGCTGTGCTCCCCGATAACAAAATCCCTAGCCCCAAAGTATTTTTTCCAATGCGCATTCTAGCTGAAAGGCGGTCCAAGAAGAGGGAAATTTATCGTACGCTTGGATTGTTGATACACGGTGCTTAAAGTATTCACCAGCTAAAACCCTACAGATTGTAATGAATGTTTTGGGCACTTCCCCACACATCAAGGCAAAATATAGGTGTGTCCCACCCAAGAGGCTATACAATTCGTTCTCAACAAACAAACTGCATGGATCAAAGTTATATCCAATCCTACCTGGTTCCACAACAAAATCTAAACAACTTTTTAGATCGTAGCCCAGTATTTTCTTTGCAGACATTTATTTACTTGCCTGTGTCTTTTTCTAAATATGTTAGTTCACTTGCGTGTAGAAGACCCGTCGTTACAAGTGCTAGGGTATAAATGAGGTAAAGCTGTACGAATCGTATCCCACCAGGACAAACGATTCATTCGTCGCACTGTCTGCGTTTCGTCAGTTACTAATTTGGATTTTATCTTACAGATTGAAGACAAAATATGGTAGATAACGTGCTAGAACTCGAAGACAAGTATAAAGCTCTCAAAGGGGGGTTAACTACAGTATTTAACAAGTTCAGTGGGAGTGTGAAAGACGTGGAAAGGGCATACCGGGGAGTCCCGGCGGGGACATGGTATGACGAAAAATAGTCGAGATGAAGACAAGCCTGACCACCCAATCCCAACAATCGATTCCATGCAACCTAATATGGCTACATTGTTATTCCCGAAATGACCTAGTTTGTGTCGGGTGGGCGTTAAAACTCTCTCTCTTTCTATCTCTGTGATTAAGAAGCAAAAGACGCGCCAGGTTAATTGGTATGTTAATCTGAATGAACGCATTGCATGGAACTTGACAAATGTTTTATTGTATATTTGTGACTGAGCAATAAGAATTGAACGCAGGAAATCTTCTCATAAACGCAGGCTGACTTATTGTGAAATGGTAAAGTGTTCGCCATAATTTTCATGTAACTCATGCTGTAGGTGCTGTTCACCTGGACCAGCTCTGTAACATGCACGCCCATACCTGGGTGAATAATTCACACTACAATGTCAGCAGCATGCCACGACTCATGACAGCTCATAGGAACCAGGCCCAATCCCTCCCAGGTCAATGTTCGGGCCAACAACACCACGGACAATCGCCCCCGAACTTGACCAAGGCTTAACACAAGGCGACCAAACTGTCAAGTTGCGCGACAGCACGTGTAGGATCACTTAACACAGCGATCTTAGCACGTCAGACAGTGGGTTTACACGGAAGACCCATGCGACGACGTCTCCCCAGAGTGTACATCCATTGCCGTACACCTTACCTGGACCGATCCTCACCTCTCGCCATCGACGTGAACGTCTACTGTTTGCCCAGCAACACCAGAACTGACATCACAGGCAATGGAAAGCTGTTCTGTTCACAGATGAGGATCGGTATTGCGGATCAACTGCAGATGACAGGACCAGAATATGAAGCCGACGTGGCCAGCGTTTGGGATGAAATTCAGATGATACTTAATAACCTCATACCGCGACCAAGCACAGCGGATGGATTGCGTCAGGCTTTTTCTGGGTGTGGTTCCAGGTGCGAACGGCGTTCATCAATTGTCTGGGCCACTCGCGGTGGACACACCAGACATTGGTATATAGACTGTGTGAAGACCCTGAACCTTCCCACAAAGTCTTGAGATTGTGCAGATTACAAACCCCATCTCTCAACCCTCCGTGTTTCGAGATTAGAGTTGGTCCTGTATAGTTCAACGTAGCAAAGTCCAGCGTGAATCACAACGGGTACTACTACGCAAAATTGACAATATTTTTCATCAAAACAACGATTGATTATTGTTATTTATATTTCTGTCACATCTAACTACAATAAAGCATATACTCCTACCTGAAACGGGTATTAATCATCGTATTTAAAATCGAGGCGTTAAGCCGTTACTAAGAAGGCCATCTTTTTAGACGGGAGACATATGAGACGGTGTCATCACGAAGGCTGGGCTAAATATAACAGCATTCAAAAAGGCAATCGCCAGTGGAGAAACGATATGACATCCACATGTTCAATCCGCGAATCACGCTTCATTAACTTAAACCCGACTTTTTGGTGTTAGGTGATAGCTGTGCCACTTAATTGGCCCCTGTAAGGTTAGTTAGTCATAATAGCACCCACTTATCTTATTTTAAAGATGTTACATTCAGTAATAAAGAAATTGAGTTTGCCACATTGAACTAAAGGCATCAAATCGTAGTTAAAAACAAACACATCACTATATCTCAACGTTTTTAGCTACCTTCTCGTAGCTAGAGATTGTGATGAATTAATCACTAATGTGTCAATATTGTTGTTCACAAAAAATTGCCTTGATCCATTTAGTAAACCGTTATCTAGAATGATGTGATTAAAGCGCCTCGCTACTTTTGGAATCGTACTTTGAAAGCGCCTTTCAAAGACAGCAGGGGACTATTAAATGGGTTCGTCTGTCTGTCCGTCACACTTCTTGGGACATAATAACTCCTCAATTGAGCTAGAATGCCTTCGTGGAGTTCGACGATGGGCATTTTCGGCTTAGGGTAAGCAGGGATAAGCAATTTGATTGGTTGATGCTTTGGGACATGATAACTTTAGTTTTAATTAAGTGAGGGTGATGAAACTTGGTGTATAGTTTCACATATTCCTAAAGCAATGGTCCGAGAAACTCTTCTCTGCCCATTGCTGGATTGGCTTCTGATACTTGAGCCTTTGAGGGAGTGTGTGAATTTTTCCCGTTCAATCAAATCTATCCCATGTACAGGAACATGACAGCCCTTCGTTTACTATGGGGTCTTCCTAAAACTGTGGACAGTGATTTAAGGTATTAAAAACGGTGAGAGTATTGTTCGTCTTAATACAGTTACATTGTATTCTTCTTGATAGCCTCGTTTGTCACACAATTAGTTTTCCTGTAATATTGTGCTATGTACTGGTGAATTGGGCAAAATAAAATCGTATGCCATGACGTAACGTTATGTAAACATACTAATTTGGTCCATTTTGGAATTTTGTTTCAAATTAAACGATTTTGTTACGCAGTAAGCCATTTGTTGTCAATGGGACTATTGGCCAATAATAATTTAGAACAAGAACTTCCTCTATTTACAGTAGTGGGATTAGCTTTAATCAAACGGAACACTGCGAGGAGTATGATAGTTTCATTACATCAATACCTTGACTAAGTTCAAGGATGAGCATTTTCTGTTCAGGGTTAGCAGAGTGATAAGCAATTTGATTGGCTGATATTTTGGAAAACAATAATCCTCATCATAATTGAGCTAGAATGTTTAAACATTGGTGTAGGTGTTCAATAAGTAAATGCCTGAATGGAGTTCGTAGATGACCATTTTCTGCTAAGGGTAAACAAACATAAGCAATTTGATTGGTTAATGCTTTGGGACACGATAACTTTAGTTTTAATAAAGTGAGAGTGCTGAAACTTGGCGTATAGTTTCATTACATCAATGCATTAACTAAGTTCAATAATGAGCATTTTCTGCTCAGGGTAAGCAGAGCGATAAGCAATTTTGATTGGCCGAGACTTTGGAACACCAAACGTGGTATACGTGTTCAATAAGGAAAAGTCTTAATAGAGTTCGAAGATGTGCCTTTTCTGCTTAGGTTAAGCAGAGATAAGCAATTTGATTAGTTGATGCTTTGGGGCACCATAACTTAAGTTCTAATTAAGATAGAGTGATGGAACTTGGTGTATAGTTTCATTTCATCAATACCTTGACTAAATTCGATAATGAGCATGTTCTGCTCTGGGTAAGCGAGACTTTGGAACACGATAATTCTCCTACTTGAGGTAGAATGTTCAATGTGTAAGCATATATTGGGTCAATGTCTCGATGGATTTCGAAGATGAGCATTTTCTGCTTAGGGTAAGCAGACATAAGAAATGTCATTGGTTGATTCTTTGAGGCACGATTAAAGATAAAGAGTTGGCAGTTCTCACTGTAATAGTTAAAAAGTATATAGTGTAAATGTAATTTGCTGAAAATTGCAGTCAGTGGCATATTTGAATCTAATCCAGCTTACAATGAAGGCTAGAGGTTATTATGGTCTGGATAAGTTAATTAATGTCTAATTAATAATTTAAATAACATTTCAGGCCCAAAGAAAGACACGTAATGTAATAGGCAGGTTTTGCTCTTGCATAATGCAGGTTTAAGTGCGATTATTGAAATTTCGAGTGTAGATTCATTACACCATTACCTTGACTAAGTTTGGTGATGAGAATTTTTGCGTAGGCTAAGCGATTTTATTGGTCAATGCTTAGGGACGAAAATTAGTGTATAGTTTGATTGCTCCATACTTTTGGAAAAAATGAATGTGTGATTAATTAATATGTGTCATCTATTCATTTTGGAATTTCGGCGGGGGACATCAGCCTCACTGTTGGCTTGTTGCTGTTTAACACAGCGGCGTGAACTTGGTACCCTCTGGCTCGGTTTGTAATGGGGTGCCCTGATGAACGGCGCAAAACGCTAATGCGTAACTTATGTCCACCATTTAGACAAATATAAGGAGAATATTATTCCAGATGTGCTGTCAACATTTGAGAATGATGGTTCATTGGATAGATTATTCGGTCTTTCGAAGGGAGGTGTCGACGCACATGGAATAAATTGAATTGCAATTTCAAAATATTTGCATTGCCAGTTCAATATTCAGACCCAGACCCTCCGTACGTTGAGGACTAGGGGGTTCTGGTTGTCCGTGACTAGTGCGTTACTTGAATGTCAAACCGCATTTCCGATGAAGACCGAGCGAATGTCATTCAATTTGGCCTGCTCAAGTATTTCGACGAACAAAACTGATTAGAAATTACAGTAAAACTTTATGAAAAGGATTACACTATTTTGCCTAAACCGTGTTCTAGGACCAGGGTGTAAACTATTTTTATACCTGCGTGATCATATATCTTCAAACTATTTTTTGAATGAGGTTAAAAATAATATTCTTAACAACTAGCTCGTTTGATAATTTATACAGGGTTTAAGGTGTTATAACAATGCTTTGTCAAAATGACCTATTGTTTTTGACGACGCTAAATGAACGAGTTTATTTTCAAACAAATCGGACAACAATAAACCATTTGGATATACATGAAGTATAAAAGGATAATGATGTAAATTTTGTATACGTGCATTTGTGATCAACTGCGTCCCTACTATGTGATAATATAATTTATATATAATTCTTGGGGAGCAATGGTAAGACGCTGGCTCGCTAGCATTAGCCGAGAAAGATCAGGATTTTCCACGTGGTTTCCCCTTGTTAGAGATGCAGGCCGGAGGGCCGGACAAGGACAGCTGAAAAGTCGTTCGGATGGGACGGAAACACTATTTCCCGTGTATACATTGGCATGCAGGTAAAAGATCCCTTGGAAGTTGGAATTCGAGATAAGAGGCCGTAGTGCCGCTGCCTGGACAAAATATGTCCCATATCACACTTTACTGTGGCGTATGCCCGTCTTCATTAACCCACCCGGAGCAGAACATTAGGACGCTAAACCCAATTTTATTTCCATATTTTTGAAGGCGGGAAATCGGAATAGAGTTTGTAATTAGAAGTTCATCAGGAAATTAAAATTCATCTATTGACATCTTGTGGACATTGTTTTGAGATTTCTGGAATAATAAGTTCGACTTATGTGAACTGATGTAATTTGCTACCAAAAGGGAGTATCGAAGGAAGAGGAGAAAATCGTATCTGACAAAAACGTCATGTCCGGTTGCAATGCAAACATTTATTAATAATATAATTATACCGTTTATTTATAATAATCCACTTGGTCAATAAAATAAACATTTGGATCGGAGTGTGTAAATGATCAATTTAATACTTAAGTGGATTAAATATCATTAGATCGCTGTCTTCATTAGCCCATTTGTAGGACAACAGTAGGACGTTAAACCCCATTTCATTTAATTTGAATATTAGACGGAATCTGATACTGGTCCACTTGGTGAAACGGGCTTTATTATATCAATTATGCAATCGCCAAATTCTCAACTGATATTTCAGAAGGAACCGTGCATGAATGTTAGTCGATTGTACTTTTTACTTCAATTCCTGTTTTAGTCTAGAGGAATTTCACAAAGAAATGGTCGTTTGTGTGTACATGACTTGTCATCCCACCAATCACCATTGTAGCTTAAGCAATGCTGTATTCCATGGGCGTTATCTGCTGTAATTCTATCATTAACAATTGGTGCACCATTTAACCAGTTCCAAACCCCTTCTTCATTGATATCAGTTGCTCCAAGATGAACAAACTGTACACCAACTATAAAAAATATAATCTAGCATTTTTATTAAAGTGTTTGAAAATAATATCAAATCCATTACATTATTAAAGTACCAAAAATAATCTAAAGTCTGTGCTCATATTACCTCGGGAAAATATCCTATACTGCAACATAATATGGGGGTTATTCTTCTACATGGTTTATCCTGTTAAATTTACTATATACTTTCAAGTTATTGACTGCTGGAAATTATTCTCCAGTAATCTCAACTAATCTTTACAATAGCCGTATTTTCCGCGATGTCAGTCTGTTACACCTTGGTCGCTACACAATAAAACCTTTCCCCCGACTGAATTGGTAAGTCCTTGACGTATTTGTGGAAGGACCGTCAAGTCGAAACATAAACGGCTTTCATTGGCTCGTTACAGACAATGTGGTCGTATATTGTATGTGACCACCCTTTAGTTTTTCCGTCCACACCTTTTTGTAGACCCTCTAGAGGCCAATGCCTTTGTTCTAGAAAACTACTATTATAACACGACGAGGATCACAATTTGTTTTCGTCAACACGGATTAATATTGTCCAAGTTTTGACAGATTTTGTTTATCAAACTTAGTTCGAAGCATTCCAGTTATATAAGGTCAAACCCGCACGATATTCAGGGTTATACTCCCTTTTACGTCTGATGGAGGCTACAACATATTTTCGAGACAAAGCTTGAGCGTTTGTCGCGCTTTGGGTGGGTATGTTGAATATTTGTACTTTTTTGAAATTCAAGATATTCTTTCAACTTACGGTTTTGAAGGATAAGTCTTGTGGCAATGGTTACCTTATCTTGTGAGTTAGGGATCAGTAGATGACCACCGTCCTTATAACATCTTGTCATGGCATCCGCCCATGTTGCACTTGAGCCAATTATTGTACTACACAGCAAGGCAGTTCCACTTTCATGGAGACTGTAACCCTTTGATACTGGACACGTATCTAAAATATAAGAAATTTCCAAATATGAGAGACAAAAGAATCCAGTGACGAATATTGCAAAATAATAACACGTGCAATAAATTTTTTTGTTTCTGGGATAGTGGTATTAGATATTTTAGGAAATGCAAGCCTACGGTTTCCTGTACACTGCACCCATCTCATCAAAACAAGCAAACTGAAACGTTGAGTGGGATCAATTTGTGTTGTATTGCTAATGGTCATGCAAATAGATAATTATCAACAGTCAACAGGATCCTGGTCAAAAGCTGAAATTGATTTTAATTATGTAGGTGGTGAATATTGCATTTTACGTACAGAAATCTGTCTATTTATACACGAAACAGTGACGCAAATTGGTAACACAAAGATGATCGTGACCGTTGAATGAAGAACCACAGCACAACTACCCTTATGTTTGATTGGGCAGAGATATGGTGTGCGAAATTTGAAAACAGATTTTATCAATGCTGCTGAATAATTCTACCATAGTTATTTTCATAACTGTTTTTTGGGGAGCGCTACCTGCTCCCCCACAGTTATTGATCCCTCCTAAAGGCAACTAGTATGAAACTAACGCTTTTTCACATCTCGGTTCTAAGGCTATTTTAGAACCCTCACCGTCTATTTTTCAAGGAGATTCCTCTTTGATCACCAAAAGGAATCATTTCCTGTCACATCTGACACAAATTTATAATAATCCAACACTATTTTCATGTAGAATTGTGCTCTAAAAAAAGTAACCCTCACCGTCTATTTTTCAAGGAGATTCCTCTTTGATCACCAAAAGGAATCATTTCCTGTCACATCTGACACAAATTTATAATAATCCAACACTATTTTCATGTAGAATTGTGCTCTAAAAAAAGTACACAACTTTCATTCAAACCCAGGCGCCATTTTTATACGCCCACATTTTCATGTGGACGTATTATGTCGTCGCCCCTGTCCGTCCGGACGTCCGTCCACAATTTGTTTGTGGACTCTCTACAGGTCACAATTCTTATCCGATTTTGACGAAACTTGAAATATAGGTTTATCCCCAAAAGATCTCGGCTGCTTTCGATATTGGCATGTATCGGATCAAAACTTCATGGATTATGGCCCCTGATTGTACGAAAAATCACGTTTTTAGCTTGTGGACCCTATAGAGGTCACAATTTTGAACCGATTTTGATGAAACTTGACATGCATGTTTGTAACCCAAAGATCTTGGTTCCTTTCGATATTTGCGGCTATCGGAATGTAATTTCCTGAATTATGGCCCCTGATTGTCCGAAAAATCACCCTTTTTAGCTTGTCGTTCCTCTGGAGGTCACAATTATTATCCGATTTAAAAAACCGTTTGATTGTATCACCGTTACACCCTAAGGAAGGTTGATTTCGAATTTCGGGAAAATCGGACCAAAATTGCCATACAAAATGGCCGCCGTTTGTACGCGAATACTGTTAAAAAATGGTATATCAAGGTTGTGGACCCTGTGGAGGTCACAATTTTAATTCGATTTTGATGAAACTTGAAATTCATGGTTATAACCCAAAGATCTTGGTTCCTTTCGATATTTGCGCATATCGGATCGTCACTTCCTGAATTATTGCCCTGATTATACGCAAAATCGCCTTTTTTTTATAGCTTGTGGTCCCTCTGGAGGTCACAATTATTATCCGATTTAAAAAAACGTTTGATTATATTACCGTTACACCGTAAGGGAGTTTGAGTTCGAATTTCGGGAAATCGGACCAAAATTGCCATACAAAATGGCCGCCGTTTGAACGCGAATACTGTTAAAAAATGGTATATCAAGTTCGTGGACCCTGTAAAGGTCACAATTTTAATTCGATTTTGATGAAACTTGAAATTCATGGTTATAACCCAAAGATCTTGGTTATTTTTGATATTTGCGCATATCGGATCATAACTTCCTGAATTATGGCCCCTGGTTATACACAAAATCCCCCTTTCTTTAGCTTGTGGTCCCTTTGGAGGTCACAATTATTATCCGATTTAAAAAAACGTTTGATTATATCACCGTTACACCGTAAGGAAGGTTGAGTTTGAATTTCGGGAAAATCGGACCAAAATTGACAGACAAAATGGACGCCGTTTGTACGCGAATACTGTTAAAAAAAATGGTATATCATGGTTGTGGACCCTGTATAGGTCACAATTTTAATTCGATTTTGATGAGGAAGGTTGAGTTCTAATTTCGTGAAAATCATACCAAAATTGCCGGACGAAATGGTCGCCGTTTGTATGCGAATAGTGTAAAAAATATGGTATATCATGGTTGTGGACTCTCTACAGGTCACAATTCTTATCCGATTTTGATGAAAAGTCACATTTCTAGGTTTTGTACCGTCACACCATAATCATTGTCGGCTTCGAATTTCATGAATATCAGACTGGAACTGACCAACTAAATGGCTGCTCCCAATACAGTATGAAATACAGGACTTAATGATGTAGGAAAAATCACTTTCGGTATTGCTTGTTCTCTATCCATCTCTCGAAAATGTGGGCGTATCCTGCCTGGCAGTGCCAGCCTATCTTTAACTTGCGGGAAGTTGTTTTGAAGGTGGTTTCTATATGTAGCCATCTTGGATTTTTCGGCCATATTGGCAAAACTAGTGGCTGGATGGATTTTTGATTGCAATATTTCGATTCAGAGACCCTTAATACATACGAATAGACACATCAGAAGCCTATATTACATAATTTTATATTTTCCCGCCACATCTGACCACCATTTTGAATTTGGCCCTCTAGCGGCTTCCGCCAGCATTTTAGAGAGAGGCACCCAAGCTTAATCGCTTCAGCAGTTTTTTTTCATATAGAAACCACCTTCAAAACAACTTCCCCGCAAATTGGTCACAGATTTGAAGTTTCGTACTCAACTTTAATGGCTGATTGTAAGCTAGGCATTAGATTCATCCTTGTTTAAACATCACATGGTAAATTGATTACTAACTTAAGCAAGAAGAATCTTGGTTTTGTCCGTGTGTCGATGTGTAGGTGAAGCGAGGTCCAGCTAGGTAGCTTTGCGTCATAAAAAATGTAGATGCTTAAAATAATCGACCGGGCATTAGTAGCGTAAATTGAACAAGTTCTTACATATCGGTTAAATTGTGAAACGCTTACCTCACAAGGAAGGCCCATATGTATTTACGGCTTTGGCGACGAGGTATATAAGTTACAGCAAATAAATGAATAATTCACGATAAGGAAATCAATGATTGTACATTTGTTATAAAGCAATAAACTTTGCTGTCAAAATCGAATAGCAGGCCCACAAGGGTATTCATGTCAGCAGAATAATCAATAAATGCATTATTGTATGAATATATTGCTCAGTTATTCAGAAGAATGGGATCAAAAATAGCACAACGTCACAAACATGATGAATATAGATCGGGCTTAAATTATTAATAAATGAAATAGATTATTTTATATAATTTCAAGGCTAATGCTCAATACTTTATTCGATGACGTTTTTAAAAAACGGGAAAATCGTCTCAGTGACCGCATTAAAGGAACTAAATCGCTAATATTTGGGACCTAGAAATTGACACAAATGGTTCGCAACACATATAATAATGTAATATGAATGTATATACATAAACTGATTTACATTCAATCGTTTCCGTTTTACTCTAATTTCAAATCAGTAAAGTTCAGCGTAGTAAGCCAGAAGTCTCAATCGAATGGCAATCACTAGCGCCTGATTATTCAAGTTTACACATTTATTGCGCATGCTCTCCAGATAAATATATCAACGTTGGTGGACGTTAAATTCCAGAAATGAACGAACAGATAAGAATATGACGTCATTGTTTGACATAAATGTGGAATGTTTAGCCACGTCCTCGAAGTCATTGTCACAAATTGCGCTGAAAGGCATTATCGTACACGCGATTCGTGTACGAATGGTACAATGTTTATTTTGTATGGAATATTGGAGATCAGAAGCCCATCTTCTCCCGATAAGACCACATTTAATTTAAATGTTTTCAATGTTGAAGAGACCTAGCTAGTTAAAACTCATTCTTCTTCCAATTGTGTTGCTTTGGAGTGCCATTGTTGAACCAGTGTGAAGTTCATTGCAGTCACAACACGCAATAACATATAGTGTGAAAATAAACGAACCTTTCGAACAAAATATTATGTTGACACGTTCCACAATGCCCCATGTTTTCACAGCATATAATTATATAACAGTTCCACAATATCCCATGTTTTCACGGCGTATAATACCGATTCCCAAATTGGGTGACATTGCCCACAATAACCCCTGTCGCGTGTTACTTTTGGTGTACATATCACCGTTACTGATTCAAATTTGATTTCAAATATTATCGACATCTACCAGGCACAATCAACATTATCTTAGGCATTGTGCGTCTTGGGACTTAAAGATACAGTATTGGAGAGCAACAAACTGACTTTTGTCGGTCTTCCTTTGGGCCTCAGATGTCATAGAAATTATAAATTAGATCTTTATTTAAACAAGCCAAAAATCAACTCTATATACCCATGGATGGCTTGGATTGGGCTCGGATTTAAACCGGATTTCGTTGATTGATTTAATCACAATGGCGTCGTGGGCGGAGATTCTTCGTGGCGTTGACGTCATAATACTTCCGGAAATTAGTAGCTCGTCACGCTGCCTTTCCTATAATACACACTGTCGTTATTATACGCGCTTCTGTCACTTGCGTTTCAGTAAAATTATGGAATTGATAAACATCGAAGCTAACATCACCCCAGTTGAATTGCAACCCCATCGGATCACTGTTTGCTATTCGTCTGCTTGGGGAGTCACATAGGCCTGCCTAAAGTACAAAAGAGTACACGCAGGCAACGCAAGAAGTCGGCTATTTATTATAATTTATTTACAATACTTCCTCGTTGATTTGGTCCATTCCTTTCAAATTTTAAAATCCCGTCGCAGACTTTCTCTTATTGTCTATATATTAAAAGTCTTAATTCTAATATGTAGTAAATGATAAATGTAATACGAATTGTATTGCAGTCCCGTCTGAAACCGAATAGGCTAACAGTACCACAGTCATTGTAAACATTACTTGATAATCGAGACTATGTAGCTATAGTTAACGCCTGTCAATAAACGATCGGCCATAATCGAAAAAGGGTGTCGATGCAGTTAACAACCATTTGTAATGAAAAATTATAGTGGTAATAACTTTGTTCAGAATAAAGTCATTTGGCTGACATTTTCAATATATTCTTGTTTCATCATTTATTTTTGAACTCTTATAGCAAGAATGGCTAACTCCTTATAAATATCTCCCATAAAATAACTTTAAAGTGCACATATAATGGACCTGAAACTTTTTCAATTTGGGTAGTCCATGGCTACTTTATTCACTTTACCGCAAGTTCACACTAATTTGACTGAAATTAATTCAGCTATCTACACTCAAAGTCGTAAAAATAGACATCCCATAAAAACGACTTTGCCAATTATCAAACACATTCTTAATCCCCTCATGCGCCAGTGACCGAATGCTTATTTGGGATGTTTATTCCTTAATTACCAATATACAGCCGACGTGTGTATTCATTTAACGCCCCTAATTAAATAAAACAGTTGACTACGAAATAATTTGTTTTGTAATTTAGATTGTTTTGTAATGTTCCGCCCTCCCTGCTCACGACAGAAATTTTATTACTGTGTTTTAAGGTGACTTTTTGTTATACCATCGTGCGCAGTCCAAAAGACTCGAGATACATTTTCGTCAGAAGAGTATTGTGGTTCTAATTCCTCCAGAGCGCGACTCGGCTGCGAAACCAAGCATAGGCCGTCTCTTTCCCCGCTTCTCTCTCCACCTCCGAGACGGGCACTCGGTCGGCCCAGGGAATTCCCACCGAGACTCGGCCGCCCATCGAGGAATGGCAGCCTAGCTCGTCGGCCCGAGGAATTCCCACCGAGACTCGGTCGCGCATCAGCCGTCTCAAGGAACGGCAGCCCAGTTCGTCCCTTTCCCCCGCTTCTCTCTCCTACTCAGAGACGGGCATTCGGTCGGCCCAAATAATTCCAGACCCGGGACGGGCAGGCACTGAAATTCCTCAAGAGCGCTATTCGGACGTGAAGCTATATACAGTCGGCGTGTGTATTCATTAACGCCTGACCGATTCCTTAATCCCCCTAATGAAATAAAACAATCGACTACGGAATAATTTGTTTGTAATTCATTTTAATTTAAGATCCAATTTAGAATTTGTTTCATAATGCACGGTCGTTCTCTTCTCTCACGGCAGCGATTTTAATACCCTCTACCATCGTGCATGGAACCGTACATGGTGATAAGATTCCCAGCGTTGATTGACTGAGAAATGAGGGCGATCTATTGTTATGCATATAGTCATCGGAAAATGACATATTCGCTGTGAATTTAGAATGGGGTTACGATAAAGGTTGTTCTTTGTGTACAGAAATGGTTATTATTGTTATATATAGTTAATAATGAATATATCGACAAATGACTGGCACCATTTGTATTTCTGTACTTATAGACAAAAGGTTGGGATATCATGTATTACTGGGTTATCCAATTTACGCTAATTGCATGTGTCGTCTTCATTTGTCACGCGGTCTACTAAAACAAAGGACGCTGAATGGATCTACGGCATGATATGGTATTTTAAAATCACTCTAAAATATTCCAATCGCAAATGTCTAAACTGTAACAATGTATTGATAGTGTTATATGGTACCGAATTGAATCAATTTTAATCAGATTAGTTTGGACTTGCCGTAAAATGGATTTAGTAACTGTTATCTATACGTACGGAGAAAAGTTTTGAGTCATTATATGTGGTCTGTAAGTAAGGGTTATCGACTGAGACAGAGGGGTTCAAGTTAGATGAACACCCGAGCTCGTGCAAAGTTGTAACTTCGAAGTGTTCAATGCACGGGCGCGGGTGTTGTTCTAACTTGACCCCGAGGTCAAGGTCAATAACTGACTTACACATTGGATTCGTTGTGTAAGAAGTTGAACGAGTGAATGAAAATGGACGAATACGAGATAGACGCAGGTTTATCACAGACCCTTTATCACACAAAATTGTTTTACCAATTCGTCTATAACAGGTACCAATATGCATTACTTTGCACGTCATATATTGTTGTTTACTCAGCAAATTGGGGAGTGGGTAAATAACTGAATATGTGTATACCGGTTTATTTACGATGCATACAAATCAGACTGTTCAAATGTCAGGTTTTTGAAATTTTTTTTTAAGAAAGTTGGATTGGTATATGGATAAATGTCCGAATGGTTAGCGCGTGTGCGTTGTGTCATAAGGTCTGCCATTCAGTCAACTGGTGTGGTTTCGATTCCTCGTTTGTACGTGTAGGGCCTCCGGTTTCCTCCGGCTGCTAAAGACCTCTACGTCGAGTGGACGTTAAATCCCATTTCTCTCTCTCCTCACAGACAAAAGAAAAAATATGCGACACCCCTTATTGACTGCCCGGACTACTTAGCTGCTGTGGGCGTATGTTTCGTTGCCTGGCATTCTATCTTTAAAATCCACAACAGGCCAATGAATAATGTAATATTTATTTGGTGCGAATGGGCTATGCTGCATTGGCTGGAATACGTTTTACATTCGCGAATTGTCAGCCACAGAACAAACTAACGATGTGCGAAAAAAAATATCACCTGTGATGATGTAGGATTGGTATTTTACAAGATGACAATTATCTAAAGAAAAAAAGTTCAAAGAGAAATTTATCCCAATTCGCTAGGTTTTGTGTATTTGTTTCTTTTAATGTTGGTTGCGTTTTCTAGCTAATGATATTAATTCACACTCTACTGTGAAAAATATTTATTTATTGTTTTAACTACATGTACATGTATTTATCTTTTTAAAATTAACACGGTGTTTCGTGTTACTGCTAATACACAGTGCACGCACGAAAATGCGCCGTTGTCTGTTTTGACAATCACCGGGTAAGTATGTTGGGGTGCTCATTTATATGAACACCCACTTTTCCACAAATGATCACCTGTGTACGTGCTAAAACAACACAATACAGGTTGATCAGTAACTTGAACACCCGAGTGGGAACAAAGGGTCCAGTGTGTAATTAAAGAGAATACACAGAGACCAGCCTTTACCCATGTATGTACCCTGTCATACAATGAACACTTGTCAGAATAACCTTTTTACGTGTAGCCTACTTGTACCAGAGTCGAACGAGAAAACAAGAAATGAACAGTTGGAGGAAAAGGAACCCTTTCGATTAACCGCTAATAAACGGTGCTTTAAAATGATGATTGGGATTAAATGTACAATGACCTTCTTTAAGACAACTTTGATGTTATTAAGAGTTATACTTACTTTGATAAGCCCAGTAATACACCATATTAAGTCGGTAGTTATACTTACTTTGATAAGCCCAGTAATACACCATATTTAAGTCGGTAGTTCCTCTGCTTCCAGACCAGATTAGAAAATTATATAGATAACAAATTAAGCTAGCTCTATTGATACCAAATGACTGACATTCGGTGTCTATCGTACATTTTCCCCCACATTCTCGAATAGAACCAACAGTTTTTGACGATGCCCAGCCTTCATATAATTTATCTTCAAACATAGTTTTCTTATAATCTTGTCCTGAACAGGTACCCTTTACGTTATCAATAAACCACATTAAAACAACACTCAAGATAATCGACAAATCACGTTGATGCATTTTATATAATGAAGACTACATTCCACACATGTACGTGCTGATTAACTATTCTCTCGGTAAGTTCGTTTTAACAGCCTTGGGTTCGTCGCCTTCAGATGTTTGTACTGAGTTTCTCAACTGCTGAAATCTTGGTTGATCTATCGCATTGTGTTCACTTCAAGGGGCATTGTTTAGCACTCGACCGAAAATATTAAATATTGTATGATCCACAGGCAATCCCAACCAATTAAATTATTAACGTGATCTATTACAATGCCAGTGCGATAAATGTCCCGGGAGTTAAATATTTATTGCTTACTGATCTATTACAATGCCACGAATCCTTGGTCCACCTACTCTAGACTGTCGATGTTCGGGCACAATTATTTTATCAGTGTTGCACATGTGATTGCACTTATTGGCTTTACATGCGCAGTTCTCGGGAAACATGTTTGGCGATTGTTTCTGATAGAAAGGTCCCTAGGGAGGATAACTCCGCAACGTGAAATCCTCTCATGACCCCAATGATTCCGTCCAATACTAAAGCCTCTATCATATGGACACAGATCACTAAAATTGTAGGGCCAATTTATTTTTAGTCTTTCTCTCTCTTTCACTTTTTCCATGGTGGTTTTTGTTTACTTTTTGGTGTAGAATCAAAGAAAAGTGTTTGAAAATACATTTTCTGCCAGGTTTTGGTGAATATTCATGATTTTGAGGCGGAAGGATAAAAGAGTTATGAGGTTGGTTACGTTGAAAGGGGGGGGACCGAAAATTGCCTGGTTAGCTGTCTCTACTTCCAGCTTGTGTATCTCAAGTTTTTCATGAAGAACCTCATACATGCTTTTGGGCAAGAGTTTGCCACATGTTGCTCCATCTGTGGCAGAAAGCGTTTTACCCAACGAATATTTGGGGAAAAGTTACAGCCGGTATAAGAGACGAGAATTAACATTGAAGTCAGTTCCACAATGCAAAAATCAAAGGCCGCATGTACAAATGGATAGAAGATTTTCTCAGAGATAGGCATATCAGAGTAAAAGTAGGCAACTGTTTAAGCGAAAAATTCAAAATGGAAAACGGCACGCCACAAGGGTCCGTCATAAGCCCAATACTATTTAACATAATGATAAACGATCTTCCGAGTTATGGGGGGAAGGACATAGAATCGGCGCTCTTCGCAGACGACAGCTCGTTCTGGAAAGCGTCAAAGGATATAGGTAATATCAAAAAAACACTTCAACACACACTAGACCAAATTTCTAAGTGGGCAAACGACTGGGGCTTCAAAATATCCGAAGGGAAAACAGTAGCAATGTTATTCCATCCGACCGATAGTAATAGGACAATTGATTTAAAATTAAACAACACAAAAATTGAATTCAAAAAGGAGGCTAAATTTCTGGGCATGACATTCGATACAAAACTAACTTGGAAGCCACATATAGATAGCATAATAAGCCGCACTTCTAAAACGCTAAACATGATGAAATACATCAGAGGGACTCACTGGGGCGCAAACAGAAGCACATTAATGTTAATTTACAGGTCACTCATCCGCTCGGTTATCGACTACGGATGTCTGGCGTACGCAAATGCAGGCGAAGTTCAACTAAGCAGGTTAGACAAACTACAGTCCAGGGCCATAAGACTAGCAACTAGGGCAGCCATAGGAACAAAAACAATAGCACTCTTACATGAAATGGGAGAGCTTCCGCTTGATCTCAGGCGTGAAGAACTCTCACTCAAATACTGGGGCAAGCTGCAAACTCTAAAACAACGATGCCCAACATACAACTGTCTCAACAAATTTCAACGAATAGGGCTTAGAAAAAAGACCAGACCAGTAACATTTGGGCAAATGTCAAATGATATCTTAAACAAACATAAGCTAAAAGACACAATAATCGAGACAAAAACCTTCCCCGATACTCCTCCTTGGCAACTAAATAACCCAACAACCAATTCCCAACTAAGCCAAACCACTAACAAGCATAATAACCCAACAGAAGCAAGAACACTAGCAATGGAACTTATAGACTCAAGATGGAGTGACCATCTCAAAATATTCACAGACGGGTCCAAGGATTCCACGAAGGGAGCCACAGGATACGGAATCTACATCCCAAAAGAAAAGCTAAACATCAGGAAAAGGCTACCAGAACACTGTTCGGTATACACCACAGAACTGATGGCCATTAAAACTGCACTCGAATGGCTAGCTACGCAGAAGCATCAAAAATCCGTTATCCTGTCGGACTCCCTGAGTTGCATCAAATCAATAGAAACAAATTCCACTAAGAACAGGCAGATTATAATCCACCAAATCAGGGAAATCATTCAAACAATCAAAAATAGGGAGAGAGAGGTGATCCTAGCATGGATCCCCTCTCATGTAAACATCTTAGGAAATGAACAGGCCGACAAACTGGCCAAAGAGAGTTTATCATTAAACGAAATAGACATTCTAGAATACAGCAGTCAGGAATTTGCAAGCATAGCAAAAGAGAAGATTAAAAATGCATGGAAAGCCCGTCTCAAACAAGAAAATACACATCGCTATCAATTAGACAGCAATCTTGTTGACAGGGTCTACATCAATCATCCTTCTATCAAAATATGCAAACTCATCACGAGGCTCAAAACAATAGAGGTAGTCAAAGATTACACTTATACACCAATCAAATGCCCGTGTGGACATGTTGCAACCACTTCACACCTGTTAATCAACTGCAATCAACTAAAAGCAGAACGTCAACCGCTAATAGACAAACTGATAGAAAGGGGGAAATCACTTAATCTCAATTCCCTACTTTCTCCACCACCAGAAGACAGATACTGGACCTCTCAGCTCATCTGGGACTTCATACAGGAAATAGGTTTAACAAAACATATATAGCACCATGCGTAAGCCAGGTGGAACGCAAAAATGTCTCCTAGAGAGAAGCGTAACCCATCTGGCAACTTAACTAATCAATTAAAAAACACAATGCAGGACGGTGCGCAAAAATGTCCCCTCGAGGGAAACGCACCGTCCTACAGAAATAAAATTATTATTATTATCGTTTATCATCAATTATATACTTAAATCATGATTGATTGTACATCCATGTAATTTCACATAATGTTGTATTGTAATTACAAATGGATTTGAAATAAAGAATTATAAAATGTATTTATGAATATACTATGCTTTATTTGAACCTTATGCCTACTACTACTCTTACCGGACTCTATCCAATTTATTTTAATTCTACCTTTCATTCCATTCCATTTTTTTTTTTTTTTTTCTTTGCCACCATTCCCCCCCCCCTCCACTGAAGCCTTATCTCAGACGAAATAATCCCAGATCAGCTGTAAGACCAGATACTCTTCTTTTTTTTTTTTTTTTTTTTTTTTTTCTTTCTTTTCAGGTGCTGGATTCTTCCTTCAGAGAACCAACAAACAAAAGGAATGAACACAAAAAACGAAGATGAAACAGAACCACCATACCGGACAACAAAACCAATGGAAGGAAGAATGGATCAGGCCTATCACTCACCGACAAGCCCCAAGGAAGAGTTGCACCGCCCTGCCATTCTACCGAACAGAACGACCAGACCGACAAAATGACCAAATATATATATATGTACATATCATGTCTCTGTATGTAAATGTTCTTGTCTGTTCGTAATTGTCCATTTTGTCTATATGTTCGTCCATGTTTATGTATGTCTTGCACTGTGCTCATCTGTCTATGTCTGTGATCGTCTCAAATAGCACTTTTTACTTTACACCAGTTAGTCAATGTTTTTGTACATATATATATAAATATATTCAATTATCTATTTTCCACTAATCACTTTGTAAATATTCTCACCATACACAAATAACATGTTATTGTCTGCGATATCACCTCGGTGGAAGCGGACGTTAAATAAAGCTATTTCACACACACATTGAAGTCAGTGGGGAAATAATTAGTGATCTGTGGCCTGTCTGTGTATGAAAAGATTGTGACTGATAGGCCTTAGTTTTGAAAATATGATGACTAAATTGTCAGAAAATATGTATAAAGTATTTTGACTGCAGAAAAACTAAAAAAAGTTAACTTTAAAAAAAAAATATCAAAGTTTGGAGAAAAATTGTGATTTCACTGCAAATTTCTCAATTTTTAGTTTTTCTTTAATTTCTAACAGTAAGAAAAATATTTCAATGTTCAATTTTGGTGTATTCAGCCTCAGAAAGCATAGATAAAGTGAACAACATTGTAATTTCACCTAATTTTGTCTAAAAATCAGGAATATTCACAAAAAATCTGCAAATTCACCCATGTGGATGTAGAAATTAATGCCTTCTCAAATTAGTCAAAATTTCTAAAAATGCACTTATTTTCATTGCTAATGTAAGTTAGATGGGATCTCTAAGTTTGTCAGGTTAAGAAATAGCTGCAGTTTTCCTACAGAAAATTGAAAATTGGCAACACTGAGCTAATAATATACAGCAGATGGGTTTATACAAAATGTTCAAAACAGGGGTTGGCTCAATTTGGCTACCAATTTAGCCAGAAAAAGCATTTTTATCTTCTCTGAAACATTAAATTCTTGCATTTCCTTCGTGAAGGAAGCAATATCCCAGTCTTTATAGACATTTTTCACCCCATCATTCTGTTTACAGAGGCTATAAATGCCCCACCCCACCCTTTTTTATTAATGTGTTTTGAGAGTTTTAATTGCACCTGTGTTGACAATTAAATGATAATAATTGAAATTTGTTGTTGAATTACAGTTAGGAATGTTATTTTTCACCAATAAATGGTTATTTTGTACATTTCAAGGATTTCTAATCTTTTTTGCTTAAAGTCAAACTTAGAACCCTGAGACATGTCAGGCCAATAAGACCACACCCTGATACAGTACTGGTGTAGATGTGTAAATGTCAGCTTAATGGTCAATATTTTCTTATCGAAATCTAGGATTTGTGGTGTTTGTTGCATTTATGTTACTTATAGAACAGTAAAATGTTAATTTTGATCCTTTTCAGGCCTCTTTTATGATGTCAACTCTGTTATAACTACCATTTTGACTTCATTTTTTCAGGCAATTGATGTAAAGGTCCAGACATCTTGATTCAGTACCAGAATTGCAATAAAGACTTATATGGTGCCTCTGAGCTTTGAGATATTGATAACATTGAACTATTTCCAAATTTTTCTTTCAGCAAGGCCTATTTTAACCATAATTCACATTTATTGCACCTGTTTTAGTTTCTATGTTCATATATTAGCCAGGAATGGTAAATCATATCTGTTAGACAGATTCTTTTGGTAATGTTAGCTTTGCAACCAAAGATAAGATTGATTCAGTCATTGACATATTTAGGGGGTGGGGTTACATGTTTCAGTACAGACCTTTATAATTTCAATCAATGCAACAGTTTTGTGATTTTTCTGTTTGCATATTGTCCAGGGTTTCCAAAAATACATTACTTGCCAGTCTGGCTGTCTAAAAAAAGTGGAAAATTATTGGTTTTTTGAAAGATGCTACCTGTAAATTCTGTACATTTGTCGTGACATGGCAGTAAACAAATATATTTTTGAAAAAAATTCCAGATTTTAAGTGTTTTCTGTGTAATTTGTTTGTAACTTGTTGTATTTTGTCACAAAACTCAAATACTGCCTTTAATAAGATAGAGTTTTAAATTTTAGCACAAAAGGCCCAGGGACCTGAGATGCACTGCTGTACATAAAGCAGCTTGTATACTTAAAGGGCCATCATTTTTGCAGTTATTCTTAAATTTTGATTTTCTTTCACCGGTGTGTTGCCAGAACATATGGGAAGCATATAAAAAGGGCATTTTGGTGATACCTGAAGTTTCACCCCTATATAGGACACAGATCACTAAATATTTCTACGCCGGTACCCACAAATTGTAGGGCCAAGTTATTTTTAGTCTTTCTCTCTCTTTCCCTTTTTCCCCTTTTTGCATGGGGATTTTTGTTTACTTTTTGGTGTAGAATCAAAACAAAGGGTTGAAAATACATTTTCTGCCAGGTTTTGGTGAATATTCATGATTTTGAGGCGGAAGGATACAAGAGTTATGAGGTTGGTTACGTTGAAAGTGGGGACCGAAAATTGCCTGGTTAGCTGTCTCTACTTCCAGCTTGTGTATCTCAAGTTTTTCATGAAGAACCTCATACATGCTTTTGGGCAAGAGTTTGCCACATGTTGCTCCATCTGTGGCAGAAAGCGTTTTACCCAACGAATATTTGGGAAAAAGTTACAGCCGGTATAAGAGACGAGAATTAACATTGAAGTCAATGGGGAAATAATTAGTGATCTGTGGCCATATTACTAGGGTTATTGACACTTTGCGTACACAGAGCACCTATGTTTCGGACAGTTTCATTCCAATTTTC
This sequence comes from Patella depressa, assembly GCA_948474765.1. Taxonomy (NCBI): domain Eukaryota; kingdom Metazoa; phylum Mollusca; class Gastropoda; family Patellidae; genus Patella; species Patella depressa. Next base: position 61,391,196 of record OX419721.1, on the reverse strand, counting down.
GCGAAGCATGCTGTATTTAAACGGTTTAAAATCAATCTGATTAAAATACAGATCCTATTTCGTTTCGTTTTTATAGTTCAAAATTTCGTTTTACTTGTCTTTACTACATAAGGATCTGAAAGGCTTGTTATTTAACTCGTGTTCTGCTTGAAATAAGGGGTCAGCCAATCAAATTGTCTGTCGAATCGAGGGTTTGACCGTTTTGGCGCGGAATTGTGGGTAGGAATTATCAGCAATAGAAATCAAACCAATTAAGCAACAACGATTGTGGTTGGTTAATCGAATGACTCGGGTTATAGTGTCAGATGTCGCGTGCTTGACATCTGAACGTGACCACCCGCTACAACTTGTTAGATCTACACGTAGTGTAGGCCATCGAAATTATAAAAACCGAAACTAAATATAGATCTGAATTTCAATTAGATCGGTTTAAATCGGAAAATCGCTATAATCCAGGAAGTAAAGTTTGGGTTTCCGGCAAATTCGAAAACACCCTTAGGGTGTAACGGTTATATATTCAATTAACAGTTTTTGAAATCGGATAAAACAAATTGTGACCCCGTTAGGGTCTACAAGCTAAAAACGCTATTTTTCGTACCATAAGGAGCCATAACTCAGAAATTTATGGTCCGATATGGGCGAATATCGACAGGATCTGTGGATTATAAAGATACATTTCAAGTTTTAAACCAAACCGGATAAAAATTGTGACCTCTACAGTGTTAACAAGCTAAAAATTTCATTGAAATCGGATAAAAAAAAATTGACCAGTACAGTGTTCACAAACAATTGTGGACGGACAAACAGGGGCGACGACTATATACGCCCATATGACAAGTTGGGCGTACTATAAAAACTAGGTAATGTAAAAGGAATTTGTTGCCAATTTGCGCGGCCAATCTATCAGACATGCAATATGACCCTCCCCGACGTGTAGCAGGACTTGTCAAGTATTTAGCGCTGGCTGATGAATATGGTATCGATTTAGTAGGGTAATATGGTAATAGCACGTACGTAAAAGAGCCCATATAGCGCGCTGAACTGAAAATAGTAAGCACCTTTTCATTATTCCGGTCGATGTGTCGGTCATTTAAACTCGTTTAATATCATTTTTAACATTTCGGTGGACATACTTAGGTTTATATTTTTGAAAGAGTGTGGTAGTTAGGCAACCTGTATAAACTTATGATTATGAGAGATAAGATTCATGGCAAGAGTTATCTCATCCTGTGTATTTAGCATCAGTAGATGACCACCGTCTTCATAACATCTTGCCATAGCATCCGCCCATGTTTTACTTCCACTATTTATTATACTACAAACACGCGGAGTTTCGCTTTCATAGAGACTGTAGCCCTTGGATACTGGACACGTTTCTAAAATGTACGAAATATTCGGAATATAAACATAGTAATGTAAGATATGCACAAACGATATTGATTGGGAGCAAAACGAAGTTCACGAGATTCGTGGGCAATACAAGAAGATTGTCATCTTTAAATGGCATGTAGTAGCTGGATAGAGCAACAAGGCACACACGTATGGCAAACAGCTACTAATATATTATTAGGCGACGTTTCTTAGAATATTTTCTCAACGTCATCAAGCTAATTAGGGGTAGGACACCGATTTCAAATTATTTTTTTTTTCGCTGGCTTCAATCAAGGACCAGGATGTGGTGTACTAAAGGACTATGCCAAAAATCGCGTTTAGTATGTTTGCCTCGTGATATTACAGATGAGAGCCTATCTGGCGCCTCAAATAACCCAACATATAGTTCCTCCTTGAAATGAGTTCAGTTGATTCAAAATGAAATGAAATGGGGGATTAACGTCCTACTCTACTGCACCTAACCTGAGCTAATGTAAGACGGGCATACGCCAGACAGTGTGCTATGAGAGAAATTTTGCCCGGGCAGCGCCGCTATGGCCTACTCTTTTATCGAGTTCCATGTGACAGTATTACATTAGTTCTTTAATCAGGTTCTTTATGATAACACTGGTGTGACTTCAAATATAATATTTTTATTCTGCTTCTTACAATAGGTACAAACATCGTGATGTAAACGACCGTAGAACTAACTATATGGAAGGAGTCATGACTTAATTAGCTTGGCTTAGCACGAGTGTGCTAACTCCAGAAGCTGTCGTCTCGTACCGTCTCGTGCCAAGGCGCCCATGGCCTTCGCTCAGTCCTGGCCGGACCTAACTCCTAGCCCTGCCTGGACCTGACTGAAGATTCGTTTCTGTTCTGAGTTTATAAACGTATTCGAGACAAAGGAGCTCATTAGACACCTGTCTAATGTATCAAGCATCATATGAAGGTTTAACATTCAATATAGTTTATCAGATAAAGTTAGATAAGACATGCCAACAACAAGTTCTAGTTACGCAATGACATAAGGAATACTACCAAGATCTCCAGCCGAGTGCTGATAGCAACAGGTTTATGTTACAATCACTTACACGTATTTTGATATGGCAGGACGCTTCTATGACATATGTCATTGTGTAATATCCAACTGCCAAGGGATCTTTTACGTGCACAAGATGAACTTTCTCGGCTAATGCAGAGATCCAATTGATTCAATGTTTGTTCTATTATTTATGACTGTTTATACTGCAATGCACTAAAAGTCACGAAGTAACCCGAAAAAGGGTAAAAAAAAGTCTGTATCACCCAGTCCCTTTATAAACCTATCATTACTCGATATGCGGCCTCGTTTCGTAAGTTCTATCACGTGATAAAGCCTACGAAGCAAGGCCGCTGTTGAGCGAGACTTGATCACCCAGTTCCTATGCACATATCGAGTAATGATAGGTTTATAAAGGGACTGGGTGATACAGACTTCTTATGACCTTTTTTCGGGTTACTTCCGGTCTCGGGAAGTTGATCGTCGATAAATGATAGCGGTTCAAGTTTGATTTGTTATCAATAACAGTGTTAAATGACCAATTTAATTACATCGGAAGGTGAATAATAATCAAATAAAGTCTCGTTAGCAATAAAAATGACATGAAGTGTTAGAACTGGTACTGGTGATTATTGTGGGATGATATCAGACGATATATGGTAAATCAGTCAAAACAAAGATGGCGTCTGACTTACTTTGTGTTCTTGTATTAAGCAGTGGTAAGAAGTTTTATTTTAATTTATTTTAAACCATTCAAGTGCCTGTGCCCCGATAGGACTGTTTGGTTCGGTGAAATAATCGCCCCCAACCGCCGCTAACGAGTTAAAGGGCCATATTGTCTTGTATGTTTGATTTTACTATCATCTAATCGCCCAACAACATATTAAATGATTTCAGTGTATTCCTTGACCCCAGAAACGTACGGTTAGACATCAAAATTATCACCCTAGAATAAATACTATGGGACATATAGTGAATTATTTGATGTGGTGGCCGTCTTGGACTGCATCTTGAATTTTTTACTGTATGTTTCAGTAGTATAATTATGGGTGATCTGTTAAGTTCATATCAAACACAGAAACAATATTCCACACATGAAACTTTGTAACGTTCGCTGTATGTAATCCACAATAAGTTGGAATTGGATAACTAGCCGAATGGTGTCTCAAAGTTTCGAAAATAATTAAATGAAATGTCCCCGATACAAATATTTCTACCTTTTCATCCCTGACGACCAGCCACCGCCATCATCTTTGTCCTGGGGCATGAACAAATGATGGAACACAATATAGTGTTCATAGCATTAGTGTTTTGAGCATGAATTCTGCGTCATGTTTATTCACCCTTAAACAATGACACTTTCAGGAATATTCGAGTTAAATCGCCATTTAACGCGGGGAAAACACTTACAACAACAATTTGTGGCACGTGTCCCTTTGGACTGGTTATGGGCCTGTCACACATTGACGTATAGCATCAGCGTATGCCGACGTATGGGAAATTTAGCAAACACGCTGGTGTACGTTTTTAACAAGTTACGCGCATGCTTAAATACCATGGTATAAGTTGCTGTACGCCGATCGCGGCCCAAAATTTTATGCATGCACAAAATTTTAAGCGTATGCCGACGTATTGCTAACACGTTAGTCGTAAGTTAGAAGTACGCGACAGATAAGTTATGCACGCGTTCACGCACGTTACATGCAAGTTACTTATAAGTTGACATACGTCGGCTACCAGCAGGGCAATTGATCAGCTTACGCGTAACCTGTAGGCAACGTATGAAATAATTATCCAACAAGCTGGCATACGCTGAAGCTGAATTTAAAAATCAAGAGGACACGCGTTTTGGACGTATATATAACGTACTTCTAACGCGCTGAGTGAATATACAACCTATGTTAAACGTATGAGTAACTTATTCATAACTTATCACTCCAACGTAAACATAACTTATGACAGCTTGTGCCCAGCGAATGTTAACGTTCTTGACTTATGCGGAACTCGTGCAGAACGTGTTGGAGCATACTTTGACGATCATGTGACGTCAGATATAAAAGTGGAGGGTCCGTCGTGATTGTAGACTTCTGCACATGCGCATCTCTACACACGTTTTAAACACGTTCAGGACGTCAGAAGTAACTTATGGGTAACGTGCCTGAACGTGTGCATATCTTACCCGTCGCACACTTCTGACTTACGCCTAATGTGTAAGCAATACGTCAGCGCACAACAACTTTTACCATCGTATTTCAGCATGCTCGTAACTTGTTAAAAACGCACCCATAACGTATTCAACGTACACCGGCGTGCTCGCTAACTTTCTCATACGTCACTGTGTGACAGCTTTATAATGGCTGGTGGTTCTAGCGAGCCTCGGCGTCAATATAAGCTCGAACAGGTTATGGATAAGTTAGGCATAAGTTAGACTATCGTTGTACATGAGTTCTTCATAAGTCAATAACGCTAATAATCCGTTGGGCACACGCTGTCATATACTTGAATAAGTTATGTTTACGTTGGGGATAAGTTATGAATAAGTAACTCATACGTTAAACATAGGTTATGTTCAGCGCGTTAGAAGTACTTTATATATGCGTCCAAAAAAGTGCGTTCTCTTGATTTTTGAATTTCACTTCGCGTATGCCAGCATGTTGGATATTTTTTTAATACTTCGGAATAAGTTGTCTAAAACGTTATAGTGTGACAGGCCCATTAAGTCCTTGTGCAATATTCAGTTGGTTGATTTGTGATGCACATGCCATGGGAGGCAACTCTTCCTATTAACCGCTCATGATTTCATGTTCTTCTTGAAGAACATTTTAATTTTAACACTAACCGGCGCTAAAATGTCTGTGTATATATGTTTCTATATACAGGGGGTGGGGTGGTGGAACTAAGCCCCCCCCCCCCAATATTTCGCCAAAAATAATGACATCCTCAGCCCCCCAATTTATGAGTTGACTACTCGCCCGTGTAGTTTGTATTTATGAAGTGGTTACAATGTTTTTGAAATAAATTCCAGTTTCTATTTTATTAACATGGTTCCGATACTACAGCTAAAAAGACTAAGTGGTTGTCTCGTTGAGACGATACATTGATCTTTAGACTCAAGTTGTCTGCACCATTCTAATTGGATTTTAGTGCATCACAGATAATTTTAACCTACTAGCCTATGTCTATTGACTGACAATCTCGGTAGGCCCAGTGGTATCTTTCCGTTCTACCCCACTAACCCCTGAGCCAATTCGCGAGACAGACACATAGTCAAATTATTCGCTCTTTTATTGTGCTATTTTATCGATCAATCAAAACATTCAATTACAACTGCATGTAAAAATAATAATATTAACAATAATTAGCTCTTTGCAAAAGGGTTAAACAGCGTAACATATGATAGAAATAGAAATGTATACATTGGTAATATAAAAGTTCAAAATATATGCCTTATAGATACACATACCGATTTAATACCGCTTTAAAGAGATTAGTGATCAATAGACAATATATAAATCTCTCCCCCCCCACCTTTGCTTCTTCAACAGTATATCCTAGCCTGTTTGATACAGCAAACGCTACACCACACGGGATTCTCATCATTGAGGAAGTCTTTAGATATTGCATCTGTAGCTAAGAGTTAAGGGCGGGAAGCACGCCGATGCCCTCACATTACTCATGGACCTTGTCTCCCGGGGTCGTCTTGGTATTCGCCGTCATCTTAGGTTTGTAACTGAGAAGGCCACAAAACACAGAGATTTAGAGATAGATATGATTGAGCCTGTGCGTGTCATTGAAAGTCAAGTCTCGTTGTAAACTTGTGGGCATCACAAAGAAAGCAAGCTTGATGATGAATACCCTGGTATCACCTGTTTCAAGAAGCCTGGAGAATGTATCATCTCAAGCCACGCCCAATTTTTGTGTTTGTCATTTACAGGCCGCAATTCTGAATGAATCAGCTTGGTACTTGGCACATGTATGCCTTGTAGCCTGAGGGCGTCCACTATTGATTTTGGTGAATGTCCCGACCCGCAGGGGCAGAGCCACGCCCGCTTTTAGCGTCTGAAAGCCACAATTCTTAATGGATTATCTTGGTAGACGTATTCCTTATACTCTCAGAACGGCAACTAGTGATGTTGATGCACGACCCTCAACGCTAAACAAACCAAACGCCTAGCCTTCTTGACAAAGTATCATATCAATCATAGCAGTAATGTGGACGGAAATTGTAGCGTTAGCGTTATGTTTTAATATGCAATAATCATGCCCAAAACACATAGCGCATAATTATTGCAAATTGAAAAATGGCAACGCAGATAATAAAAAATGAATAATACAATGGAATTTCAAATAGTTTCACTTTCTTTTAGACTACATATGATTATATATTCTTGGCGACATTGTTAAAAATCAATGAGGCCTAGCGCTTTGATCAAAGAGGTAATTTTTTTAAAGACAACTGAAGTATTACCGATATTAATGTTGTAGACATCCACCAGGACACGGTGTGCATAAAAATAAAGTCACAATCACACTAAACAAGTTCCCGTCCTAGAAAATCGGATAACGGGTTGTGGTCGGGGTACAATGTGTAAATAATATATATAATACGATTCTAGTCTTTTCATAAACTGCTATTAATTCGTCCATCTCGTCTGTTACTCGTACACAGTCGGTTAATATGAAGTTCAGAGCGGATAAATTTGTCATTTTCAAGCAATCAAAGCCTGTCCGTAGTCAGTTTAAACTCGTTGGTATATATAGATCTACCTCATTCATAATTCGTCCACAACCTCGCGAGTAATCCCGTCTTGGCTTGAAGGCTATAAAAAAACTCGATGCGTTCTTGCCATTTCCCATTGCCATTCAACGCTTCAAGCTGTGCAGATCAAGACATTCAAATATTTAGAACAAGAGTTGCTCCCCGTGTTTCACCATGCCTCCAAAGAAAACTGTCATGAGGACTGCCCTTGGAAAAGCGGCTACGAATGCTACCAGAAACTCCCCAAGCTCTAGCTCCCCTGAAAGCCATAAAGATCAGGTCCCAAGTTCCTGACCTTCTCGAGTCTATCCCTAGACCCTGTAGTTTCTCCACACTCTACCTCAGTAGATGATGGAGAGCCGCAAAAGTCTCGCTAATTGAGCCCAGCCACGTCACCGTGTAGGATCGAAATACGATAATTCCGATCGTAGTACGTCCATCACGTTTTAAATAAGTTGTTACATACCCAAGGCAGTTCGACCCCGTTCATTAAACAGGTCGTAAACAGTTGATATTGCATTCAAACACAGCTTGATCCTGTTTGGCAACCGTTCCTAGAACATAGAATTAGTTTGGTGTGACAGGAGCTTAACAACCAACTAGTTTTCCAATTGCTGTGTGTCATGATCATATGATGTCTCAAACATGATTCAATTCAAAGACAACATGTGGATTGTATTGAGTGTTTTAATTTTGTTTATTAACGACGTAACGGGCACCTGTTCTGGACAAGTTTATAAGAAGACTATATTTGAGGGTATTTTATATGAAGGCTCGACATCGGCATCAACTGTTGGTTCTTTGCGAGAATGTGGGGAAAAATGTACAATGGACACGGAATGTCAGTCATTTGGTCTTAATCTCCATACTTTACAATGCTATCTTTACAATGTGCTAATCTGGTCAGGGAGTCCAGCTGCTGTAGAGCCAAATATGGTGTATTATTGGGCTTATCAGAGTAAGTAAACTACTTATAACTTCTAGCTTTATCTCTAGGGCTGAAATTTGGACTTACGTGCAGCTGGATCGAGGAAAATAGGTTTGTTGCCAGTTTCTGAGTTATATTGAAAATTAAATGAAATGGGGATTTAACGCCTTACTGTTCTGCTCCGACTGGACGCTATACATTGTGCGATGGGGTATGTATCCCGAATTCGTACTTCCAAGGGATTTGTTACGTTAACTCCAATGTGTACACGGGACCTCGATTTTGCGAACCACTCACAAGGGGACAGCACGCCGGCAATCCCATGGAATTTCCCCTGCCATTGCAAAGAGCGAGCCAACGTCTTACTTAACTCGCGGGAGATCTATTACTTCCTATCCAAATCTTATGACGCCCAAATCCTCAGTGACTGATCTTTTACGTGCACGCGAATGTGTACCCGGGACCTCGGTTTTTCGTCCCATCAGAACGACTAGACAGCTGTCCTTATCAGGCCCTCCCTTCTGCTACCGCGACAGTAATTCTTTTTAATTGGCTTATGATTATAATATAATATTATAGGGTCTATATACAGTAGAGGTTATCTGAGGTCTCTATAAAAGAAGTTCTGATTAATGTATTGAAGTCGTTAGCTAGTACCAGTGACAACAAGAAGTAGGCTAACACGAATGTCTGATAGTTTAAAATCGGGCAATAACATCAAAGTCTGATTATCCAAATATGATAATGCCATGCGTTATAAAACGTTGTTAGTCTTCCTCCGGGGTACTCATATAAGTACACTGTGTGGAAATGCAGGGTAGCGTCTGTGTAGCTGACCAATCAGATAAAGGAAGTACCATCTTTTTTATAAGACAGAGCGAGTCACTTCAGATATCATTGAGAGACATGGAAATATATATCATAGAGCGCTCCGAGGCGGGGGAGGGGGGGGCATCACAGCCCCCTGGGCTTTTACATGTAGATACCACTTGGATTAGACCATCATGTTAAATCGTAGGGGAGCCATATGATGTTGTAGAGTATCCGTCAGTAAACTTCTCCTACGAAATGATGGGGTAACGAGAATGGTGCCAATCATAACCTAGTAAACACAAGCTGGGCGAAGACAACCAATATTTAGCCACATAATTAGCTTACATTTAATGTCATAAATATGTGTGTAGGTTCCTGTATTATGGATGTTATAAAGATATAAAATCATAGTTGACATAAAAGGTGTTCCAGAGTTAATTGATCACAGGTTGAAGTCGAAGAAAGTCCAAGACGATAGTGTCACGGGCCGTATCACAAAGCGGAAGTAATTCATAATTCAACTATTTGACGACACGCCGTAGTGTCACAGTAGATGGTTGATATTGCTAGAATTGTAATATTATAGTTGTGTCGATGTGTAAGTCAGGTAGCGACGTATTTGTCCTCAGATAAGGGGTTGATATCTACGACAGTCACGAGGACGCGTTTCATAATTTTTTCGACATTGAAGGTTGAATTCATTGGATAATTTATTTATGTCTATTTATTGATTGATATGTTTTTCAATTTTTTTTTTTTTTAAAATTGTAATACCTTTCTGTTAAATTGTATTTGCATGCTATGGGTCTCCCAAGGGCATGGTGTAAAATAGATCTTGTCAGTGAAGACATGTTATATACTTAAGTACATAAATATAGCATTAGCAGTGTTTACATTACCTTGTATACTTGATTGTGTAGTTAACTACATAGCAACAAAAGGATTGACAACTTGGATGTCCTTAGTAACAACAGTTCTTGCATTAAAATTCTAGATACATTGTTCCTAACAGTCCTTTTGCTGATTACACTATTTTGCCTTTTTATTATTTAGGTTTCGAATTTTGTATAATTGTTGGGATTGCTCGTCCTTAGTTTTATTTTATTTTGAAGTGTGTTGTGTCTAAACAACTGGGGGTGAGGCAAATGATTAACACATGCGGGTTGAATCAGAAGGTTTGTCATTGGGGTCGATTACCCGCTTTTACGAGACAAGGAGTAGGGTCGCCTGTCCAGTCTTAAGGTTTTTCTCCGGGTCATCAGGTGTCCTCCCACTGCTAATGCGAATTATTGGGAATGTGTAATTCCTGAAATGACATAGTTTGTGTCGACTGGACGTTAAGTCCCTCGCAGTGAGAAGAAATTTACGCATGTATCTTTTATCACTCGTCACTTATGTAGAAGGATAACTCGTGTTTTCATTTTGCTTTCGTCACTTCCGTCTCTTGAAATCGTCATTACGCATCTATAGTAGCGTGTTAAAAGAAATATAATTTTAAATACAAATAATTTCAATATTTTCTTCCAGAAACATGTCCAACTGACCTGGCCTACATTGACAACGTCCAAGCTGAATGCTGTTACAGGTACTATGCGCTGGAGCTGGGTTGGACAGATGCTTTGAACCAATGTAGCATGGACAATGGACATCTCTATTTAGGGAATACTAATCAGAAACTGGAGATTGCCTCAAGTCATTTTGTTGGTAAGGATTATTTGTATATGCCCACATCTTAATGTGGTCCTACTATATGCCATCACCTGCCTTTCCTTTATGTCTTATAGTATAATAAAAACTACCAAAAATCCAAATTAAGAAGCCTATTGATTTTCAATTGATTTTTAACATTTTTCTATAATCATCTCTAAATGGGATGCTTTGATGCCATGAAATATTCTTAACCAAATTTACAGGCTACAATTATTAACCGATATTTGTGAAATATATTGTTAAATTATCTATCGTATTCAAATAACGAAACATTTCCAGTTTCAATGATTTTAGACAAAACCTTGCAGGGTTTCCTCTTTTATAAATAAATATTTGTAACTATGTTTACCTCACTTGCTTCTTAGCTGTATAGTCGCTCTTACCCATGTAGCAATAATACACTGGTCACCGACTTACCAAAATGAATAGAAAATTCGTGGTAACGGTGACCAAATCATGCAGTGAAAAGTCAAAAGATGGATTCTCGTGTTACAATGATATGGTGTTTAGCATCCTACTGTTCTGCCCCGATTGGACTAATGAATAAGAGCATACGTCATACTATATAATTCTATCTGCCAATGGATCATTTACGTGCACACCAATGTGTACACGGAACCTCGGTTTTTCGTTCGAAACGACAGGCTATCTGTCATACACCACTGACAGCTGGGAAACCAAGCCGGAAATTCCAGATGAACTTTCTGGGCCCCAGTACCTCTAGGATAGCGAGTTAACATATTATTCGCTGAGCCACCGCATCACCCTTTTCCAGTTATAGCTCTCAATGTAGCACACCTGGCTAAATATATATGTAAATATTTGAATTGTGCAAAATAAAATCATGGCAAGTCATAGACGGCATACAACCGTAGAAACAGACTAGTGACTTAAATTATATTTTAAAAAAAACTACAAAAATGAAATGACCAGTAGACACCAGTGAATATTCAATTAGGATCACGTGGTTTCTCGCATTTTCTAAGTGTGCCGTTCAAAATTTCGCGACACACTAAGGAAGGTCTTGGCACACTGGTTAAGAATCACTGCTGTATAGTATATGCCCTTCTTCATCAGCCCAGTTCGCGTCTTCCATTAGCACAAGTTAGGTGCAGAAGAGTAGGACGTTAAACCCCATTTCATTTCATTCCATTAGCCCAGTCAGGAGCAGTGGGACGTTAAGCCCGATTTCATTTCATTTTGGCCTTGTTCGTCTGGGTTTGTCTGGTGTGGATACTGTTTAACTCTATGACTTCGCGTTATTTGTTTAGTAGTGACAGCTATATACACAAATCAGAAATCTTCGAAAATATGTCTTTTTATATATATTAAAACGGAAGACAACAGTTTGTACACAACAGAGGATTAAATATCAACAATATAATCTTTTTTACAGATTCCAATTAATGATGACCGAAATTTATATTGGTTGTCTATGGAAAGGACGGCCACTGTTCATTAGTTAATAATAACTTACAAAGTCTTCCCCTTTGTTACAAAAGTGGGTTAGCACCTTTGAGGATTCAGTTACGATCATATTAGTTTTTACGGATGGTTTAGTTTATTGCACCTTAGAGGATCCTATTTTTTTTAATTGAAGTACAACAAAAATTGCCAGCTATCTGGCCCAACGTCCTGTTTTTTCTATATTCACCTATGCAATGTCATAAACTTTCAACTGTCAATCATCATTTTGCTGAGCGCCGACGTATACAAGGCTAGGTCTCCCATCCGAAGTACTAGAATGCATCCTTAACGAACTGTATGCCATTGGTTAATGCATTGAAACCGTTTGCTTTCCTCTCAATTCTTTTGTCATTTATATCACTCATAGCGAAATCATTCATCCATGTGTAATTAATTTATTGTTTGGTTAACTAAGTACATGTAATCGCAATCTTTTTACTAATTTTCAACTATTCTTTTAACACAAAGGCTCGATAAGACCTGAGTGACTACCGGACCACGGAGGATCAGTGAGGGGAATGGCGCTGCCACGTCAAACAGGAGATACCCGGGTTGGATCTTGCTTCTGGCTTTCACGGAAGTTGGAATTCGCAGAAGGGCAGGTGGAAACGCCATTTTCCGAATAAATTGACCTCGATAGCACACTGCATGGAGTATGCCTCTCTTAATTAGCCGTTTTATTTCATTTCTATTGTTCAGCGAAGATGGAAACCAAACAATCAATATATTTAGTACGTTACCAATGTTCCTGATTGTAAAAGGAAATGTTTAGCTGAGTTCTTTCTGTTTTCTTAACGAGACCATGTGGACTTTACTTTATTTTTCCTCGTTGACATCGCGTAGATTGGTAAAAATTCAGTTTTAAGATAGACCCAATCATGCGAAGTAATATTTTGTATGTGTTTGAGAGGATAGAGGGAGAACGTCTAGTTTTTACCTCATTAATTAAAAATAGGTTGCCAGGCAACGAAACATACGCCCACACAGCAGCCAAATCGTCCGGGCAGTCAACAAGAGTTGTCGCATATTAAGGAATTATCAGAAAATCATTAGAATTTGTTTGGTTTTTATAATCAAACGTTTTTTTTTTTAAATCAGATAATAATTGTGACCTCCAGAGGCACAACAAGCTAAAAAGGGTGATTTTTCGTACAATCAGGGGACATAATTCAGGAAGTAATGACCCGATGGGCGCAAATATCGAAAGGAACCAAGATCTTTGGGTTATAAACATACATGTCAAGTTTCATCAAAATCGATTCAAAAATTGTGACCTCTATAGGGTCCACAACCTTGATATAACATATTTTCACACTATTCGTGTACAAACGGCGGCCATTTTGTCCGTCAATTCTAGGACGATTTTCACGTAATTCAAATTCTCTCTTCATTACCATGTAACGGTGATATAGTCAAAGGTTTTTTTTAAATCGGATAATAATTTTGACCTCCAGAGGGACCACGAGCTAAAAAGGGCAATTTTTCGGACAATCAGGGGCCATAATTCAGGAAATTATGATCCGATGGGCGCAAATATCGAAAGGAACCAAGATATTTGGGTTATAAACATACATGTCAAGTTTCATCAAAATCGATTCAAAATTGTGACCTCTATAGGGTCCACAACCTTGATATAACATATTTTCACACTATTCGCGTACAAACGGCGGCCATTTTGTCCGTCAATTCTAGTCCGATTTTCACGTAATTCAAACTCTCTCTTCATTACCATGTAACGGTGATATAGTCAAACGTTTTTTTAAATCGGATAATAATTTTGACCTCCAGAGGGACCACAAGCTAAAAAGGGCAATTTTTCGGACAATCAGGGGCCATAATTCAGGAAGTTACGATCCGATGGGCGCAGATATCGAAAGGAACCAAGATCTTTCGGTTATAAACATACATGTCAAGTTTCATCCAAATCGGTTCAAAATTGTGACCTCTATAAGGTCCACAACCTTGATATAACATATTTTCACACTATTCGCGTACAAATGGCGGCCATTTTGTCCGTCAATTTTGGTCCAATTTTCACAAAATTTGAACTCAACCTTCATAACCATGGAACGGTGATATAATCAAACGTTTTTTTAAATCGGATAACAATTTTGACCTCCAGAGGGACCACAAGCTAAAAAGGGCGATTTTTCTGACAATCAGGGGCCATAATTCAGGAAGTTACGATCCGATTGGCGCAAATATCGAAAGGAACCAAGATCTTTGGGTTTTAAACATGCATTTCAAGTTTCATCCAAATCGGTTCAAAATTGTGACCTCTACACTGTTCACAACCTTGATATAACATATTTTCACACTATTCGCGTACAAATGGCGGCCATTTTGTCCGTCAATTTTGGTCCGATTTTGACGAAATTCGAACACAACCTTCATAACCATGGAACGGTGATATAATCAAACGTTTTTTTAAATCGGATAACAATTTTGACCTCCAGAGGGACCACAAGCTAAAAAGGGCGATTTTTCGGACAATCAGGGGCCATAATTCAGGAAGTTACGATCCAATTGGCGCAAATATCGAAAGGAACCAAGATCTTTGGTTTATAAACATGCATTTCAAGTTTCATCCAAATCGGTTCAAAATTGTGACCTCTACACTGTTCACAAGCTAAAAAACGTGATTTTTCGTACAATCAGGGGCCATAACCCATGAAGTTACGGTCCGATACATGCCAATATCGAAAGGAACCGAGATCTTAGGGTGATAAACCTATATTTTAAGTTTCATTGAAATCGGATAAAAATTGTGACCTGTAGACTGTTCACAAACAATTGTGGACGGACGGACGGACGGACGGACGAACAGGGGCGACGACAATATACGTCCACATGAAAATGTGGGCGTATAAAAATAAAACTAAATATGCTGATATGTATATCCATTGGGACATGGTACATAAACAGAGTATGCCACTCAAGTTTGGGAATACCATTTTAAGCAATTTTTTACAAATGATAACAATTCAGATGGGTTATCTCCCTATTCCCAATAATTGGCTTCTGTATGTCACCCAGAAAGGACCTCGTTTATGTTTCGTCAACCAACTGCCTCTGGGGGTAAGACACACTCATTTGCAGGATTCGAACCAATGATCCGCTAATTTAGAAGAGTGGAAGCTTATTGGGAATGTCAACTATAGGGAAAATACCATGCGACCAGAGCATTTACACACTTCGTTCCATAACGAGGGTTATATATCATGCGACCAGAGCATTTACACACTTCGTTCCATAACGAGGGTTATATATCCGAGTATCACCCTCACAAACGGTTACGTAGATGAGGTTCAAAACTACCAATAGCCCCTCGTGTTTTTACAAACGTGACGTCGTTCTAGGCAGTAACAATACAACAGATGTTGTCACGATCGACAATGGTGGACTCTGTAAGACAGTTTCTTCCAGGGCTTCCTTGTAAATGTTATCCGAAACAAGTAGCTATCAGGGTGCATGATTGTAACTTAGGCTGAGGACTTCATGCTTAGGGCAGTGCCGGATTGAGGCTCTGCTGGCCCCAAGGCACATTTTGATAGATTGCCTGAAAATACAGATGTTTTGGGCTCATTGACAAAAGGAATTTAGCAACAGAAAATTTACTACAAACAAATTCAGAACATTGACAGTACTGTATTTACTATAAGTAGCCTATAACATATCCCAATTCACTGCCTAGCTAGATTACGATTTTGCGTACTTAAGTCTATTTTATGAAGTAAATCACTTTCAATGCAGATAAGTGCCAGTATACCAAGACGTTTTTGACCCATCGTTGATCGTTTAATATCTTTAATTCTTTTTAGTAGCGAAAAAGGGCGTTACCTTGAGGAATTCGTAGCCATTAAAGATAAATAATTTCGGAGTGTTAGTTCCGTGTTCGGAAATGCATGATGAACTTCAGTAGTGTGCAGCATTTGAAACATCACCTGGGCACTTCCCATTGGCGCTAGTTCATTAACCAATGTGTGCCTGGCTCCATCGCGTGTTGGCCGAGATAGTTTATCTGGATTTAGCTTGTCAGTGGCAATTGGAATTAGACAATGAGAAACGCTGCTGTCAAGGCTAAAGGACCGCATATTTATGGACAAATGTACGATGTTAAAAATGTCATTTCATTTCAGAAAATGCAGTTGTTCATTGGTTCGGGTCAACTGACAACAGCTCAGAAGGCACATGGAACTGGTTAAACGGCGAAGCTGTCGATTCTTTAGGATGGGGACAAGGTTCACCAGATAACTATGGTGGCAAACAACATTGTATGGTAAACCACGTCAACGGGTTTTACGATCGAGAATGCTCTGACAAGTATCAATTCATGTGTGAAATACCAGTTGTCTAAATAAATACTAGTCAACCTAAATATATATTGTCTAATTACACAATATCCATTTTCTACATTAAATACCAATTTAGAAAAAAAAAACTGAATGTCAATCGTATAATATACTCAAAGCCATTAACAACGCGATGTCTAATTCGTGAAATATTTCTGGTAAATATTTGTGGAGTTCTGGGTTTGAACCCACTATCAGTACTTGGTAATGAACTTTTAAGCAGTCCCATGTCACACGTTTACCTTTACTCTGGTCCTTTAAATACAAAATTCATCACTTCGGAAAAATGACACGCCTACACAAGAAAACAGAGCTATTGGCATGCTAGATCGGGGTGGGGGGTCACAGGTAACCGTCACGAGATACTTTAATGTCGACCCATCGACCATTGCTTCCACGCCACTGGAAGAGTTGCCGATCGACCCCGACTTGGAGCGCTACCTGTAACAACTGCTGCTCAAGATCGCCAGCAACTGCGCAACAGATTCTATTGTTTGAAAGGGGTCACTATCAACGTCAACCTCCGGTCGCAGCTGGTGGTTTAAGGCAATCTCAACGCTCAACAGTATGTTGACGCCATCCTTCGTCCGATGGTACGAAACACCACAGTCCCGTGTACAAGTGTGCGTGCATTAAAAGGATCCGTTCAAAACGATCCGTTCTAAGTAGGAATTCTAAGCAAAGGAAGCGGAAACGCCGATGTCCAGGGAAATTGTCGCTTCTGACACACTGCATGGCGAAGGCAAGTCTTCCTTAGCCCGGTCTAGGCAGAAAAGTAGGACGAAAAAACGCGTTTCATTTATTTTCCAGGGCGTAATGTTTCAGTAGTTTAAGTGAAAGTAATTGGGACATTGACACGAACCTGTTATATTTCATCAAGATTATTAAATAAACCCTGTAGTTTCAAATAGAAATATCCTTTAATTATAAACATTCAATCTATGGGAGGCAACTCTGCTTTACCTAACGAAAATGAGATTTATCTCCCAGTTTTATAATCGCCCGCCAGTATTTTTCGCATGCTTTTGTTGAAAGGGACAATAACATTCTTGCTGGCTTGGTAGTTCCAGAAAATAAATAATACCCTTATTCTAAGTACTAGATGTTCAAATGTCCTACCTGTTGTGTAAATTATCCATTACAACCTATTTTATTTGTCCAGAGGGTTCGGAAATATTTTAAAATCCAAGTCACATTTGAAAATGTTTACGTTAGACTTTTCAAATCAATTGGTTGAATTTTTCCAATTTTTAAAATTAGGTGTGTTAAGATGAAATTTATATCATCATTTAATTGGAATATTCTAAAATAATACGATTTGTTGACCAGAATGAAGATTGGGACATATTTTTCAGTTACAACAAGAGTGTTATTGGGGCTTGAAGGCACGAAATAAAACGAGTGTTATCCTCCTATTTTACTGCGCGAGGTGGACTAATGAAGACGGGGCTTGAAGATACGATTCTATTCTATTTATAAAGTGTGTTCTTTGTCGACATAAATTCTGATTTCTATTTTAGTACCAAATTCTAACGCTGCATTAAATCTGGGTAAAAGGAAAAACTTGTTATGAGTTTCCACAAAAGTGAATGGTGAAAGCGGGTCTAGTACGAAACCGCGTCTTGTCGGTCGAGTGGTAAAAAAATAAGGTCCCGGCTACACTTTTGTGTACACGTAGAAGTAGAAGAACCATTAACTGTTTGATATTGACAGGGGGAGGGGGGCTATTGTCCAGGAAAGACACTGCATGTCTGCCTTAAAGGAGCCAAATCTCTATTCTTTGGCAACTAGAATTGGGCACAAAATAGTCGGAACGCAAAAAATAATGTAATATAAATGTAGGCTATATTAACTGATTTACATTCAATCATTTCTTTTCTTACTGTAATTTCTAATCAGTTATGTTCAGTGAGATTCGCGAAAAGTCCAAATTGAATGGCAGTCTTTGGCGCCTGGTTATTCAGTCTTCCTTTTTTTTTGTATTCTCCTGTGAGATATGTTTAGCCTCGTTCGTCGAATCGCTTCATTGCAAATCGCACTCGAACGCATACTGGCACGCGATTCGTGTGCCAATTTTATAATTTTCAT
The DNA here is from genome assembly GCA_948474765.1 of Patella depressa. NCBI lineage: Eukaryota > Metazoa > Mollusca > Gastropoda > Patellidae > Patella > Patella depressa. Next base: position 61,372,666 of record OX419721.1, on the reverse strand, counting down.
TTTGTATTTTGTCTTAAATATTGGATACCAGAAGCCCAACTTTTCACGGTAAGATCACAGCCACAATGTTGATTTAGTCGTGTTTGCAATCTTGAAGCCTATTGAAAGCTCGGTGTTATGCATGATAGAAGGACGTTAAACCCATTTCAATTAGTATTATTAATTTCATACAAAATTTCCCTCTTATAACAGTGCATGGCATATGTTCGTCACGGTGGCTAAGTGGATAAGGCGCTGGTTCGCTAGGCTGGAGGTCGGGTGTTCGATCCCTGCATTGGCCGAGAAAGTTCATCTCGATTTTCCGGCGTGATTTCGCCTTGTCAGTGATGCAGAAGGAGGGCCTGACAAGGACAGCTGCCTAGTCGTTCGAATGGGACGAAAAACCGAGGTCCCGTGTACACATTGGAGTGCACGTACAAGATCCCTTTGTAGTTGGAATTCGATATAAGAGTAGACCGTAGCGCCGCTGCCCGGGCAAAAATTTCCCTCATAGCACACTGTATGACGTATGCCCATCTTCCATTAACCCAGGTTAGGTGCAAAAGAGTAGGACGTTAAAAAACCCATTTCATTTCATTCTTCATTCACCCTATATTATATCATTTCATTTCACATTAAAACCCACTTCAGTTATTTTCGTTTGGTATTTATTGCATACAACTTAAATGAAGTCAAATAAATTATTATCATTATTACTGAAGCATGAAAAAATGTAAAAGTTTAAACGGATGAAAATGTAAAAAAAAAATCCAATGATCATTAACAATACCATAACTGATTGATCACGTGAAAATATCGACTGAATGATTTATGTTAGTTTTGTGAAGTCGTGACTCACTCCATCGATGACAAAGACAATAAAAAACACACACAAAACACAACATTCTCCTGACTATACTAATTTTATCACCACCTGTCAATTGAATTTCATTTGATCAAAAAATGATTTTTTTATTTGACAGAGAAAGAGAGAGACTTTAACGTTCACTCTACAAAAACTAGGTCATTTCGGTACGAACATATGTCTCAATTTTATTTCGATAAAACCCACGAAGCCGGACAGGCGACTTCACTCGTTGTCGCGTACCACCGGGGAATCGAAAATACGCCATTTTAATCAATGAAATACCTTGTAATACAGCAGTCACAATCGCTAACCATTAGCCTCGCCCACCCTAATTTCTTTGAAGTATTTTTTTCAGAAAGGAGTCAACATACCAAGTGACTAGAGGCTATTGCTGTCAAGGGGTTAGATGATTTGTGTGATATTTTAAAACTGATAATTTCACTCAAACTAGATAATTTAGGGTTATAAAACATTAGCTATTTAGACATAAAAAAGAGGCAAAATGAAGTTTAATATCTTACTTATCTCCAACAACAGGGAAAATGATTTGAAATGAAATAAGGCTTAAAGTCCTACTGTTCTGCTCCGACTGGGCTAATGAAGACGAGCATATGCCATGCAGTGTGCTATGAGGGAAATTTGGACTGGGCAGCAGCGCTACTTCCTACTCCCCTATCGATTTGCAAGGGCCATCCGAACGATTATAAGTTGTACTATTCGATCCAGCGCCATTGACATGGAGGAACCATGTCGGGAAATCCCGGAACTTTCTCGGCCAACGCAGGGATTGAACAAGTTAGCGAGTCAAAGTCTTACCGGCTGAGCCACTGTGGCTCCCTGGGCAAGTGAGGGAGGGACATGTGCCATTCAGTGTGCTACGAGGAAACTTTTACCCTGACATGTACGCTAAGGGCTACACTTATTTCGATTTGCAGCCCAATGGTGTTAAGGAAAACCTGGATTGCTTTTATGTCTTACGAAGGATTGTCATAACCCCCAGTCTCACAGCAATGGAAATCACACTGGACAGTCCCAGATGAACTTTCTAGACCAACAGCGGGGTCACACCCGGTACCTTCTGGTTAGTGAATAAGCGTATACTTACCGAGCAACGGCATATAATAAATGATGACAAATGAAATAATATTATGTTATAAATTTATCGCCCATATGTTGACGTGTGGTATATCAGGTGGATAAATTTATGGTCCATAGTTTATCATGGCCAGATGAAATATGAACTATTCTAATTATATAAATATTATTTAAATTAATATAAAGTGACGTGTTCTTTGATTGAGTTTAACGGTTATTTCGATTATTTGTCTTGAGGTTTGACTATAACAGTCCAGGATTAATATAATCTTTTGCGTCGCATTTTGTCATTCCCTTAACGAAATTAAATGAAAATTTGAAAATGGGATTTAGCCTACTGTTCTGCTCCGGGTGGGTTTCTCCACGTCCTTCGGTGTCCTCCCACTGCTAAAAACGAATTATTAAAATAAAATTTAACCATGTTAGTCCCGAAATGGACGTTAAACCCCGTGCTCTCTCTCCATCTCTCTCTTTCATTATATTCGTATATACACGCCTACAAATTGATTCAGTTTTAGGGGAATATACCCAGGTTTCAGTAAATGTTATATCCCGCTGTAACAAAGTCTATGTTACATGTGAGCCACCGCCCAACCCAAAAATCCGAACCGTAGTAAATTCTCGAGATGTCTTCCTTGGAATTAACAATAGATACATCTGAACAATAGAATGTAACCATCGTATATATATTAAATTATATTATATTTCAGGGTGTATAAAATGTTCTATCTTCAACGAGGTTATCGATGTCAAATACCATCACGTTGGTAAACATCCAGGAATGATGGGCAACGTTTTCGTGTGGATTGACAAAACATAAACTTTGTCTTTTGTTTAACAAAATGTATTACATAATTTAACAGACGCTGAACATTTTCTAAAGTACAGCACGCCAGATGGATGACAATTCAAAAACAAAGTTATGAAATGAAAAGAACTGTGTTGAACGCCCGATTGATTTGGAACTGGTCGCTACTTGGTCTTTCTCTTTTGTTGTTCGTTAATTGTATCGTATTGTTCTGTACCAACCAGGCTAATGTAAACTAGCGTACGCCATGCATTGTCCCATGACGGAAACTCTTCCCGGTGAAACGAAATGGAGTTTAACGTCCTATCAACTGGGCTAATACAGTTGGATATTGGCCATACAATGTACCATGGTACCTTGGTTTATATTTCCCTACCCGAACGTGTGATGTTTCTTGCCAGGTCCTCCCTACTGCACCACTAACAAATGGAATTAAACAAGGGATCTCCGGGTTAGCGAGCCAACGTGGTGTCGTAGTTACCCACTCTTTCCGGAACATCAGAATCTCCCCTTTCCTTTCTAACCACCTTCAATTTTAAAGGGTTGCAATTCGATCAACGAGATGCTGATAAATTTGTCTCTGCAAACACTGGGTCGAACCTATGACCTCCTGTCTAGTGCACCAGTGCCTTACTCGCTGAGCACCCTTGCATCCCCTAATCAATTATTTATGCAAACTCGAGCACAGATATTAAAGAAAAAATAGGATAGCTTAATAAGAAAATATGCCAGACTCATTACTATCAAGTATACCGATGAGGAAGGGCAGTGGTGGACTGAGAAGGAGTCATTTGGTATGGGAGGCCCGACGGCCCTTAGAGCCCCTCTTCCCTAGTTTGGCAATCCTCTTAGTATTCAATTTGTGTCATTTTTGATGCATTAACACACGGTAAATTTGTGCATATAAGCTTCAACTCCACAGTCAAAACAGTCACAGGACGGTCACCACAGGATGGTCCCTAAGTCAGTCCCTGGCCTTATTTCCCATGACCGTGATAGGGAAAACTTGAATTATAGCGCTGCTCTCGGAGAAAAATATTTCTTACAGCGAACATCTTCATTTGGCCAGTTGGTCCAGATAAGTAAAACTGTAAACCTAATTTGCTTTATTTCCCTTACGACTTACAAATACCTTGATGATGTTCTCGCTATAGCAATTATTATCCTCTTCCCAAACCCCAGAAAGACGTTGATGAATCAGCGCTGTATATCATCTCTATTTGTCCGGAGTAGTAATATATAAATGTAAATACGGGCTGATTTTCTATATAAATAATAGTAACTGTGAGAACATCCGCTCGGTACTGTAGTTGACATTTACAATTACACCAATTGGTATAGAGTCAGTCGGTCAGTTAGTTAGTCACTAGTTGGCATTATTAGAGAGCTAAACAACAGATCTTCATTGTGGGTCTATAATTGCACGAGAGCGCACGACCTGCATATTTGAAACCCCATTTGCATCAGCGCCTTACTGCTTTAATTACAAAGATTTGGTAGTTTTGCAAATAAAGTGGTAAAATACATAATATACAATACAGCATGTAATGAGCCTAATATAATACACATTAATCCAAAGATATAATATGGTATACAATAAAATACACAGTAATACAATACAGAGAGGGACAGAGAGAGGGGGGGGGGGGTGACAGTCGATTTTACTCCTTGTCAGATAAATAATATACAATACAATACACAGTAAGCCTAATATACCCAATACAATACACAATAACCCGAACATGTATAATATTCAACATATATAATATATACTACAGTACAGACCGAGACTTCAGTCTCGATTATCCATTTCATGATTAATTCATGAATGAAAGTTGAGCAGCAAATGGGATTCTAATCAAGTCAATATCACAAGCTAGCGTTGACATAGAGAATTGATTATGGTCTAATTGATCATTTGGATAACATTTCAGGCCCAAAGAAAGGCCTGCAATAGGCAGATTTAACTCTTGTGTAATGCCTGTTTAAATGTAAAATAATCAATATAAACACACATAAGCGTGAATTAAATCACACACAATATGATATTTTCCGAAGAGTTCAAAGGAGCCTATGACTGACGTTCATCAAAATTAAAACAACATTCAGTTAAAGAGTTAAAAATCACGGACCTCTTAGAAATCATACTCAGAGGGGCACAACAGGGGTCAGTACAGATTGACAAACGTACCGATTGTTTTGTCGTGTAGGCCGATTTTACCGGGAAAATGGGCCAGTTTGCTGTAGTCTCTTACACATTCAAACAAACCAAAATGGGGGCTACAAATCAATATTGAACCGAGTCATTACAAATTACATAATCCTATACAATTTTTCGACCTACCTTGGGGTAATAATTAATTTTCTGAAGCGAAGTTTTTGAGTTTTGGCATAAATATCTAAATAGTAATTTGAAGCTTAAAGGGACTATCCCGATTTGAACAGAGGCTCGAAAATAAAAATCTGAGTATGTATAAAATTTAAGTGCCAAAATATAGATGAGTTGTATATTGAGTGGTTTGGGACGTGAACGACAAAACTGATTTTCCGGACACGTATTTTAAGATTTCGGTTCAATTTTTTAGTACGGTGACCTGATAATTAATTCCCGTTCCTTTAAAGGTCTATACAATTAATGCGCCATCTGCTGTACGAAAGGAAAATTGCACCTCCACATTATTTTTATAAAACAAAAGTCTGGTTTTATCCAGAAACCGCATAGTACAGTTTGGGACACTGGTCGCCATGTCCAGATGAAGACTGACGGGTTTTTAAAACAGAAATAAGCAGTTTTTTTCTCCAAAATATTATCGGAATTGACCCTTTAAACAATAACAGCAATATGCAGTTTTCGCTCTTGCATAATGCGGGTTTCGCTGGAAGATAATGTAGATAACGCTTTTGCATAATGTATCCTTAATCAGGTAATGGAAGATAGCAGTAGAAAATATTCAAATTACTGCCTTTAATTAAAATGCTAAAATACGAATTTACAACGTGGTCTTTGAAACTGTTTTTCTAGTAATATCTACTTTTCATTTATTTTCAAAAATATATTCTCGATTATACTGATATAATATCTCATTCTTCTCGTATCATTCAATTTTCAAAATGATGTTGACATTATTTAAATTGAAACGATTCAGAGATATGTATCTCTTTTATCTATATTTTTTAAAAAATTGACTATATTTTTTAAATTCGGAGATAAATTGTGTTTCGTTCTTTGTGTTCTTTAATATGGCCCGGCGGCTCGAGCATCCGGTTCATATTTAACACGTGTTTTGTCTTCATATTTAATAATCACCCAATATAATAATTAAACTCAACATAGACAATATATCTCTTATTTCTCTGCCATTTGTTATGCAACAGTCTGACACGAACACCATGGATAAATGCTCGTGTCATTTTATCGGCAATTCAAAGTATTCATGTTACGTACCATGCTGGGCCAATTAAAAATAATATATATTCTGTAATTTCTATTATCCTGATGACACGGTGTTACGTGTGTCGGGGATTGGGTGACCGACTGGTTAACGCGTCACATCCGGACGCTTTTCCTTTGCCGGGCGCTCCTTCAAAATCCACCGAAACCTGGCTGTAAATCAAGAGAAAATCACTGGGCCAATTGATCCGGGAACAGTGTCCGCCTCAGTGGCTTAAATGGACACATCTCAACATATATTTCTACGCTGTCATGTTCCAAAGCTTTTCCCTTTTCCCCCTTTTGCATGGCGATATTTGTTGACTTTTTGGTGTAGAATCGAAGAAAGGGTTTAAGAATATATTTTCTGCCAAGTTTTGGTGAATATTCATAATTCTGAGGCGGACGGATATACAACAGTTGAGAGGTCGATTAGGTTGATATGTAGGGTTGAAAATTGCATGTTTACTTGTCTCTGATTCCAGCTTGTGTATCTCAAGTCTTCCATGAAGAACCTCATACGTGCTTTTGGGCAAGAAGTTGCCACATGTTGCTCCATCTATGTCGGAAAGCGTTATACCCAATGAAAATTTTCGAAAATGTAAAAGCCGATCTAAGAGACGAGTATAACCATTAACGTCAATGGGGAAATCTTTAGTGATCTGTGGCCAAATGAGATATCATAAATGATATTGGTATAATTAGAGTTATCATATTAACCTCGTCACCTCGATTTGAATAAATGTATTCTACAATACATCTGACATTTTACTTTATAGAATATATTATCAAATACCACCGACTCAATATTCCTTACATGTATTAATGGGTCGATATTATAAATTATCGTTGTAACGATTTAATAAAATGGGGTTTAGCTACTTACTTAGCTTGAGGTTCTGTGTTGAATTTGCGAAAAAGTAGAGAATTAATAAATGCCGAAAGTTTTTAAATTCTCACTTCGCCGAAAACCCACATAGCTGACACCCAAAAGGTCAATGGGGATAGTCCGGTTTGAATAAGAGGGGGAGGGGGTCAACCATTGTCAACAAGTTACATGCGATGATCAGGGCCCTGTTTCACGAAATTTTAACTTAAGATAAAATCCAATTTTAGTAGATACTTCAATTTTGATTGGCTAAGCACTAAAATCAATCTAATATTATCCAATCAAATTACTAAAATTGGGATCTTATCTTAGTTAAAATTTCGTGAAATAGGCCCCTGTACATCAAACAATACTTAAAGATATATTCCAACGAATAAAAGTATTGTAAATTTGGTATACATGGAAAGTAGAGACCCCAGCGAATTTTATTAAAAAAAACATTGGGGCAAGCATTGAGTATCTGCAATTAAACGGGGCGGAAAAAGAAGTTGACTAAAGATAACCCAAGAATTTAATACGGCTTCAGTATGTATGGTCAAGGAACAATGAGTAACGACAAATACGTTCTGAAACTGGGTCCTTCCACAATCAAGTTACGGGACAAACATGGCTTCTAAAAATAGATTCTTTTTATATCCTGGGGTATTTCTTCGCGAATACAATGGTTTGGGATGGTTTTGAATCAAATTGTTGATAGATTAATCACACAGTTTGTACATGGGAAGGCATCTTTAACAACATACATACATTAATTATTACCCTTTGATTAACAACGAGTGTGAGAATAGAGAGAGAAATAATTACATCTCACTTGATAAAACATATTATATCAATATTCATGGTAACAGGCCATCAAGTGCAAACGTATTAACAATCTTGATCACGATCAAATCAAAGTAATTTTATCTATTAGTAGGGGAAGCTACTCCAGATCATGCACGATATAGTTAGTCCCGGTCATCAAAATCACATGTTTAACAATCTTTCTTTTAAATATAAAAATGGGTAGTTTTTAGTAGCCATGTGTATGTGTGTGTGTGTGTGTGTGGGGGGGGGGGGGGTCTAGTGGTTTGAAGATCCCTACACGCAATACCGAGGGCCATGACATGCGTTCAGTCCTGTGTAAGGTATGGAAAAAGACCACTACGCTATGCACAAGTTAATTATTGAAATAAAATTGAAAATGACACATATATTTTGTGTCGAGTGCATTTAAATCAAACATTAAATATTTCACTTAAAAAGCCGCAGTGGTCGTGATATTAAATATTTACAGCGTTTATATTTGCATAAACCGGAGATTGGTTCACTCCGAACAATAGGCAAAAGAAGAAGACTGAATTTAAATGATGTGGATTTTAACAGACCGAAGCGTGGATCACCTGTGCATGTCGAAAAATAAAATATTGTCCAAAACATGCGAATGACAATAATTGGCTTTGGGTGATGTTGAATTCAATAAAATGCACAAACCTGCATTAATTACAGAAGTTAGAATCGATGTCTGTTCCCCCTTGTCAGTGCGGGTGGTCTGACAAGAACAGGTGTCTAGTAGTTCAGATGGGACGAAAAATAGAGGTACCGTATTCACATTGGCGTGCACGTATAAGATCCCTTTGCAGTTGGAATTCGATATAAGAGTAAGCCGTAGCGTCGCTGCCCGGGCAAAATGTCTCTCATGGCATACTGTATGGCGTATGCCCGCCTTCATAAGCCAAGTTTAAGAGCCAAGTTTAACCCCACTTCGTTTCACCCCGTAACATCTTTTTTAAGCCATGTGCACTATCCGCCATTCATTAGCTTACTATCAAATACATGCGTTTGTAAATGTTATGTTATGTTATGCAATGTGCAATAGAGCATGGCAGTCTTAATGTTTGTACTGAAAGTCTGTCCGTAAATAAAAATTCTCCAATACACAAATAGAAATGGCTGATATTTGATAAACGGATCGCAATCGTTTGTATGAAGATAAATATGGACCAACATTTTACAACATACCTATTTGTAGAAGATCAATCACTTCCAGCTATGTGACTATCAAACACTGGAGTCAGATTAAGCAATATCCGGTTCGGCTGGTTGCGGAGACCATATTTGTTCTGTTTGATTGGTCAAAACTGTATTATTTAATAGGTTCTATTGGTTGAATTGCTATATTTTGCGGTTTGAATCGTGAAATAAAATGAAATGGGATTTAACGTCCTACTTTTCCACTCTTGAACACGTACGTAATCGGTTTGATTGATTTGAACGATATTTATTCGGTTCGCTTGATTGAAAACCATATATATTCGTTTCGATTAGGTGAAACCATATTTATTCGGTTCAAATGGTTGAAACCACATCTATCAGAAAATTATGAAAGAAAACATCAAACTAATTTTCTGCAATGTTGATTTAATAAATCGGAGATCCATTCATCATACGTCACCGCCTTCTGATCTACACAATTATTGAGACGTATTTCATTCGTATCTTTTTTTTTGTTTAGCTTTGTTTCGGGGTTAATATATTTCACATAATTATAACAAACAAACGAAATGTACCCAGAAACGGCACTAGACGAATTTGGACTTAGCAGTGGAATATTATATATTTATTTAATATCGCAAAAAAATTGTTTGACATTGATCACATTTGAGTTAAACAAATATCAATTCTGGTAATTTTTTTCTCTTGTGGTAAACCCCGGTTTTAATTCATATAAAAGCATATTATTATATAAGGTTTGACAGCTGCCTACGCTACCCAATATATTTCAAATTTTTCTTTGTGTTACACACTGCCCTTATTCAGGTATAACGCGAACCAGACGCTCAGGATCGATTATTAACCAGAAAAGTACAATTTGGTAATCCTCGTTCAGCTTGCGAGTTGCCAGCTCGTTTATTTTTGTGTTTAAGTCTTTGGTTTAATAATACGCTATTTTAGAATGATAAAACCACCAGTAACGGTACGCAACGCTTCATTGGGGTCACGCTCGTGTCGTTCCGAATGACAATGCACGCTGCGTGCAGAGTCGTCGGCTTCTTTCACAGTTGATCGAAGATTGGGTGTCTGGTTCGAACAAGTCTACGCCGCGAGTGGCGTCATCAACAATAGCTCCTGCTGTGCGTCTGGATAAACCAGTCAGAGCTCCTGCTATCATCCAGCAAGTGAAGTCAGGTTGATTGTGTGTGTGCAGTGTGATTACTATAATATAGCGTTGAGAGAAGAAACTTTCGTTCAGTCTGTACAGTTCTATCACTGACTAGCTAGCTATACACCTCGTGGTCTGATATGGCTCCCATCTCAGCTCAAATGGCCTTATTTAGTGTTATATGTTTTTTCTTAGCATTTGTGAAATTTTCAAGTGGATGTTCGCCAATTCCTGGGAAAAAACCGCCTACTTTGGAAGAACGATTTTTTTATTCGGATTATGTTGTGTATGGAAAAATTACCGCGCATTATCCTGAACCGAAACCGATGTATGATTCGGTTTATATAGCTGATATGACGGTGTATTGCACGTTTAAAGGGAGCGTGTTACCAACACGCATCAATATTAGTGATGCCGGTAAGTTCCTTAATACATTTTTTTACTACTTTGTCTTAGTTTTTAAAGCGACTTTTTAACATGTCACAGTGTATTGACTGTTCAATGTTTATTCCTCCGCTAAGCACGGACTGACTTGTACATGGTTTTTATTTGGGCCTTCGATATTTTATTGATTTTTTGTTCGAGTGTTTTTAAAATCGAGAATGTCGCCTTTTATAATATCTTGGCGGTGAAAATAAAATGCCATTTTCCCTCTCTGGTATTGATTTGTAATTATGTCCATAGAATGTCTCGACATATTCGGTCGCCATTGGTATTAATGGTTGAGTAGATAATACTACGTTTTTTATGATTTTCGGTAAACATTTTGAAAGTTATGCCAGTGCTGTTACCTGTAATCTATTATTATAACACAGCTACGAATTCTATACCAAATATCGTGTTGCGTTTCAAACCTTCACGTTAATTGGCGGGTCCAAGTTCATTAAGGAAATACAGGATTATGCGCATATAAATTGGATATTACATTTTATCCATGTGCATAACGATGCGCTCTGAATGAATGAATGAAATGGGGTTTAACGTCCAAATGCGCTAATTTAGACGCGCATTTGTATGCAGTGTGCTATGAGGAAAGTGGTGCCCAAGCAGCGGCACTATGGCCTACTCTGATATCGAATTCCATTGGACCTCGACTTTTCGTCTCATCCGAAATACTTGACAGGTATAATTGTCTCATATCCACCGTCCCGTTTCACTGACAGGAGGAAACCACATCGGAAGACCCCGATGAACTTTCTTGGCCAATGCAGGGATGGAAAACGCGACCCCGGGGCTAACGAATCTGCATCTCACGCACTGAGCCACCATGGATCACTGGTGGTGTAGTCATGAACTAGGGTATCCAGACAAGTCGGACTAAATGCCGTTCTTTTGCTAAACGACTACATTCCCAAATTGGTTGAGAAAACACAATCTCATATTGAACCATTGTAGTACCCTTTTTCACCTAGCACCTGGGAATACATGCACGCACCTATATGAAAGTTTCACTATACATCATATTGGACTTCGGGTTTTCTCTAGGAGCCAGTGCCTTACTCACCGAGTCACTACGACTCCAATAAATAGGACTTTGGTGGGTGGCAGTAAGAATATAAAAGACTTAATGTACGCACAGCTTACTATGGCACCATTACAATATTACTCTTGAAATGTCATATAAATAGTGTATTGACTGAAATGTCAAATTCACGTATTGGAATGTCAAATCCATAATGTGTATGGCATATTTCTTTACTTTTTTTTATCCCTTTTTGGAACAATTTTGGAACAATTCTATTCACGCAAGATCTAGAAGCAGTAATCTTCTCCCGACCCTCCAAGTCCCGAAGACAACTAAATCCACGTGTTTTGATCTTGTAACTTGTTGCTCATGATCTGTCTGCGCGGCAATTCACCACCTTATTTCATCTGTCTTCTGTATTGGTTTTCCTTTTCTACTTGATTATGTATAGCGCATATAGTTCGCACAGATCTGCAAGAACGTGCGACGCTACATTTACCTCCATTGTTGTTGAGAAACACCCTCCTAAATAAGAACAGTAAGGCGGTTAAACCCCGTTCATTTTATCTTGAGAATCATTACTGAAGAGTATCAATTCAATTATGGGTTCAGATTAGTCATATCGCTATTCCAATAAACATACCCCGTTGACAACAGTACAGGTTGTCCACCGATTACTGAAACGTCTGAGCAGGTTAGCATAAGGACGGCTGACCGACTGAGAATGGTGCCTTGGACGCAAAAAGCCGTTTGCGTTAGCCTAGTCTGTCCATATATATAGGACGTCAAGCTCCATTTCATTTTATTTACTTTGTCCAATTGCTGATGGAACAATCCTGGGACATAGGGGAATTCCTTATTAAGGAAGATATGTTTTCGACTTTTGAACCATTTATAGTTTGTAATCTAAACAAAAGGAAAGGAAATGGTAATTCGCCAATTGTTGACCCAGACCGATGATTGATAAATGTAATTGAAATCTTGGCATAGTTTGGTCTGTTGATTTACTGTTTTAGACTCAATAATGCTATTCGTCATCAATATTCTCGTGGTATTATGATGGAATAACTACAGTTGCCCTATGACTCACCTCGAAACTAGGGACGATTCCTTCCACATCATTTCATCTTTGTGGTGTTGAGGCGGTAATTGGTCGAATTGTGAATAATAGGGATAATTTTATCTGGGCGTTGGTTTGGAATCAGCGGTTCATCATGGGAATATTATATTGTTGAGCTGAAACAGACAAACAATTCACATATTGAACAGAAGGCAGCTCGCTAAGAAAAACATGTTTTATTTGAGGAAGGCAAATTTTGGCAGACTGACTGAAAGAAGGGGGAGGCTGACCCCTAAGGTCTCGCCTTTCCTGCACGTGGAAAGGTCGTGATGTCATCATCCGGTGTGCTAGTATTTTGTACCGAATGTTCTGCGCGGGGCGTTCATAATCACGTGCATTTTTAGACCTGACACATGACATTTTGCAGCATCTTTCTCTTTTGTGTTAAGATTGGTGTGAATGGTGGGTAACAAAAGTATGTTGAACGTGGATAGATTTTAAATATATTAGTTAAGATATGTAATACCGTGTATATAATCTGCCTGTACAACATGTGCACGGTGTATTAAAGGTTTGGGTCAAAGTATTTCTCGTACAGAAAGATTTCATTAATGAAACAAGGTGGAGTTGAATCCATATCAATTCATTCAATAATAAGGCGTGACTCTTACAGTGGGTGGAAACGAATTATAGTTGTATCAGCTGTTGCATTATATAACACCCTCACTAGAACACTATATGTCACTTCCCACTTGAAGCTTTCACATAGCAAACATATTTATGTGTATTTCGTATTAAGATCACTTTCGCGTGTGTATTCTGTTAAGCGACCATTTGTCCCGAGATTAGCTGCTAAGGTCAAGGTGAATTTTACTGTCACGTACACGACCCACGTTTTTTTCAGTCTAGAACATCTGATACCACTGTTCATTTATGTGAAAAAAAACCTCACCTTGTAGTACGTTATTATGGATCAAGTTAACATTTCTCTAACGTCAAGGGTCATGGGGTTTGAGTTTCATTACATCTTGTTGGGGGGGGGGCGAATAGTCATTGAGTCAACTGACGTGGTTCCGAATCCCCGGTTGTACGTGGCAAGGAGTAGGGTCGCCTGTCCAACTTTGTGGGTTTTCTCTGGGTACTCCGGTTTTCTCCCACTGCTAAAGGCCCATACGCGCAAGCAAATTATTGAAATAAAATTAAACCACATGTTAGTCCCAAAATGTCCTAGTTTATGTCGAGTGGACGTTAAACCCCATCTCTCTCTCTCTCTCTCTCTCATTACATCTTGTCATTTAGATTTCCATTATTTTAAACGACAGATGTGAAGCTTTTAAGAACTTTGTCACCGTTGATTGTTTCTGACGTTATCAGTCTTCGTGTATAATACTGCCATAAAGGACAGATTATTTGTATTGATGAATTATACATCAGCAGAAAATCGAAGTAGTATATTTCATTGTTCATGTCAAATTTATATCTATAGATCGGATTTACAAGTCATTTTGTAATATGAATACACGCTGCTTCTAGGGTGCTCATATTGATGGAACCACTGTAAAAGACGGTTAATAGTTGACACTAACATCAAACACAAATCAATTTGTTTATGAAATGGGCGCCATCTTCACTAGCCCAGTCGGAGAAGAACAGTAAGACGTTCAACATGGGTGGTGGAGGGGTGGTGGCAAAATGAAATAAATGATACCACCATTCAAAATTGTGATCACGAGATCATTCTAAAGTAGAGAATCGGTTTAAAATTCGCGAAATTTTGTCAATACTATTTTTCTGTATTATCTGTGGAAGTATTTAGTCTCCCAAATGGCGTTTAGATCATGTTATCTTGTAGTGTGTGAATAAGTTAGTTACTTCATGATAACAGGTGTGATAAGTTGGGTATATACATCAACAAGTAAACTAGGGGATATTTAAATACATGGAGATCTTATCTTAAACAGCGATAATTAGCCAGTTGTCCTTCAAGTGACGCCATTGTTTACGCCGATACATCAGATTAGAGATGAGCTCACCGCTCAGGACGGACAGAAATGAACAGGGCACTGTTGTTTGAACGAATTTAGGTGTTTACAGGACCGACTAAAAATTGGCACCGTTGTTTGAGGGGATTTCACATCCTGGTCGTTTCGTCATTTTGATTTTCTACACGAATTTAGGTGTCTACAGGACCAATAATTATTAAAAGTTAAGCACCGTTGTTTGAAGGGATTTCATATCCTAATTGTTTCGTCATTTTGATTTTCTGCACGAATTTAGGTGTCAACCGAACTGACTAAAAGTTGGCACCGTTGTTCGAAGGGATTTCATATCCTAATCGTTTTGTCATTTTGATTGTCTGTCCCTATCAATGCATGAATTAATGTCTACACGTCGAACTTGTATTATGGAGTAACCATTTAGTACGTCGCTGATTTATCCTAAGTGTCTGCCAATTGACACTGTTGTTTGTGTAATTTTTATACTATGAGACTTGGACCTTTTGTCATTTAGGGTGTCTGGAGTTAACCCGGTCGGGTATCACCGTTGCTCAATGACTTGATAATTCTAGACTTGCCCGAGATCACCATATCTCCAGTTTCGCGAAATTAAGCATAAATCGCCAAATCAGTCTTTTACTTAGTAAACGGCAAGGGTTAGTGCACCAAACAGTTGCCTCTTCTCATTCATTAACAGCTGGTCTGATTTCTCAAGTGACTCTGGAGGTGCCCATTTGCCCCGAGGTTACTTTCTACTTTACCCACTATAAGTAGCATCAGTATCTGATTCCCACATGTCCGAACTCAATGATGCATTGTCTGCATCAATATTCACCCTTGAGGTACCGACTGAAATTTATCATTAAATGACATTCTTTGATTCAAGAAAACATAGTTTTAAAAAAGGGGATTAATTTGAATTCTATTATGCCTTCAAAAACTGTTGTTAATTTCCTGTAATCATTAAAAATAGTATCATTATAAAAACAACAAAGGTCATCTGGCTCATTTATCATAATCAATGCACGAGAAATAATCACTGGGATAGTTCGACTCTTTTGTCTCAAACTCCACACGCCTTTGTTGTTTTTTAAAACATGGATCCCCCGGGGGACAGAGCAATATAACTTTTGTCACCGAGAACAAGGCGATATCTGTCATCGACTCCGCCCATTTCAGGACTAAGCTTAATTCGTTTAGAAAATCTTCCGATCTGTACAAACAATGAATACTTGTGTTTCACTGGGACTAATTTGTTTTAATCCCGGCTTAATCTCTTGGTAATTTGAATAAAAGCAGACCAGACACTTACATGCATGTAGATGGTTTTTTTAGTGTTTGTGTTACTTGATAAAGGATCTGGGCCCTGTTTCACGAAATTTTAACTTAAGATAAAATCCAATTTTAGTAGATACTTCAATTTTGATTGGCTAAGCACTAAAATCAACCTAATATTATCCAATCAAATTACTAAAATTGGGATCTTATCTTAGTTAAAATTTCGTGAAATAGGCCCCTGGTCGTCATTTGTAAGATTTTGATACGATTAAAATAAGCCAGCGTCACAGACAGTTTGGTGGGCCTCCTTTTATATTATCCCACTGAATCCAAACCAGAAGGATATCGACTGTTGACATTTCGACTTAGGTTTACTTAATTAAATGTTAAATAATGAATTCGAGTACATTTTAAACTAGTGTAAATTAAGTCGTGTATATTTAATTAGGTAGTAGTGTCCGAAAAGGACAAAGGACACATCGGCGTCTTTAATAATTAAATTTTATTATTTAAAACAACGGACATGTATACAATGCAGACACTTTCTGGTTGAATTCGGGCGATGATTGACTTAAGGGATGTGATTTATCTCTTTGCCATTATCCGCCCGATTTCACCAATTATAAAGATATGTCCTTAACGTCGAGTCTTTGTGTGTTTTTTTATAATTTGGTCCCCCGAGGGTCAGACAGAGATTGAGTATAGGATTGACAGAGGGTGACTGTATTGTAGGGTTACAGAATAAACACGCCATGTTGTAGTACCGGACAGCTGTCACGTCCGGGCGGTGATTTCAAACATGTTAGATACAACAGATCGTCTTTAGTACAGCGACAAGAACTCGTTCTTTTATATCTTAATTCCGTCTGAATGGGAATCGATATAGGTATACGGGTCGATGATCCTTTAATAGCCATGTTTTGGGGCTATATTAAGGTTACATATATTTCGTCTTTGGCAAGGAAAGGCGCCTAGGCGGTCAATCCGTGTACTTGTTGGCCCTCCTGGTAGTTGGAGAAGATTAGTCGGAAACGCCTCGGGCTGGACAACATTTGTCCATAGCACACTCTACGACGTATGCCTGTTTTCATTATCCCGGTTGGTGCAGGAACGTGGACCGCTACATGTTATTTCATGTGTCGTTCCCACTGGACTTTGTATTTTGGATACTGGCTAGTATCAATTGTGTTTGAAGTTTACGATTTAGAAGTATGAATCGTGACTTTGATATGTAGTGCAAATAAATGACTGTGACTGTGCACAGGTTGCGATATTGATTCCGGTCTATTATATAATATAACTATATATAGTTATATTGCTTAAAACGGTTCAGTCGTATGTGGAAGGTTTTGAAGTGGTAATTCCGTGTGCAATATAATCTGTTCTTGGTCTGATACAAATAGGGTGCCCATAATTTTATGCTTCGAAACTAGTTCCGTCGTAGTCAATTTGAGTTGAATAAAGGATGGTAGTGTCCATTGACTAGGGTCCATTTATAAATTTGATTAATGGTCCATTCAGGGATCATATAACGGTGAATAATCTCAAGTGGTGAATTGTAACATCTGTACTACTGGCCATTCATTCAGGCCCTACTCTGGCTAACTGGTCATTCAACACATCATCTCTATAGAGTGGCGGTAACAACGCTGAATACCCTTTGATGTTTTATATGACCCAAATAAGAATTGATTTTTTTCACCATTGGCTCTTCAATCATTTCTCAATTGTGTGAGATTGATTTATATAACATTTCCTCGAGATTTTAGACGTATTAATTCAGATTTCCTTTTCCAGGACTTTAGTGGGGCCAGTCTTTAGGGGTGGGTTGAGGGGGGGATGCTAACAGAAAACAAATTGAACTTCGACCGAAAACCAGTCGTTATTTGCAGTCAATCATGGTCCAACTAATAATCGAACGGATAACTAAACGAATATCCTAGATGCCAGACCTAGTATTTTCCCCAAATCTGCATTGGTCCTTTTGATGCAGAAAAAATAGGACTTTAAACCCCATTCCATTCCATCTCATTAATAGTTCCTCTGCCATACTATAATATAGATTATTAAAATTTTGACAATCCCATCACACCCTTGGATAATTTCTTTTCACGATTCCTGATACAAAACTCAGGAACTGTTTACTTCCGTGTCGATGAACTGCACTTTAAAGAACGTTTGATGTTAATTTCTCTGTTATGAATGACAGTCATTGAATGTGACACGTGTCCACAATTGGTCATTTTATTGAACAAATACCGGAAATTAATCGGACCAAATGTCGACATCTTTAAGAATAGAAAACTTTCTATTAATCGATCACAGAAGGATGAAATGCCTTCCATAAAACAGCACAAAGAAATCTATTCATAACTAATTTACACTCTTTAGGCCACAGGAAAATCAATTAAGACTAATTGAATGTATAATATTTATCATAATGCGTTTTGGGACAAAGGTTGCAACAAGTCAGATAACTGAAATCGATAAAAATGTACCCATGTGACCAGTCTGGTTGATATTATATATACTATAAAATAATAACTGTCATATAATATAAACTGTAAATAACGAAGTCCTGTCGTGTCCAGTCTAGTTGGTATGATTATATATAATAACGGTCATGTCCACTCTGTCATGTGCATACTATACAATAATAACTGCCAGGTCTAGTCAAGTTGATATAATATATAGTATAAAACAATAACTGTCGTGTCCAGATTGGTTAATATGATATATAGTCGTAAATAATAACCGTCACGTCCAGTCTAATTGAAATAATATATACTATAAAATAATAACCGTCATGTCTGGTGGATATAATTAATATACATGTAATATATTATGAAATATAATGTCATGACCAGGCTGGTTGATAAATACTATACATAATAACTGTCGATGATATAACAGTCTGTTTGATATATACCATAAAATAACTCGAATGTCACCAATAATAGAAACCTGATATTAACGAAGAGAAATGAACTTTTAGATGAATAGTTTAGCGTCAATCACAAATAATATAATTGAAATAGAACTGAAGAGTATTTGAAGTGAATGGGATAACTGAATGACCAATTCAAAGATCAGCGGAAAGGAGATAAAATATTACACGAAATAAACATATAATCTGTTTTAGCCTAGAGACATCGTGGTTTGAATAGCTTGGCTTGGTGTGTATCAAGAGCATAATAAGCACTACAAAAACTTGAATGAATATCTTAACATCAATTGTATCAAAACTATCATAAAAGAGCATAGAAATATAGAAAAGGAAATCTGAAGTGAAGAGCTCGGATTGAACTGTATCAAATATATCATAAATAGCATAGCAGAAAAAACAACTCGTGAAGTGAATATCTTAACGTTAATTGAATACAAATAATATATAATACAAGTAAACACAAGATGAAATCTGAGGTGAATAGCTTAGTGACGATTTATAGCTGACAATAGATGGCACGTGTCTATTGGCAGATGTTCAAACATCAACAGCAAGCTTCACGTCTTATAGGCTAATAAATGACATCAGTTGACGAGACAAGTAGCGACCTCTATTAATACTTAAAATGGCCCCAGGTCTCGCTTTTAGATGTAGTTTTGTCTGCTTTTTGTGTTTTGGCTGAGTATAGTTTTGGTACAACCCCTGCCATGTACCGTCGATATTTCTGAAACTGAGTATTTCGATCTTAAAAAAAAATATTACATTCCCGCCAATATCGCCATAAATACCAAACATATGTGACTATGTGATGACTATTTTATTCAGGTAGACATTGCGGAATAACTGCAGAACAAATATCAGAAAGAACAACCGATAGATGAGGCATTACTCTTAGTTACAGTTTAATCAACTGAGTATTAGTATTGACTATAAGTTGTTTTTTAAAATTTTATTTTGTGTCTTTTGAGATATCTTGTAATATTAATACAACGAAATCAACTAATATTCAAACATAGAAAAACAGATAAAGCCATTTGTATTGATAGGAAAGATTGACACTTTTTAGTACTAAACATTCCCTAAAAACGATCTAAAGCTTGATTTTCATTGAATTGTATATTCGAATGCTATTCGAATACAATCAACATTCCATGTGACCACAAATCATTTGTTCTTTTATATTATTACTAATGATACACAGAAACAACTTGATTTATTGTTCATTGCAATGTTTCGTAAGTGTTCTTGCAAGACATTTTGTTCAGCATAACATAGAACAAACAATATGACAACTCCGACTTTAATATTTTAGGATTTTGAGTAGAATACTTCTTTATGGATCCATTAATATTACGTGTATGCTTGTTATGTCATTCAAAAATTAAAAATAATTGGGTTTTTGTCTGGTTTCCTTTTCGCCTCATCATCATTATGGAATGTAATTTAATAAATTTAACACCCACGCTCCAGGATTTGGCAAGAACTTATTACTTGATGATCAACATCGTTAGATAGTTCCACACCCCGTTACTCATCTAATGATGACGGTGTTACGAAATATTTAAACATTTGGCCAAACATGCACTATAACAATGATGAACAAAGAGTAATTGGTTACTTACTTTTATTACAGAGATATTATTCAAGAGCTTAATCTACCCATTCCCGATCTTTCTGTAGACCTTAAATGTTACATATATTATTAACTAGACATTTATTAACATGGCCGAACCGTAATCAACTCTCGATGTCATCGCATGATTCCGATTTTAAGTAGATTAGAACGGTTCGGCAATTTAATGATTTAATTTAAAATGCTAGTTAGTTTGGGTGTTGAGTATCAGATGGGGGTGGGGCTGAATGGTTAGCGTGCCATTGAGTCAACAGGCGTGGTTTTGAATTTCTCGGTTGTAGGTGGCAAGGAGTAGGGCCTGTCCAACCTCTTGGGTTTTCTCTGGGTACTCCGGTTTCCTCCCACTGCTAAAGACCCCTACGCGCAAGCGAATTATTGAAATAAAATTAAACCACATGTTAATCCCGAAACGACCTATTTTGTGTCGAGTGGACTTTAAATCCCATCTCTCTCTCTCTCTCTCTCGCGCGCTTTCGTGTCAGGTGTTCTAAAACAAAAGGAGTAAGTATGGGGTGGCATATTGTTGAGTTGGAGTCTAACACTAATTACGCAGCTCCTAGCTGTGATAATGGTAATTAACAGATTGTTGGAGATTAGTTGACTAATACTCGTGAGAAGGTTTAATACCACAACTCACTTATATCGTGATATTAGACCACGGTGACTCTTCAGTGTCCCACAAGCATTGAGTCACGTTGATTGACGCAGTGATTGTGGCAGGTAAAGTCCCTTGATATTTGCCAGCTCGATTTCCTGTAGGT
Organism: Patella depressa; assembly: GCA_948474765.1. Taxonomy (NCBI): domain Eukaryota; kingdom Metazoa; phylum Mollusca; class Gastropoda; family Patellidae; genus Patella; species Patella depressa. The sequence continues at coordinate 61,351,314 of OX419721.1, read as the reverse complement.
AAGTGGCGTAGGACAAAAGATGGCATGGAAAAGCGTCTCGTCGTTCGGATGTAACGAAAATCCGAGGTCATCCCTCAATCCCTTGTCCATGCTACACGACGAAGGTCCTCGTGGCAGGAGTGGGCGACGCGTTTGTGTGTGTGTGTGGGGGGGGGGCATATACCGATGTCTATATAAATGAATTTTGATAGGCATAATTCGATGAAGATTAGGGGGACACGGCACGATCCGGGTCAATTTTCATCAAGTACCACCCGGATTATTCACATTTGGTGCAGAGAAGTGGACGTTAAGCCAAATATCATCCCGTAAATAATGCAGCTCCTTTAAACAAAAACATTCTGGGCCCTGTTTCACGAAATTTTAACTTAAGATAAAATCCAATTTTAGTAGATACTTCAATTTTGATTGGCTAAGCACTAAAATCAACCTAATATTATCCAATCAAATTACTAAAATTGGGATCTTATCTTAGTTAAAATTTCGTGAAATAGGCCCCTGGTTTTATCATGTGTGATTCAGTTAGTTTATAAATAAAATAAGTGGAAATAATGGAGATAAAAATGCAAACAACCAACTTTTATCACACCATGTAGACAAACATTACGATCGTTTCTTTTTACATGGAAGCGTTCATATTAGTCATTAAAGTTACGTCTATATAAAAACAGTGCGGAATGCACATTCTAATTCAGCAAACTGTATCAGAAAATCGATAATTTTCAATTGTCTTTTTATGAATTCTTCAGAGAAAGAAGATACATTCTTTGAAATCATTCAAGAGTAAACGGACGCAATTAACCCCATATTGAACCTGAATCCCAACATTTATCGTTAAATGACTAAACACAGTCTTCAGGGAATTCAACCGTTGGGGAATCAGTGTGACAGTGAAGTTAATAAAACCAACTTATTATTATTTAAACAAAAAGATTCTAAGCACATGATTCAATTAATGACACATCTAATTAATCATGCAACCAAAAACCCGACGTTAAACCCCATTCCATTTCCTCTGGTGCAATTTACGTATTTCGTGTTTACGGATATTGTGGTATCAAATTTTATTTCAACCGAACTGATTTCTCTGATCATATAATTTCATGATTTGAATTAAATATATAATCTCGAGATTTAATTCTATTGACCACTTACATGTCAGTGATAATGAATGTTTTAATCATGAACGGTTTTTTATTGATTGATGACTGTCTGGTGTACGGTTTACGCACCATGTCTTCCCCGTAAAATACCCGATCGAACATTCTAGATTCTTGACGCATCACGTTCTCGTGAGTTAGTTCAGTTATGTAGAACTTGCTCGTCGAGTCTTTTGTTCATCTCACGTCAATATCATTTTATTTCCATAGTTGGAATATTTTATACAGAAATACAGGAGAAATAAAGAAGCGGTCACATTTTTACATTTATTAGGAAAAATTATACCATTCGGAATTAATGTTTAGTTACTATTCAAAAGCCCAATCCCGAGGAAAAGCCTTGACGGGCCTTTGTCCTTAGCTTTGCTTAGTTGACCGACATTACTAAATCGACGATTTTAGTCGAAAACATTAAGTATACTTCGAACATCTTGTTGCGTACCGTATTTATTCTGCGTCCATTTAATGAAATAGATAAAGTCTATTTAGTGTATGTCAGATGTGAAAGGGAGTAGAAACGCATTAAAAAACAGTAATTTACTCCTCCCTCATCACCGGAAACCACATTTTCTTAAAACTGAAAGTAGATATATACCATATTTGCTTATGCGTACAACAGCCGTAATAATTTTATGCCGCCAAGTTTTTCTGCTGTACAGACGTTGGAGTACTAAACAGAAAACATGTAAAGAATGTGTTATCTCTCTGTTCGAGCCAGAAATTGGCCTCAAAACCCGATAAATATTGTATATTTAGTTAATCTACATAATGAATTGAAACAAAGATGTCTTTATAATAATATTATAGACAAAAACAGTCTTGTTTCTCTAACAGATTATATAATCAATGTTCTTCTTATATCATTCAACTCATCCTAAAATAATATACACAATTATTCTCTTTCTTTAGTCACATAAATCAGTTTAGTGTACTTTTGTGGAGAGAGAGAATGGGGATTAACGTCCACTCGACACGAACTAGGTCATTTCGGGACGAATACATGGTCTAAGTTTCATTTCAATAGTTCGCATGCGCGTAGGGTCTTTAGCAGTGGGAGGAAACCGGAGTATTTTTGTGGACTTTATAGTCTTTATATATATATCTATTTATAGAAACTAGTCATAGGTGATGTACATAAAGTAAAGATGACATATTATGGTGGTTATACAAGTTCCATTTTAATATGATGGATTAAAAGTGGACTTATGCCAAGTATGGGCAGTCGTTTTAGTCACAAACCGTTTGGACGTTTTCGTCACTAACGTTTAGGTTACAGGAGCTAAACTGGTCCATGAGGTGCTGACTGGTGCCAATAGGATCTGATCAATGCCAATAGTATCTGACTGGTGCTAATATGAGCTGACTGTTAAGAGTTCGAGTTTGCATTAGAACTAATTGGTCCATGAGGTGTTGACTGGTGCTAATCGGATATGATCGGTGCCAGTAGGATCTGATCGATGCCAATAGTATCTGACTGGTGCTAATATGAGCTGGTTGTTACGAGTTCGAGGATGCATTAGAACTAACTGGTCCATGGGGTGTTGACTGGTGCTATTCGGAGCTATTTTGTGCCAGTGAGATCTGACTGGCGCTAACATGAGCTGAATGGTTAGAGTTCGAGTTTGCATTAGAACTAAAACTCTCTTTAGCCAAAACACGCCTTGGCCTTAAACATTAAAGACACCATTCATTATAATTACAGTTATGCCACTGTATACTATCAGATTCCGTGAATTGGTAGTACTTGAAAAGTTCGTATATGTACATGTATATCCACCGAGAGACTATACGGAGAGACTCATCAACAGAAAACGACTTATTAATTATCATAACATCATAGGTAGAATAGTTTTACCCTTGTATATAAGATTCGGTATACTAATTATTTCAATACCAACCATGTTTCTCTAGGCTAGTCTGTATTTGATTATAGAGAGTATTTTTTAAAGCTATTAGGAATCCATTTTCTCGAGCAATAAATCAAATGTGGAGTTGAGTACACGTAATAAACAAACGTCAAGATGTCGTTAATGCTTTTTTAAAGCTCAACAGAAAAGCTTCGTAAGTTTTCTTAAATAATACGGAAAGTTACTACTACTCCTGGAGAACGGCGGAAATTGCTTAAGTTGAAATTTACCTATGGCTGTTAATATTGAAATTCGGGATCGTGTAATACTTATGGAAAGGATACGTTAACATAATTACTTGCATTTAAATAAAAAAAATTAGGGTGCTTTTCCGGTGAGCTTTAAAGGTAAATACTCAAATGGACCTAAATTGGCGGCCATTTTATCCGCAGTTATCTTTAAAATTTGGTTTAAGGCAAATACCCACATAGACCTTATAAGGTTAATATTCACATTCAGCTGAATTTGGGCAACATTGATGTGCTGACATGTTCCCAAATTCTGAACTATTCAAGAGTGTAGGTGTAGTAATGTTATCTGACATTACATTGGTAATACTTCTTATTTTTCTCTCACCTTTCGAAGAAAGCAGGGTATCTCTAAAATAGGTCGGCCTTTCTACATGGCACACTTTGAGACCCAATAACTCTGCTCCTACATGTAATTGAGCTGGAATTATCAAACTTGTAGTTTTTCACAACGTGAATATTTTGGCTAAGTGCGGTTATTGGGCAAATTAGAGATAACCACATTGTTGGATGGTATCACATATTCAACATTGTAAGTGTAATAAATGTACCTGGTATTTATTGGTAATATTTCGTATTATTTTATTGTAATAGATGCACCTTAGATAAGTTTATGAATATGTTGTCTTGTCTTTTATTCTCATTGGTGTTGGATGGCCGAATGGTTAGCACGTGCACATAGTATCATAAGGCCTGTCAATGAGTCGACAGAATCGGTTGTCGTGTGTTCAATCTCATGGGTTCTCTTCGTGTCCTTCGGTTTTCTCCAATTACTAAAGACCCCTACGCGCAAGCGAATTATTGTAATAAGGTTGAACTATAGGTTAGTCCCGAAATGACGTAGTTTGTGTCGATTGGACATTAAACCCCATTTCACTATCTCTCTCTTTTCATTCTCTTGTATTAAATATTCAACTGTGGATTAATGTGAAAGAAGTGTGATAATGTTATCTGGCTCCATTTCTTGTTCTTTCACTGTAATAGTCTATAGAGATAACATAGTTTAGATGAGTTTTATGAATGTGTTTCTTGTGCTATTCATACTCCGTAGTCAAACTACAGGTATGTTAAGTCTGTTAAAAGATTCAGCGAATTCCTGGTCTATTTTAGTCCGTAGATCATAAGGAATCGGTTATATACTCTACACATGTATAACGAGGTGGATCTTTACTTACAGTTTTCAAAACATTTTTAATGTAGAAATTGTACATATACGTAGAGCTGAATGTCATTTGCATTGTAACTCAATTGCTGCTCAGGTTGCATTTACCCATAGCCCACAGAAAAGTGGGACGTTAAATTTCATTTATTGTTATATTACTGCATGGTGTTAATTGGCTATATTGGGTTATCAGTTATTTAATAATCTCCACCTTCCATCATCACGCCATTATCAAAAATCAGGAAGATCTCCATCATCACCGGTATCAAAATCATCATCGTCGTCGTCGTGAACATCAACCTTTCCATCATGATCTTCATCTTCATCCTTTTCTGTAAACGTATTATGAATGGCTTTTATTTATAGTAGTATAAGGTACCTTCATCATCATCGTCGTCAACAGCATCATCCTCATCCTTTCCTGAAAACGAATTATGAAAGTGTAATTCCTGTGATTGGGATGGTTTATATTTTCTAGCGGTATAAGATAAGATATGTTGTCAAAGTGTGAGAATTATTAACAGCTGTTATTTCCATGTTTTTCACCTTTCTCTATCGTTTCATCATTTATCATGTTTTTACCTGTACCGTTACTGACAAGAGATTACCTACTTCTCGCCTACACATTTCTACCTAAGTCATCCTGAATATTAAACACATACCTGTATCCTGATTGTACACAACATGTCTGAAAGCAATACGTCTTAATCTTCTTCTAATGTCGACTAAAACAGACGTAAATGTATATTATACTGCAACCAACATGTCTGGGAGAACAGGTCTTAAACGGCTTTTAAAAAGGGACATCGGGAGCCACGATGGCTAAGTGAGCAAGATGTTGACTCGCTAACCTTGAGGTCCCGCGTTCGATCCCTGTGTTGGCTCAGAAATTGCATCTGGCATTTTCCACCGCGGTTCCCCCTTTGTCAGTGGTGTAGAACAGAGGGCCTAGCAAGAAACAGCACCTAGCCGTTCGGATGGGGCGTATAAGCCGTGATACCCTGTACACCTTAGCATATAAGAACCCTTTGTAGTCCGGGCATTGCACCAATAGCACATTGCATGGAATATGTCCGTCTTGATTTCCTAGATCTTTTAAAGGGTAACTGAACTATCATTTCGTTCAATACTGATAGATTTATCCGTTTACTTGTATAAAATCGGGTGTGTTTAATTACAAACTTTGATTGTGGGAATGTTCTGGGTGGTTGTGGTTTTAAACATAGTAAAGCTGTTTTGTACAGAAGGTAAAACTATATTGGGTGTTTATACGAGTTTTGATCAGTAGAAAAGTGTTTATATATTTAGTAGACTAGTGAATGATGATGTTAGAAAGTTGAACAGATGATGGATGACAGTGACAGTTGAAGTTTAAATACTGAAAGATGAAATCCACTTTACCTTGCTTGATTTTTTACGTACTTTGGTTTTATTCTTCTTACCCTTAAATTTGTTGGACGTCATTTGTATTTTTCGCACATGTTTATATAATTTTCCACGATTAATCCAGCCTAAATGTACTCAAATGGATTATTGGCCAATTAATCGGGAAATTAAAATCGCAATACCAATGTTAGATAATCTCCCGGCTTTGATGAAACAATATCATGTCTACGCGGAGGGTTCGGGGATTTATCGTGACCGCTTACAGGGAGTGGCTGCTCGTACAGATTCTACTGTACCTTCTGGATTTCTCCATCTTGGAACAAGAGTCGGTTTTTCTGGTAATAGATGAAAGTTTTACCTGTGATAGAGTAGTAAGATATAAAACACCAGATTTATACCTGTATTGTGATATACTCCCTACAAACACTCATTTATTACTGATAACTCCTCGTGATTGCAAAATGTTTTCTGAGGAGATGAGAGAAATCTGATGATAAGTCAGCAATGTACTAGAAGCGCACGATGCGATTAAATACTAGCAAACCTCCATTTAAACAGCAGTAATTTCCAGGACCGCACGAAGCGATATTTGTAGAACAAAATAAATTACTAGCATCGTACGATGCGATATTATTAACAATGATTACAAGAACCGCAAGTGACATTTTGAGAACAACATGGAATTCTAGATGTAAGAAATGCGATATTTGTGAACAACAATAATTACTACAACCGCACGTTGTGATATTTTGAAATAAAATTGCTTTCTAGAACCGCAAGATGCGATATGTGGAGAACATCATTGAATTCTAGAACCGCATCTCGATATTTTGAGAACAACAATAATTTTTAGAACCCGGCGATGCGATTTTTGGAGAATAGCAGTATGCGAAATAATTTGGTTTTACAAGTTTTCTGTATCTTGGGTTTCTATACCGTTTCTTTTGTCTGGGGTTGGTTGTGTAGTACTCCTGCATCATCTCTTAGCTGTAATTACCAGAACCGTAGAACGTTCTGGATTATTTATTATTTGGTGTATTGTAAAGGTTAAGGTACTGAAGACAAAAGATCTGTAATGTATGGAATGTGAAACCACTACCAGTGATAAAAGGTAGTTCTACAGATAAACTGATAAACAACCAAAATACAACACACCCACCCTGCAGCTATATAATACAACAACTAGTGGTTTAATATCATAACACACCCAGCTAATACAAGACTCCAAGCTTATTATAGATCCATGTTTTCGTTTATCACCATGTATCAGCTGATCGGAATGTTTCTTCCTATGTTCTTAGAGTTGAGTTTCATAGCGCAGAGATGCTTCGATTGTTCATTTCGTCTTCCTTCCAGTATTTATTACCATCTTCAATGATTGTGTCTGGAAGGGATCGTAAGTCCCGTGGCACTCTGCATACCCCCAATTCACTTCAAGAAGCCATAAGTAGATACAAGCTAGAATAATTTGTTGTCAGTAATATACTAATTAATGAATATTCATATTGCATTTGCTTAACAATTCTGGTGGTTTAAGCCCCGGTACTTAAGTATTCTCCATTGATGCCCACGTGTATCTTTCTCTAACGCCATTCACTGTAAACAGACATTGTTTGAGTTACTATCTGATTTACGAATTAGTTTTCAACCGCGGTATTCGAGAAACGTGTTCGTTTGTGATATTCGAATAGTGTGTTTTAACTCCATGCAATTAACACTAAAATTGATATTGTAATGGTTCCTTTTAGACTTCAGTTACCTATTTGGTCAAAATACTTACTCATATTGCACACAAAACAAAAGGATATTCGACTTGTCCTTATGGATCTGGTTCTCTTTGTTACATAAGAGCTAAGCTATGATCAGAACAAGTGTTAATTAAGAACACGCCACGTTGATAAAGGTTGTCAGTCCCGAAAAATAAAACAAATACGAAAGAAAACGAAAGGAGAACCGAAAATCTTTACTTGGATAGAGCTGTAAACTGACTGAAGCTGATTTTTTTAATTCAAGGACAGTGAATGACTGAACCGATTCCATATCTGAAACCAATTACGACTAAAACGGAGAACACACAGATTATTTTCGATTTCACATCCGTGTGAATGTCTGTTAATCATTGAATTGGCAGTAACCTTGTGTAAATTATTACGTCAGGAAAAGGCAAACCATATTGTCAACAACAGACTGTCAACATCTTTCTTACAAGAAAACAAAAACTATTAAGTTTGTTCAAACAAATTCTGTGTGAAGTGTCGACAAAGTTAAAAACAAGATGTTTTACACAATCTTCAAAAGTCAAATAACATACATCCACGATACAGGTGTCAAACTATTCAACATTATGCGAACAAACTTTAACGTGTCATAGATTACAAATGAAATGAAATTGGGTTTAACGTCCTTATTGTCTACAGCAACAGACATGTACCCCAAGTAGTGCGCTATGAGGGAAGGTTTGTTTGGTGAGCGGCACTATGGCCAACTCTTTCCAATTTAATTTGTCGAAGTTATTTTATGCGCGTGCCAACGTGTACACGGGACGTTATTTTTCTTTTGTTCCAAGCGGCTGACAAGATGATGTTCCTTGCCAGACTCTCCGTATTGCACATTTGACAAGGAAATGGAATAAGCTATAACATCTCTTCAACACAGTTTTGATATTACCACATATGATATTTTAATATTGATGGCTATGGGTGCAAATTGAGTGTAAAATGCGTCCCTGGCTCTGGCCTTTCCCCCTAGTATTCATGTGATCTTTTCGTGCACACCACGATGTAAACGACAGTATTTTTGTCTCCGACAAATGACCAGGCGCCCTTTCCCATAAATCCCGCAGTGCGAACCGGGCTTGATGATTCATCTCAACATATAATCTATCAACGGGACGAGATTGACATATCCTGTCGGCAATTGACAAAACCAATAATAAATGTTATAATTGCATAACGAAGATCGTGGCGAACTACTCAGAGATGGTGATAAATTACCTCACTTACTTACTAGAGCTTCCTCCAATTAAACCTTGGTTTTAGTTACCAATTGATTGACACACGAGTGTATGAAACTTAAATCTCAAGTTCCATCTTTTGGAACATCTTGTTGTATCAGAATTGCATTTAACTGTTTATCTTAGTAACGTTGCAGGTGTGGAGATGAGATGGTATCTCTTGACCCTTTACATTTACAGGGGTAACTGATGAAAACATTGCAGTAAATAATCCGTATAAAAGTTATCTATCCTCAAGTACCCTCCTCATGGTCAAAAGAGATTTTATAATCGTGGGTCTTTAGTGTTAACCAATAAAATTTAAAGGTATGACTACGATCACCCATTCCCTCGTTCATTTTCAAATCGTAAAGATGATACCAAAACATACCACTCTTGAAATGCAATGAGACTGTGTTCAACGTACTGATTTTCTGCACCAACCCAGGTGATGATGACGGTGATAGGACATGCAGTGTATTATAAGTGAACATTTCCATTGACAGAAAATAATATGCATGTATATATCATACATTAAATTTATATACTGTAAACGGGTCTAGTTGGCACTGGTCTTGGAAACTATAGGTCTCCGTTGTGTGTGGCTTGCGGCAATCAATTGAGGTTTTGTTATAATTAGTGCACTTCTTTTTAGGGATAGAGTTTCTGAAAAGACTATACGTGGTTTAGAGTTAAGGTTTATGGGGATTTGGTTAAAAAGTGTTAAGGTTTCTCGGGTTTATGAGGATTTGGTTAAAAGATTTTGACAGACTAAACTAATTCACCACTTCAGCAGGAAGAACATGCGGCATTAATAAACTTTTTACTTACATTATATAAATATCAGACACGATTGTTGACATTATGCACACAGAATTATATACATATTTCGAACGTAATAGATAATGCAATCAGGTTAATCTACGCCGAGAACTGAATAAAACCTCCTAGTGCCCACGCTCAGTCACTTTTCGATGAACCATCAAATTCGATCAACTCCAACGCGCGCTATCTATATTATATATTCTGGAATGTGAGAAATTTAAGTCCAATTGATCGGAATCAAGTTCAGTCGATAAAATGGTATTGAGACTTTCAACGATTTCATCCTAACAAAACTGTGTATAGTAACTGGTTTTTCGTTCCGTCCGTTCTGTCCGCAACCGATACACATTGCGCCACCACAGAGTGTGGATAGCTGAAATGGTACTTTCATCTTAATATTTCAAATAAATAGAAATGAATAGTGATCTAATTATCTGCACCAACGCTGCTTTACTGAACCGCAGTGGCTCCCCTTATATTTGTAAGGATTGATTCGACAGTGTTGCTCTACATATTTACGTTTCGACTAATTCCATCTGTTCAATATCCACCAGACGTGAATTAGGCACTCGTTTCAGTATTGCCCATGTGGGATTTGATGTGTTATGACTCTAGAGGTGGTGTTTACAATTCGGCCAATTTCCTCCCAATCTTCACCAATTGTCTCAATTGTTTGTTTTTACAAGGAAATAGTTCCAGTGCGCGCACCTGTTATGTATTAATACATCCTGAGGGCGGTATTAAGTACAGTTTAGTTTACTATAGTCAGTAAGTATTAAACGGAAACTAGTCATTCCCGGAATAATAACAATTCTTACTATTATATCAATTTCTTATTCGTTTCCTTTTGTATTGCTCTGACATACACGTGTAGGGGGTGGAATGTTGGTCAGAAGGTCGGTTATCTATGCAAGATATCGGCTGGATTCGAGTCTGAAACACACAAATGATTAGCTATCGTCGTTTCCATTTCTCCAAACGAATGCGCCTCACCTCAGGTGTTAAATGAATATATCCAGGTTAAAATGTATTTTGAGCTGGTGTACAACGTGATTATTTATACATGATTACATGGGGTTACGATGGTCGAAACGTCGCATATTCGTTAGGAGAAATCGGTCGAGTGTCTATGTAGTTTTCTCAGGGTGCCCAAATTACTGTCAAGCGATAATTAATCCCATAACGATACACTATGTTCGACCAGTAATCTCCTGTGTTGAATGGTGAGACCAACTGTCTTATCTTCACATATCGTAATATCTCACTTTCAGTAGAGGCTTGGTGTTTGCTGTTTTTCACCAGTGTTTTAATCAGAAAGCCACTTCAAGCTGACTACTTACAAAGAGTGCAAATTGATGCCAATCCCACTTCTAAAGTAATTTTTTCTCAAATATTCTCAGAAATTCTATGTTTATCTATACTTGAAGATTGTATCTCAAACGTCAACTAACTAAGAAAGATCATTTGTTTATTACAAGGTATTACGATCCTCATATTCAAAATTGAAAATTCCAAAGCATCCCTATTTTTCCTAAAATTTGAAAGAAGCATTTTGGTTAATGAAATGTGCTACATGTAGATAAATTTATAATGTGGACAGCACGAGTGTATGGCGTAATATACTTTTGGGGCCAGAGCAACGGTAACTCGGCGGTTAAGGTGCTTGCTCACTGACCAGGAGATTTGGCGATAGTTTCCCCAGAGATTTGCCAGTGTTGATCTTCCTTGTCATTGACGCAGTGAGAAGGTCCCGACAGGGAATGTGATATAGTCATTACAATGACTCGAAAAGCCGTGGTCCCATGGCAATACGTAAGAGGACCATTGACAGTGTTGGAATTCGAAATAAGATTAGCGCCAATGTTCGGACAAATTTTCACCCATACCACACTGCATAAGTATTCCCACCAGTTAGGGACAAAAGTAGGATCCTAAATTCCACTTAATTTCCTTTCATCTATAAACACAATAAACTGATCGGAATGATACTTTTTTCTGTAAAAAGAAATATGTCCGAACAGTTGGTTTAATTTCCTGGTTCACCTTTGAACGCAATTTTACTCATATAAAGCACTATACATCGGGTATCTGTTTGAACTAGCTGACAAAGCTGGACGTAGTATCTCGGCTTCTAGAAACACATTACGTATTATGCACAGCGATAACTTGCAATTGGAGTTGGGTAATGAAAGCTGTTTGGTTTATATTACAAGGTATATCCCCATTTTTAAACGTATCTAGTAAATCCGCACAATATGTATTTTAGCGTAAAATACCAGGAATATTTGAGTGAAAGAGCCCAGCAGGGATTATAAACATTGACAGATGTATCAAAGAGTTTATAGTCTTATCTAGTTGATCTATACCCCGGCACGTCGACGATACCTTCTCTATATCTTGTACTTTTAAACGTTCCCAGGCACTGCTTACATAACCAGTCTGTACAATTGTTAAAAAGAGAGAGAAAAATGGTTCAATTTTATTTCAATAATTCGCATGCGCGTAGGGGTCTTTAGCCGTGGGAGAAACCCAGAGGCCTCGGAGAAAACCACCTACGAGGCTGGGCAGGCGACCTTACCATTCGCCCCCTTACACTGATTAATGAATAGACATCGGAATGTAATTTTTGAATTGGAATAGATTGTATATTGAGATTTAACATTAGCTAATAGGTATTCGTATAACGACATAGCTGAGAATAAAACGTAACGACATAGCTGAGAATAAAACGGAAACGTATGTCCGATATAACTATTGTTAACCTAAGAGTGGGTATGGATCGATTAATGACAATCGTAAATGTCAGGACACTTAATATCGTTACACAGAATTAAACAAGGATATCGGTGTTCTTGTACTAGATGTAGTTATGTTGATTTAATATGGGAGATGTTGCTAGACTCGTGCTCTCTGGTAATCATCTGGACTAGTTGGTATATACGTGTTTGTACACATTTGTAAAAGATGGCTTTTCTAAACCATTCCGTGCTTCCGAGTTCCAAAACTACTATTCAGTCAGTTCAGTTTTGTAACGATAATGTTTCTAAACCTTTTCGTGCTTTTATGTTCCAAAGCTGTAGCTGTAAGTCAGCTAGGTACATACATCTGCAAAAGTATGTTTGGAGTCGTTGTGCCTACACGTTTTGTAAGGATGACGTTCCTTAACCTTTCGTTGTCGATGGAAGCGGACGTTAAGCCAGAGTAACCATTCAACTATCCAAACCTTTTCTTACATCTGAAGGTATTGATGTTACATGCATCTGCTGTGGGTTGTTTGAAGTCTTTTGTCCCATGCTTCATATGCCTACACGATTTAATGTCATGTTTGAAAACAATATCGTGTTAACAAACTATTGGGCGGATGCTGGCATTTGCTCTCTGTTTCAGATCTTTGAGCATCAACACGTTCTGTATGCTTACACTTACCAAGAATATCATATTCGCAACTATCGGGAACTTGGCTCGGGAGAATACGTGTCTGTCGGTCGTTTGTTTGTTTAAATAAATGTGTATAAGTTATTGAATTCTCTCACACTGTTCATTCATTATTAGACCATAGTTAGTTTATAACCAGAACCATTGATTTGTGATTCCAGGGTACTGTATCAGACTAGACACTAGGCCATTGCGCGTTATTGTACCAGTAATCGTTCGTGTGAATTATCTCTTCCGATAAAATGTGTTACTGGGTACAAGGTACATATATATTTACCTGTGTCGGAATAAAAAGCGTGCCGTTTCGCTCATTGGTGTCACGTCTTTCGCCTGCTCAAACTTTACATTTTGTGACTAAAACTATCCGTTCATTCAAAAAAAATAGAAACTGATTGAAATTAATGAAAGAATTGCCGGGTGTGGGTGGGGGTAAAACCTAAGTGCGTACATACAATTTGTGATTGGAACTAGAATCCATAAACTCTTTGTAACCTGGACCTACTGAATAGAATTTTGTTGATTGTTGTATTGTTCTTAAATTATGGTTTTGTAGCGCTCATGCGATCGGCATTTCAGTATCTGCCTTCCTTAATATAGAAAATCATCATTGAATGGGAACTCACGATCCTAGTTGTTTTCTTTATAACATTCTCCTCGAGGTCTTGAAACATGAACACTGTTTTTCTTCCGTCTGTGGTCTTAGTTGTTTAAAAGAGAAATATTTGTTGTTTGTACAAACATTATGTTTTCATTTCGTTGTATCGCGTTATACCATCTCTAAGGAATTAGAAGTACCGGCATGCTGATTCTATTTTCTGTTTAAGCGTATCAATAATACATATTGCTTTTAATAATATCTCTGATAATGAAGGTCTGCATTGGGACAAACAAGTTTGTTTGCCAAATCCATCCATTCAACCTGTTTATGTGAATACAATCTTTTTATGCCTGAGTTCTTTAGCCAGAGTTTATACACCGTGTCTTCAAAACATACATTAGAAATAGTATTTTTTTTTTATGTTTTCTGGTTCGTCGGGTCTATTTTAACAACTGAAAGAACATTATAGTGATTCCAATCAACGTCTCTTATTACAGGGTATGCGTGTTCCTTATTCAAGGGTATTAATTTATTCCTTTCAATGCAATCATTTTTCATGGATAATTGTTTCATTCCTTATTCAAGGATGCTATTTCATTGTACCTTTTATATCATTTATTTCTCACGGAACCTAATGATCTATTTAGCGATACGAAATAATTTGAATTCGTGCATGAGACGGGGTCCGAATAAGCTCACGACAGGCTTAATAATTTGTGTCAGAAGTAGTTATAAACCCATTGACGTGACAAACGCACGTACCACACAGATGGATGTCATTGCTACATTGTCGATTAATTACAATACAGTATAAAATGCCCGGAATCCAGGGATAAAATATGTAAATTGAAAATACTCATCCGACATTATGCGAAGATGGAAGGCTTGTTTGACATCTTCAATGTAGCAGTCGAGGAGAACATTTTTAAGTCATAAAACAAAATTGAAACGCCCACCGCGACATTTAAAGAATAGGACATTACGTCATCGAGTAACTAATGTATGTAAATATGTACTACTTGTTGTTTAATCTTTTGAAACGATAAAGCGTGTATTTGACATCGTATATATAATACAAAAGGTGACAGCTAAGTGTGAGCTAACGTTACGTATTGACATGTCGGATATTTCTATGACAATGTCACTGAGGTAATCTCATGTTTAAATTGCCATGAATTGCAAGGAGACATCTGTCGTGGTTCGAGATAAAACGATTCGTAATCTGCATAACAAACAATGGGGATGTAAGAAGGGGCGGACATCGGGCATCGAATTAAATTATATTTAATTGGTTCATTTGAGTTTCTCACTTTTTGTCTTGAATTGTTAATAGAAAGGATATATTATTTATACGCTCACGTTTTTCGTTGCCTGGCAACTTGTATGAAAACGTCTGCAGCCCATAAGTTGGAATAGTATGCGACTAAAATAGATATTTCTATTTATCACGGGTACATAATAAAAGTATAATTTTGTCTATTCTACATCGAAACCTCGCTCTCATTTCCAATGTCTAAACCAGACCGAACAATCATAGGATCATTCGTTACCCCAACTAAGAAGGGGGCGCCGATATGAGATACTAGCTAACTAATGGGATAGTGTTGTAAATAAATAAATCTTTATCAATATCGCATCTAATGTAAATTATATAAACCGTAATAATTCTCGTAATAGTCATAATTAATCAGTCAAACAGGGGTAACAGTGGGTCACGTGATATTACGTAATCAAGGGGACTTAACTGTCAACAAAAGCCAATTATTAACCGCCTGTCATCCATCGCCTGTACGTCATACCAATAGCGTGACCTAATAATTCCCGCCTATGTAATAGCTGAACTGTGATCTATTAACTTATTACGTCATCGTAAGTAACAAAGGGGGATAAATAACAGATATAAACCACGTGCTGACAAATCGTCTTTAATTGAACTTTTATCCAAACAAATTAAATGGAGCAAACTGACCAAAGATAACAAACACTGACCACACATGACGGTCTGATATTATCACTAAGTAGAGTCGATGTTTGTAATAGTTTGTCAAATGATTTACTATTAGTGAAAACACGTGTTTAGCCAACGATCGGCTAATTGATCTGGCACCATTAAACGTGGGTTGCTGCAAAGCTAATTGTTAGCACCTATTTTATTAGCTGTATTTATAAAGGACCTTTCGGCGTTTTCTCAGAATACATTATGAAAATACTCTGACATGACGGTTTGGGTTTATTTAAAATTTCTGCAAATATTTGACCATGACTTTGGTTGAGATAATAATTCTACAACTTTGGAAACCGGTGTGGTATATTCGTATTCTGCGGATTTCTATTATTAAAAATTCAAAATATCGAAGCGTGTCTATAAAACCTGTTTAGAAAATTTTGTGGATGTTCTCGTGTACAAATTGGATGCGCACTTAAAATTTCCTTTGTCAATAGAAATCCTATAAGGGTAGGCGGACACGCCTCTGAAGGAGTTACTTAGACACCGCCGTATTGCACATGTGACAAAATATCGGGATTTATGTGTTGACGACAATAAAATTAAAATCAAAGCCAATCGCATGAGCATTTAAAAAGAAAAGACGTGACATTAGGTGTTACTTATAAGTACAATGTAGATGAATATAATGGAAAATGCCGTGGCTGTGGAAATGACATTCAAAATATTTAGTTTTCTTCAAGGAAAAGCAACCACTTAATATTTTATTATTTTTTAAAGACGCTCATGATGTTGCCCACACTTCATTAATCTGTCACTCCGTGAAAGCGAAGGCCATATTTCACGGTGTGAAAATATACTTTACTAATTTTATTGCCCGTTATATTGACCTTCATTAGGCGTATATATCCTCCATACACCCCCCCATAGAACACTTCCAGGTGTAGTGGTAAAGTCGTTATCATTTTACCCCTGGCCAATAAGTCATCAATGAAAGGTCAAAGTTGAGTCCTTAAATTGACAGTTGATATTTCAACCACTTTAACCTGAACTGACCTGATGGACATTGTAGAGTTTATAGCACCGTATTAATTTCATGGTGGATAAAGACAGACTCTTAATGTACTTATTTTTATTGATCTGCTTTTGTATTGCACATGTATATGAAACCACAGTGACTCACCACGGTGCTGACTCTCTATGCCAGTGGTGCAGTACATTTGAATGCGGATTGCGCCGTGAAAAAAATCTGATATTTTCCAAAAATGACGCACAGAGAATCTAACATATTTAATCAATTCCACGTATGTTGGTTTTATTATGGTAAAACGCCGACGAATTGTTAAAGTGTCTGTACCAAATAACGTCATGATGTTGCCTATACGCCTCACTGCGGAACTCCTTAGTAAATAGTCGAAACTATACATTTTTCTCATAATTTGTTAATGAACTCAGCCAACGTGAAGAAGTAGCGGATCAAAGGCCTTTCTGGTTCTGGTTATTAACATACTATTTATAGAAAATTACTACATATATTTGTAAATATCAGTCATTCACGTTCCCTACAAACTTACATATTACACGTAGCATCTCTGTCGTGGTTTGACTCGGCACACAGTCTGGTTCGGAGAGAGAGAAATGGGGTTTAACGTCCACTAAACACAAACTAGGTCATTTCGGAACTAACATATGTTTAATTTTATTTCAATAATTCGCTTGCGCGTAGGGGTCTTCAGCAGGGGGGGGGGGGGGCGGAATGCCCGGAGGAAACCCACGAGGTTGAGAAGGCGCCCCTATCGCCATGCCACATACGCTCACACCAGGGCTCGAAACCACATCCGCAATCCAGAGGTGACCGGTCAGCTAGAGGTCGAAGCGCGGCACTCTAGACCACTAGGCCACCCCCAACCCCCCAGGCTGGTTCGGTTCGGTGTACTCGGGACTTGAGTGAAACACATGCATGTATGTATCTATTTAGTTCCCTGTTTTCATGTGAAACTTACTTTATAATAACCTGGAATTGATTGTGAACAACTTTTATTTCTATTATCTTTATGAAACAATACATAACCTTTATTATTAATTAACATATTTGATTTGTTGTTGCATTTCATATTTATATACATATATGTATTATGTGGTAATATGTAATATCTATTTCTACCATTTTGCTTTCAAATGCTAAAATCAATTTTTGTTAACATAAACCACCACGCCAAACGGGGTACCAAGTTAAACCGTTACAAAATACAAAGTAGTATAGATAAGCATCATTCTGTTAATAAACTTTGCAAGGCGAGTTAACAAAAGTACAAAACTCTTCTGAGAAAAAAGTGATGGAAAATATGTTTTAGATAACCGGGTATTTAGTTTCCTCTGTCAACATTGTAAAGAAATGACCTACACAATATAATTATCTAATAGTGTGACTGTCTTCATTCAACGTTAACCCCCAAAGTGACCTTCACATATCTTTTCACTTAATATCCCACGTTCAAATTTATATCTTCCCAAGGTAAAAAAAAATAATACGTTCTTGTGCCGTCCATCGTGTATAGACTGTTTTTTTTCTGTTTTGTTTGTCCTCTATTTCATGTTTCATTATCACGCTCGTATTGTCCATTTTCTGATTTCTAACCTTAAAACTTTCCGTATTTTTTTTTAATGTAGACTCTAGGTTATTCTAGATTACATTGACGGCAGTTTACTAAAATGTGTGTTCTCATTTGTTAATTTTTCTCAATTTTTGACACTTGTACCCATAACTGCTTTTAGATGATTAACTTCAGATTTGGAAACACGTTGGGTAAGACGCTGGCTCGCTAGCCTGGAAGTCGGGTGTTCAATCCCTGCATTGGCCGAAAAGTTCATCCAGACTGTCCGGCGTGGTTTCCCGTACACATTGGCGTGCACATAAAATACCTTGATAATTCGATATAAGAGTAGGTCATAGCGCAGCTGCTCAGGCAAAATTTCCCTCGCTGTATGACGTATCTCCGTCTTCAGTGGCCAGTCGGACGTTAAACTCCATTTCATTTAACTTTAAATTTGAGGAATGCTTGAAGAAATCTGGCCATACCTGCACATCAACAAGGCAAGACCGTCATCTTAACTCCGATTATATGACAGTATGGTATTGTTATAACAAACATGTCGTTTGTGAAACGAAGAGCAAAGGAGTAATCAGATTAAAATGGCGGTTGAAAGAAACCAGTACTGTAATAAAACTGATTAATACCCACTTCCTGTCATGGCAATGAGTGGCCTCACGACACTGCTAATGCTCAAACAATAATATTACTGATTAGTTCCTTAGTTCGAAATGTCAATGGTGCAAGTCAATTGACACTAGAGGCGCTCATGATTTCATGAATAAATTAGTAACCGAACCTTGTATTGGCTATCTTTTGTGATTATCTGATTCCTTGACTCGGTGGAACGATGGTTAGATATATTCCCACCTAAATCATAACATTTCGTATCTAGACAGAATGAAAGGACATGCTTTCTTTTCTCGAACAACTGATGTCACTTCTAATTGATTTTAAAATTCTGTTCATAGCTGAGTCACCTTTGCTAAGATATTGACTCGGTGGAACGATAGACATTCCCAAAAATCATAACATTTCGTATCTGGATAGAATGGGAGGACATGTTTTCTTTTCTGGGACAACTGACGTCACTTCTTATTGATTTTAAAATTTGTTCATAGCTGATACATTGTCTTGTAAGCGTATAAGGTGGGGTGATTCCCAAATAATAAATCACGTTCTTATCCATTTGTGCATTCAATAAACACACAAACCCAAATATCCAGCTGACACCAGAATTGAAGAAAAAGGAGACGGTAATTAATGTTATCAGGAAGATGCATCAATGCAATCAAATTAAAATGTCCATGATGTTTATCTGTTTGAACTAACGGGTTGGCATGTTTGAAGTTTATAAAAAAATCACATCCATGTCGAGTGAGATAGATTTTTTAATTAGCGAATTACTCATTTTTTTAAAAAAAATATATTGATTCTAATTCTTTGATTCACTGTACTCGGTTATTTGATGTACAACGCGATTTGATAGTATATGTCAATTTTAGAAGAAAGTAATTTTGTTTTATGGTCCTTAGAAAACTATTTGCTCTTAACTCATTTCCGTGTTCCACAGTTTTATTTTGAATGCAAATACACTGCGCAATTAAGCTAAATATTTAATTACATATAGAATCCGTTAGTCCCGAAATAGCCTTGTTATGCTTCGAGGTTATTCGACCCAATTTACTTCCATCCTTTGTATCCACTGCTGTTTATTTAAATACATATCACCAAAGCCAGACGACCTACTTTATGATGATACACTCGTGCCAAGAATGCCAAAGGCGGAGTAATTCTGGTCCGACCCGGGGCGTAGTAAATGCCGTGTAATGATTTTGATTATCACCATGTTATATAGTAATGTAATACCCCTTTCTATTTAAAGCACCAGTCGACATGCTGTGCATGTGTAGAGAGGTCTCTAGAGTTCCTTCACTGATATGATACAGATGCACGTGTTACTTCATATAAACTTTAAGGATTGGTCGCTTTAAAAAAAAAATGCGGATGAAGTGCTTTCGGACATGAAATTTATCGAATATTTATCATTTAGTGATCCCTATTGATAGAGAGGGGTTGTGGTGGTTCATGTGAGTAAGGCTCTGGATCGCTAGTCAGGAGGTTCCCGGTTCGATATCGGTCTTGCCAAAGAAAGTTCCTTAGGATCGTCCGGTATTGTTTCACCTTGTCAGTGTTGCAGAAGGGGGACTGAAGAAGGAACGGTGTCTGGTCGTTCGGATGGGACGGAAAACCGTAGTCCCTTGCATGCACGCACTAAAAACGTTGGCACACGGAATTAGAAGTAGTGCCATATGAGTTACAATTCTCAGAACTAAATCCCATTATACAGGAAGTGGTGAATTGTTCCGAATAACAATTTGAGCAAACACTTTTAGTGTCCATTTTATCGTGTTAGTTGATGAAGAACCCGAGGTTAATGATCTTTTATTGTTTCAATAACAATCATATATCACAATGGTGGTCGTGTTGCTATAGATGATCCAGTCTCAATTGACCCCAGGGCTGTCATTTATCGAGGAATTAATGTCTAACCACGATCAATATATAGCCAAGTATCACGAATAACAAACATAGGATATTATATTCTATTGTTAGATTATCCAGCTAAAAGACTACAATAAACAAACTAGATGTTTACACCCTTATCAGGTCATTTCTTATTCAAATAATAAATGCGCCCTGGGACTCTAAGGCCTTGATTTTCTGGTCGTCTATGCCTACATTGTAACAAAACAAATTCGGGTTAAAAAAAACTTTTACAGTTCCGGAAACAAAAATTACCGGGAAATTGTTATAGTATTTGTTTTTCCTGTAATTCACAGAAATTCCATTATTTTCAAATACTGAAAATAAATTCCTGATAATTCCTGTTTCCAGAACAGCGGTTATTAATCTAAGGCTTGCCTCGAGAGTCTAAAAATGTCGAAATAAAATGGCGCACAATCAATCTTAACCAGGTCTGCAAAAACAGAATCCGTTCCACACATGCGTCAAACAAAGACAATTCCCGCTACGAAAATGATTGATTAAACAAAGACCCCCATATTTCAGGGAAGCCATGGACCCTCGGCGAGCTTGTCTCTGGCTCACTGACCAGGACGATCCAAGTACGACCCCCGGTGTTAACGGAACCTGAGTTCTCGTTGGCGTTCACATAAAGAAGCCACATCCGTTGGTATTCGATGGGGGGGGGGGTTGCGCCGCCCAGTGTAAAGGTCACCTCAAAGTTGGTGCAGAAAAGAAGACTGTTAAATTTAAATAATCAAATTTCTGTGATGCAAACAAATTTTTAAATTGACGCCATAATTGCTAGCCAAACAGTATTTCACATCTATTCTGTATAGTATAGATTTTTATCAGCAGTCGTACATATTATCACGAGGAATCTTAGCCTGTCAGGCATTTTGTTTTCGTATCCCCAGACCAATTTTCTGTTAATATCCACCTCCATTCCTTACGATCATACAACATTCCGTTATAAATAGTTCTTCTTGAACTGTGGAGCTAAAGATAGTCGCGGCCATCAAAGCATTAAAGTCGTTCTTCACGGTGGGTAATGTCTGGTTTCATCAAACCTCTCAACCCCGGTACTGATGTTCATCATCAGCGACTGGTCATACGCATAGTATCCTCTCTAGAGACCAACTTCATTAAAACAAACCTCACTTGTTTAACAAAACCGTTCAGTATTTGTACGATTTTCTGTATGAGAAATATATGTCTGTGGAATACAGGTCATAATCATTATTATCAATCTCTCGAGCCCTTCAGACCAGAAATGATACGGCATGAGTTCTAGTCGAGAAGTGACACGGCATGAGTTTTGGTCTACGGCGTAAATTTTAGTCTAGAAACGGTACGATATTAGTTTTAATCTGGAAATGATCAGGTGTGGGGTTTAGTATTAAAATGATACAGCATGAGTTGATACGGCGTGAGTTTTTGTCTAGAAATGACACAGCAAGAGATTTTCTCTAGAAATGATCAGGCGTGGTATTTAGTATAGAAATGATATAACATGCCATATACCCGTTTACGTCGACATTTTCAAACAAATTTCTTGAATTGTAACTAAAACCAAAATCGTATATATTATAGCAATTTTAAAATTACTTTATCCTCAATATGGACTCGGAACATCGGCTATTCTCCCGTCCATCAGCCAAGTTTTAATTAAATACATTTTATTTGATTCAATTCGCGAGAAAAGACATGTGAAGTACCAGACGATGAAAATAACAGTATTCATTATTCCAGGACATGAAGATTGATTTTAGTTTTGGTATTTTAGCTGCTTGTGCAATCTCCAGTCAGTAAGCTGCTTCTCAGATAGCTCGTCATCTGATTGTCAAAGTTATTGGCCCCGGCTATAATGAAAATAATGGGATTTCAAGTACTGTAAATGAGATTCACCTTTCAGTATATCAAAAATAAGGCAGTTTGATTGACAAGTTGAAATCTAATCATTCGTATTTTACGGATAATATGGAATATGTTTCACGACTTATTCCACGCTTAAGAATATTTAAATTGATTATTTAACATTTAATTAAGTAAAGAAAACCAGAATGTCAATGGTAGATAATCGTCTGAATTGGATGCGATCGGATTATAAAGATTTTACATCGTAGGTGCCGCTGGCCTGTTGATGTTTGAGAAAGTTCAATATGGTATTTTGTAAGTGATAACAAAAATTACCTCAAAAACGATCAGTGGCCTTAATCTTGATAGTTCTCAGGGTTCTAGTTTTGTTACACCGAATACAACCATATGTCTGTTTTATCTGAATTACCCCATATTAAACTGAATACAGTCCCGTATCTATTTATAGGAATTACATATTGAACTGAATACTCATACAAGTATATATCTGTGTATCTAAAAATATCTGGGACCTAGAAATTGACTCCAATGGGTCACAACGCATATAATAATGTAATCTGATTGTATATGGACTGATTTTTACATTCAATTGTTTCCATTTTGACTCTACGTGTAAGACTTTGGATGATATTGTGTGAGAGACTTGGCTACTTTAAACTGAATACAGTTACGTATCTCATCGGTTTATCTGAATTACATGAGATTACACCAGATTAAACTGAATACAAACGGGTATCTATGTATCTGAATTATTCAATATTAAACTGAACAATCAACCATCTATTTATAGGAATTACTGGCTATTAAACTAAATGCACTTATTCAGAATTTATTAACCGGAAACGTATTTTGTTACGGCAAGTTTATAGCAAAAATCCTTATTTATATCGACTTGAAGAATGTAACAATTTTGAATATATTGGTGTACTTCTTTATCTAAAACTCTGCCTATTAATATCTCGTTTCATATATACAATTAATTGGTTTGCCTGTCAGACGATAAACCTGTTCTGTGGGAGAGAATGTTAGATTGATTTTATATTTACTTAATGAACAAACAATATCGAATATCGATCAATTTACACCACAAGTTGTCGATACTGATTAGAATAGATGGATATCAGATTGAATAGCAAACAGAAGGAAGACATATGCACTTATCACTTGTAATCTAGAAATGCCATTTAAAATGTCCTTCCAATAATAAAACTGCATGACAAATCATTGTTACTGTGGTTACTTCCCCAACTCTCTCCCTCTCTCTGATCATATTCATCACGATATCTGCACAGCTGAGAATGTATAGACCTTCTTTAGTTATGGCACAATCATCACACGCCAACACGTGCTTGTATTTATAGTATTTAGTACATGTAGAAAAACAAGAATTAAAAAACCATTGCGTGCGCATGTATTGCATCTTTAAGACCGAAATACTTATTTACAAGAGTACTACAAAAGTACATATACTTCCGATTCTTAGTTTTAATGCCAATTCGTGTGAATGTCCCTAAAAGAAAACTGTTACATTTTCAAAATATTTTATAAGAGATTTGATGTAGACAATTACCCACTTAACATAAGAAAAATTATCAAATTTAATGAAATCGACAATTTATTTTGGACACAAACCAATACATTTGTGAATAGACCACCAATTCATTTACACAGCTATATAGCTAAACCTAACCCTAATCCCAACAGTTTAGGGAAGTGGAGTCAATTCTGGGGCTGTATTCACAAACAAACCTGAAAAACTAAAAGAGTTGGAGTCTTAGTACATTATAAATTGTTTTGGCCGCATAGCCGACGAAAAGGCCCCAGCCTTCATATTGTTTAGGTTAATCCCCGGGTATCAAGCCCAAACAGCGCCTATCGCAACACGATTGAGTCTACACGTAATAATTATAGTATATACAGGAACCAGTATCGATTTACGTCACGGAAAACACAGAGTTCGGACCGATGCCAAATAATCAAAGTACGAAAGCACGTATTATCGAGTAAATTAATGTAATTATTCCAACTCTTAGACAATTTTCCAAATGTTATCCCACGAGGGTAGTAAAACCTGGTGTAGAAGAGTCGGCGATATAGATAGAGTTGTTTCTATTGGTTATTATTGATTAGTTAACAAGCACGTGCGTCCTTGACATTAGAATATCAGACATTTATATAGCGCTGTCATAAAACAAGATAATTGCCCCGGTCTTTTACATCGACTAACATGGATAGACAACGTTTATTATCTGCATATAAGTACACTTAACACAAACTTTAAAGGAACCGCGGTAATTATAGTGGTGGCCCAATAATCACGAAGTCCAAGATTCGACTCCTGTGCTGTGTTGACCTATAAAGATCCAGTTAGAAAGCTTTTTGTTGTCAGTGGTACAGGATGGGAAGAGGGTGGGAGGGGCTGTAAAGCGTTAAGACGTTCGGTGGTACAACAATTCGATGCAACGTTAAAGTTCCATTGAAACGCGATTTTGCCGCGTTTGCACATAGCACACCGCATGATATTTTGAAACATTTAAACCTCATTTTAATTTTCATACACTGACAATCTTTGTTTCCGGGACCAACATAATTTATTTTGCAAATTCGTCAGCATACGTGTGTTGTAGTGACGTGACAGGTTATGATAACTTCATTTAGAACACTCTACATGACTTCTAATTCATGTAATAAGCTTGTACCACGTGGTTCTTATCTAATACCACCATGAAATTCGCTGACATTAAAATTCTCGACGAGGCGACTTTAATAAACTTTATTCAATGCAGGCGGAACGTTATCGGATTAATCAGTAAATTTGAGCCATTCCAATAAATGGTTATGAAAGTTCTCGTGGCAGATAGTGATACAGAGAGTTATATCTCTGATACCAGCAACATTAATTGTCGATTAAAACCTTTAGATAATTAAATCTTTATCACCCTCTCTCGTGACCAGATATTGTTTTGAACGACGAGAAATCTACCATTGTTTAAAAAAGAACTAATTCGATTATGCTTAGAATAATTTATTCCACGAATAACTGCATGGTGATCTTGGCAAGATACTGAATAAATAATGAATATTAAGAGATCTTTGAATTGCTTTTATTAAGACTATTCTAATGAGGTTACGGTTGGTATTGATAACTAATGATAATATATTGTATGCAACTGTATTCTATTGTTTCATGGATTTCTTTATTACTTTTGTTGAATATTCTATCGCTACTGAAGGTTCATTCGATGGCCTTGTGGTTTACAGATAACTAATAATAATAATTAAGGATGCTATTACAATAAGATCATTTGAAGTTTTACGCATAAATCCATTTATAGCAGATTTTATTAACAATTTATCACAGTTTATTTCAATTTTAGTGTTCTGGTATAAAAATATTCAGAAATACTATTTTTCGGTAGATTGTGTGAAATAGCACGGTCCACAATATTGGATCAGCATCCTCAATTATAGATCGAGGTCATGGGGCTTAACGTCCGCTTCCACCTAGGGTGATATCGCAGACAAGTCGTAAATCTTGGGGTCATTGGCGTAGTTATAGGTCTTAGGTTGACCAATTGGGTTGGCGTCATGACCCTAACTGTGATGATTAGAGCGACATGCTACTCGGGTTTTATGGACCACGTGGTCATAAATGCCGGTGTTCGATTAAAACATGGTTGGGTTTCCGGCTTCAGCACTGATTGACATGTCCCTGTCGTGATGTTGTTAGATCTAATTGCTATTCAATACCATCAGAATGGGATGAGATACCATTGAACAAAGACCAGTAATAATAGGGGTGGTAGCATTTGGTCTAAATCACATCATTACGGTACACGGGATGCCCTTATTATACTCTTCAAAACAGCCATTATTCGTCCAGATTGGAAAATAGCTATTACTTGACCAGATGGACATCGTCACTATCTTACAACAGATAATTACAGATGACCACGTCTGTCTGGTAACGGTCGAGGACCATTTTCAGCTTGATCATTAATAGGATTTCGTTAATAATTGTTCCGTTTCACTTACCATTGTATTATGACCGTTGTAGTATAGGTTTTTTGCCTTTACGCTACGATAGTTTTTTTTGTCGTTACGTTACATCTGTATTATGATAGCTGTAACACGGTGACAGTTCTAACGGAAACCAACTTCAAAACTCAACAAAACGCTGTATTAAAGGCATAGGGTTTAAAGCTGTAAAGCCTTTTACAATCAATTAGTTTAGTAATAAAAATATGCCCAAATTTACCTCGGCACCCCGATTCCAGTATAACACCCATGACGACTTGCTTGCCAAACGTGTCTGTTGGCGTAGTTACGTAAAAATACAACCATTGAAAATGCTTCTTAATTTTATATTATTAGCATAAGATTACACAGAAAATATCTGTCATCACATTTTTAATTAAATGAACCCACAGGAAGATGCCTTAAAGCCACTGTTCGTCATTGGCAGTTATCAGACGATACCTGAATTTAAACGGCTTAATCCATATTAAGAATATAAAACCAGATGTCAGCTTAGATTCAAACAGATTAAAAAGCTACCATCAAAATATTTTACCCAACATGTATAGATTACATTTTCTTAGTATATCGGAATGGAATCAGGATCTAATATGGGTGAATGTGTGAATCATCATATCTTTAAATACTGACAGCAATTGAGCATACATTCTTTTAGAGATTTGGTTTTCACGACAAAAATGACGAGCCACCGCTTCAAACGTATAGTCCGTACTGTGTATTTTGAAATGGGATAATTAACAGTGACTACCTGAAAGTTCCGCAATTTGGTAGAGAACTAATGATTCACTAATAATTTAAGAAAAAGCATGCGATGCCTGTTAAACTCATTTACAATGATTCTAGAAGCAATAAAACTCGGCACGGGCTAGCAATACACTTTAACAGCTGTAAATATAGAGAAATTATTTTGCCAAATACTGGGTCAGTTGAGGTCACGCCTAATTACTTATAAGTGCGAACTGTAATAACACAAGAAGATGTACGTTACTGATAATTAATTTGTTTCGCTTCTTTTCATTGACAACCATATTGTCTGTTCTGGGTGTTGTTTAAAAATGTCGACTCTGTCTGCCATAGCATCAGAAACCTTAATGTACGGTAAAGCAAACGTTTGCCAAGACTGTAACAGTTTAAACATTTAGCACTGTGGTTAATTGTAATCGAAATATGTAGAAATAAAATGTGTTTTTGTTAAATTATGCCCCCCCCCCCCCCCGCTAATAAAGAATGTTACGCGCACGCCAATGTGTTCACGGGACGCCAGTTTCTTTGTCCCATCCGAACGACTACCCTTTGTTCTTTGCCAGACTTTCGACAGTGACAGACGGAAGAAAATCGTGAGGAACGTCCTCGGCGAACGGTAACACCGGACTGGAACCCCTGCGACTCCGGGTTATATAGAGCCACCTTGGCATTTCGCAATATAATATTGAGTCGTATTTGTTGTTCTTTGTTTATTTTATCTATTGCATATCTTTAATAAATTTTGTTTCTTTTTCAGGTAAGTAATCTATAATCAGTACAGATCGTTAACTAAACCAACGGTATCGTAAGTTATTATTTCATTGATTAAAGTTTTAAAATTCACGATATTTCCTTACACATTTAGATGAAGGCATCTTCCAGTTCGTCAAACATGTATCATGTATCAATATTTTAGCATTCATTCCAAGATGTGGCACACATCGATCGCAGAAATTATTTCGCACACCCGATATAAAATTCATATTTCAAAACAACCACATGCCAAAAGTTATTTACAGCGTCTGCGACAGGAGGCTTTCTTAATTGAACACGAGACCTGCTGATTTGTGAGCTGGCGACTTACTCGTCGGTGTGTCTCCTTGGTTTCTGTGTGTATGGGACTGTAAAATATGCTTTGCACTTTATTTCACCACCCTTGGTGTATTTCTCATATAATCATATAAAGATCATAAGTGACCTTCAACTAAATCGTATATATCTTTGAGTAAGCACAAAAACTATATATCTTTAAGTAGGTACAAAATACAAAACCACGCCTTACATAGCTAACGGTAGTGAGAACAGCGATGGCCGAGAAAGTTCCTTGCGGTTATTCAGTGTGGTTGCCCTTGTATGGACCTCAAACCACCTCATATGCCAGTCTTCATTGATCTTTAGCTCGTTTCGTGCAGATAAGTGGGACGTTAAACCCCATTTCATTTTATTTCAAATAATTTATCTCTATAGCTAGTCATCCCTGATCGGTAATACGTAACTAATATCATATAAAGGTTATAAAGTCATCTAGCGTGAGTTCATGCCATCTATTTCATTCCGTACAAATCTATTAATCATGAATATCTCATTCATTTGAACTAAAATCATCCTAGTAAAGGTTATCAGGCCAACAGCGTTCCTAGAATCCCACAATTTCCATTAATCTGTACCGGATGTCGTTATTTTTGGCGATTGTTACTAACCGGAACTATAATAGTTAAATTCCTTTTGGCATATTTCTCTTATTTGTAATACTGAATTGTTTATTTAAATGTGTATACCTTGACGGGATTTGAAACGTGTGCTCGCCCATATCTCTCCATCTGGTTTCTTGTTCGATTGGAAACATTTTGATTGTTTATTTTATTTTTGGTTTTGATGTTAACAAGGAAACTTTTCCATTATATACTCTTTGGGGTGGGGGCTAGTGGCGCTTAGACCTTTAGCTGGAAGATCACTTCTGGCTTGCGGTTGTGGCTTCGATGCTTGGCGTGAGGGTATGTGGCGACTCCATCGCATGCGCTAAGATAATAAAAATAAGACAACTTGTCTGCGATATCACCTTCGCTGGAAGTGGACGTTAAACACGAAGAACAACAACATTATATACAGGAATTTAAATATCGTGCATGTACCACCAACTGGTCGTTCATAACGAATACTATATTTTATGTCAGGGCCGTTATGTTTTTGTTTGACCTTTTAAAATATGAAGCTACTTGTTTATAGGTATGTTATGAATTTGACTAAAGGTCAGTTGACAACACTAATACATTAGGGATACATTTAGTACATTAATGTTATCTGAGCGAATTGTTTTTACTATCCATTTGTAAAAGATAGTTATACACACTGACCTGTACAGGTGAAAATTTACGAAACGAAGAAACAGTGTTAATTAATCAGACAAGTATAACCAAATGTATCCATGACAACCGGCTTTATAAAATGGTTTTAATGTCAGGTCATTATGATTACCAGTTATGCAAAGTGTGCGAATACTGTCCAGAAAGCGGCATCTACGACCACTGTTCATGCTTGATTTTACGTACACACCTATATGTACACGGGTGGAGTAGGCTCATTTTCCTTGTCAGTCTTCTCGACCAGGTTTTGAAACCGTGACAAATTGGTCCGCCTACTCTGGACCTCAGGTTTTTGTACTATCCGAACAAATATTTCATCCTTCCTTACACCACCGACAGGTGGAACCTCGATGAAATATCCCAGGGTGACAGCGCTCTACCCAATGAGTCACCTTGGCTCATATATCTGCTCCACGAAACATTTAAAATATGCAATGAAATAGCTGTAATACTGAATGCAACAAATGTCTGATCGGCATCTGTTTGTTCTTAGTTTGTGATGGAGGAAGGGTGGGTGAATAACTCTATTTCCGAACACCTGTTTTAATGAACCTTGACCCGGTCTGACATCAGACATAAAAACACAATAAAAATCACAACCTGTAAACACGAGTCCAGGTCTGTCAACAAATATAGAATTTCCAACTTTTTTCTGACATCGTGGAAAAACAACGATACTAACATGCGAACCTGTTTTACGTGTTTAGTTAAACGCCGAATACACAATACATTTGACAGTGTTAGTCCAGCAAACAAACTTACGTTCAATCAACGTTGTTTTTGCGTGACATTTTCACACTTGAGGTGTTCGAATATTTCGATTTTTCCTTGACGTCAGTTCGGGGCGAACAACACACTGCACGTGCATGCAAGGTGAACTTTTAATGATTAACGTTAACCTGTCAAGTCCTGTTGATGTTTTTAAACTTTTAACATTTCAAAAAACAATTATGGATTGAGTCAATTAGTGTAATATGGAGCCAAGATTTTTGTCTTTGTTTATGTTAGTTGTAGACTTAGCCTCCCGCCATTTTGCATTTGTTCCCCTATACAGGCTATACAGGTGACTTGTGTATACATTGTTTTATATCCATTGAACAAATTCTTGTTCTTCATCTTTACTTTAAACGATTCCATTTCCTGGCTTTAAAAACAAAGAGTGAGTGTGTAGTTTATGGGCAACGAAACGGTTGAATAAGATAACTTCATATTAACCATTTTTGATGCTGTTAGTTTTCTATTTGGTACGGTATTTCTCGATGAAATTGACAATTAATGGAGCTAGTATATAGTATTATGGAAATATCGTCGGGGCCGTTATTCTACTTATAGCACAATGTGATATCAATAAACCATTGCTTTGTATTTCAGCTGATAAATTGAACCGTTTCATCCATTCGAATTGTAAATGTCCAACACAAGTTCCTACTTTTGGGATTTTACTTATGGTATTATGCTCCCCCACATCAGTAATCATGATAGTGGCATAGTTTGCAATTTTTTTTTAATGAATTGCATTGTAAGAAGTCACAGGCAATGCGGTGCATTTAATGGTTGTAGGAATAAATGGTATAAAATGATTACGCGTTATCATACTAATTGTATTTGAGTATATGAATATAACTTTGAAAAAGAGGAAAGCAGTATTATTAATTGACATGTATTATTTGTGCTCCTTCACACTTTCGTCCAGGAACGAATATCTCACGCCCACTCACCGGGTCTCAACCTAGCACACAATTTTCTGCTCTCTGACTATCAGTAGAATGGTTTATCTTGGATTTGAACATCAGAATTTATAAATTTGTTTTGTATTTCTAAGTTGTATTCCAATAAAAATATTAACTAGTTATATGTGTTTTGGTGCATATGGGCGTTTTTCAAATTTTTCACAAATATATGAAACAGACGGCATTGACCTTGTGGTAAAAATATGACTTTCAGACCATACTCGTCAACGCATTCGGGGCTTAAATGATGTATGCGTGTATACAACTGTAAGTTGAAAGGTGTGAAATGGTACATAAAACTATAAGACAACATTTGATAGACCTCCAACGTAGACAACGAATACATTAAGTACTGTGTATATGTAATTTTGTCTCGAAACCAACCCCCCTCGTGTTTTAAACAATTTAAATAGCTGTACCATTTTGTTTAAGTGTATCGTTGATTATCTGAGGTTCGCGGTTTTTAAGTGGAAATCTCTCATTGCCTATTATATAGTATTACATTCTTCATATAAAACAATACTTTGAACTCGAATAAATCTTGGAGTGATTTCGACCACCCAGTTTCCAGCGGCCCTCCCTTGAATTGTGATGAATTGCACACCAGAATTTAATCCAGCTATAAATATTTATTTGAAGCAATGTTATATTCCGTTTCGACACAGTGAGGTTTGTTTTTGGTGTTTATTTTTGATCTCTTTTATTCTCTTCAGTCATATTCGATAAAGCAGTTTCGACAGTTTTATTTTGACGAATTTTTATATCCAATACAAGTCGGCCAATTTCTAGAAAGGTTTCGTGAAGCGACTCTGACGGAGAATAACGATTCTGTGTATGTTGTTTTGTGGCTAATTGGCAATAAATCACGCAAACGGCATTACACAAGTTTCCAGCAACTGACTCTTCTGTCATTTTGATCTAAGCAGATCGTGACCCCGGATGACCTGATCGTGTTGACCCGATGGGTTAATGGCGTGATGTGAACAGACTCGATGTGTTAATTAGTCAGACCGCTAATTAATGATTACAGCTTTTAACAAATTATCATGATATTCCAACACTCGCCAGTGATACACATATGCATCTCTATCGGTGTCACATGATATGAAATCCCAAGTGTAAGAACCAACTTTATCAATAACACAGAACACATAAAAGCAGCCAGCAAGGCCCTCGATTCGAGCTCTAGCTGGCCAGTCGCATCTGGTGGTCGTTTGTTCGAATCATGATGTGAATGGCTGTGGCGTGGGGATAGCTCGAAACAGGTTTCCTCCCACAGCAATAACCCCTGGGCATAGGTTGAATTTACTAAATAAATGGTTGTCTGCGATATCACGCCGAGTGGAAACAGACGTTACCTATGCGTAGAGACAGGTTTCATACACGTGGCAGTATGGGGCCCCAGGTCACAATTATAACCTTCGTTGAAATGCCCCGTTACTATCTGTTGTAAGGATACTACTATATTTATCTGCTTTAAGAGATGTGTATATGTCAACTCATGTAATAAGACAGAGCTTCTGAGTAGATTTATGCTGTGACAAAGACGGCATATCAATCAATGACTGTTCAATAAAATCTCGGTTGGTTATTGATCATGTATTAAAGTTTAAAAAATAACAAAACACACTTGCAGTCTCGTAATGTAATAATACTCATTAAACACATTTGTCGTCATGTAATGTAATAATGCTATATGATAACTCATTAAACACACTTGTAGTCACGAATTACAGGTAATATAATAACTCACCTGTAGTCTCGTGTAACAGCCAATATATATAGACAGAAATGGGGTTTAAAGTCCACTCGACACAAACTAGGTTATTTCGGGACTAACATAATTCACTTGCGCGTAGGAGTCTTTAACAGTGGGGGGAAACCCGCGAGGTTGGGAAGGCACCCCAATCTCCATGCCACATACGCTCACACCAGGGATCGAAACCACAACCGCAAGCCAGAGGTGACCGGCCAGCTAGAGGTCGAAGTGCGACACTCCAGACCACTAGGCCATCCCAACCCCCCTACAGCCAATATAACAGTACAACCAATATAACAGTACTATATAATAACTCCAGTGATCATTTCATAACGGCTCAATATTTTAATTTGAAATTTTCAGACATGCTCAATAAACTATAGTGTGACATTTTGACATTTTATCTACATTCTACAACCCACTTCTGGGACTGTCACTTTAATGGCTGGTCAAATTAGAACAGTTGTTGCTATGATGTGTTTTTTATCGATTGGTCACCGTGCCAATATTGTTTATCCATAATTATCTACGAGTATAATTCCTGTAATATGGATTGTACAATTATATATATTATGACGAATTAGGATTTTGTATATAGACAAAAGTCTGGATTGCAACAAGAGGTTATAAGTACAGTCATAATTATTAACCTGATTAACCTGGCCAAAATTAAAAATACGGACCCAGGATGCCTGTAGTGTTTAGTCCCAATATACCAATTAGTTTTTTTTGTGATACGGGAGGCGATTGCTCGCTAACCAGCAGTTCAGGGGTTCGATCTCGAAGTTAACCGCGTGAGTTCCCCGGGAATTTCAAGCCTGCGCCCCCCTTTCCATTGGTGCAGGGGGGGGGGGGGGGGTCATGCTTGGCAAGAGCTGATGTCTAGTCATTCGGAGGGAATGTACAATCGAGGTCCAATATATACACACTGGCGTACACATTAAAAAAACTGACAAGTCGGAATTCGATTAAGAGTAGGCGGAAACGTGACTGTCTGGACAATATGTCGATGGTAGCTGACTGAAAGCCTTACGCCCGTTTGCGGTGGAGAAAAGTTAAACCCAATTTCAATTCATTCACAAACATGGTGTCTGTTTCAGAAAGCGTAAGTATTCAATTTCTAATTTCACGTTCACCTTGATAAACTATTATTCCCCATGGAATCTACATGTATATGGTATTCGTTTCAGAGAGCCTCAACATTCAAGTTCAATGGAGTTGTCTATTAAAATGGCGTATTAGAGTTTATTGAAATGGCGTATTAACGCAGGCATAAGTCCCGAGAGTGTAATGATGTTTATATTTGTTGGGATCAACAGACTTTACAATCACAATTAGTGTAATAGGATGAGGTCATTTGTTTAATGGTATGAGATAATTGGTAATTTTGTTAATCAGTTGTATAAATAATGCAGACAACCTTTATTTTTATCTCACACTTACAATTATTGCCGATATGGAATTTTTGATCTACTGATTGTCTTGAAAAATGATAGTCCAAAAGTTGGATTGGATGACGCCACTTCCTAGTACTGATTTGTAGCTCTTAGCCAACGAGGAGATCATGTTTTAAGTACTTTTGAACCAGTGTCTGTTTTCATGCACTCTGCAGTCAATATTCTAGATCGACCTGAAACTTTCCATGCCGTCTTGATTTGCCCAGTCGGCGCAAAAAAGAGCGACTCAAACCTCGATTTAATTTCATTTTTGGGGATAATTTCGCACTGATTTCTGATGGTTGGGGATGACGTCGGGATCGGTTCCTGGTTCATATGGGTCCCTGGAACACGTAAGTTTGAGCCCCTTGTTTTGCACGGCAATAGCACAAATAGAAATGGTAGAGTTGGTTTATGTAGGCTATACTTACTCTTTCTACAGTACCAATTAGTGATCATAGTGGCGGTTAGTGCTGAAGTGTACGTGGTAGTATGTACCAACTCGTTCTAGAATATCATGAATACCACCTTTACTGTGTTTCGTAAACATACAGTATTAGTAATTGGAAAATAGCAGCAAAGTAATAAAATGCAGGATATTTTTACTTTTTCTAGAACACCGTATATCACTTGTGGTTTATTTATAAATTTATATGTAGCCCGTGTAATATTATTACTAGTAGAAATAAAACAGCTAGACATATTTGATCAATAACCGGTGGAATAATGATTGTGACATTTTAAACCGAGATAATCGCCATGACACACATACCATATCGATGTAATTCGTCTATGTACGGACATGTTTTATACGTCAAGCAAGAACTGCTTATACAACCGGTCTTATGGTTCCGACACCAATGTGTATGTTTGGGCCTCCCAAATATCGCAATAGAAAACTACCAACACCCTTAGAAATTTGCCATATGGTCATAAGGTAAGTGTCTGTAGTTGCAGAACAGTAGGACGTTAAACACCATTTCATTTGTTCGGAGTTACTTGTCCGTAATTGTGTCATTTTCGTGCGTGTTAAACCAGTATCCATGTGCCAGATTTAGTCGGCATTTTAAAAATCATAGAATTCGCCGAGAATGTAAACTGTGTGTGTGTGGGGGGGGGGGGGGGGGTAAGGTGGGCTGTAAATATTGGAAACCGCTTAAATGCATTCTAATTTGGTGTACTGCATGGCTTGGGATAGCAGCTAGGAAAAGAATATAATAAAGAGTTAAGTTATTTTGGGACACCGTCCCCATTAGCCCAGTTTTTGTAGGACTGGGGGAGTTACACCCCATTGCATTTCAATTCACGTGGTTTTACGAAGGGGAAGGTATAACCCAATTCCTTCTCTCAACACCCCATTCACGTAAACAAAATCCCACTGGTTGGAAACACTGGAGAGTATATATACCGTATAATTAGATGAATATTCCAGTATGTATATAAATCATCTATCTATATGGAATGGATGTTTCTGCTAATCTGATTAGTATAATATACAATCCCGCAAATCGATATAATATCACAAAAAACAACTGTTCGTTGGGGCGGCTAGAAACAATAATGTAAGAATATACAGAAACCATACATTGATTGATATGATTGTAGTGTATAGAGTTAACTGAATGGATGGACTATGATTTTACTAACTCGATTAAGATAAAAACATACAACTAGAATAAGAAAACATGACACGGGATCAATAGAATATAAACAGACCTAATCACATCATAGATGATTACCAACACACACAGGAACTAGATCATTATTGAAATTAATGATCTGAAGCTAATATTATTTCAGTATCTGGCGAAGAGGTTCTCGTGACTTTTTATGATTGTGAAGTACGTGTAAATGCATTTTATTCAAGCCCCTTCCTCAACTGGTTACGTTCTCAGTGAGTTCTATCATTTCTATCATGCTAACTTAATCTGGCCAATGAATACCGGTGCACGAAAAAAAAGCCCCAACAAAATAGTCAGGGAGAATGCTACTTGTATTCATGGTAAAAGACGAGGCTATTTGGGGGTGAACTCGGTGAAAAAGACCACTAGCAGAATTTCTATTTGCTCAAATACAATCAATATGACTTGACAGTTTGGATTTTTTTGACCAGA
Organism: Patella depressa; assembly: GCA_948474765.1. Classification (NCBI taxonomy): domain Eukaryota; kingdom Metazoa; phylum Mollusca; class Gastropoda; family Patellidae; genus Patella; species Patella depressa. The sequence goes on along the minus strand of OX419721.1, from coordinate 61,314,477 downwards.
CAAGTGAGATGAGTTATTGTAATGTGGAAAGACCAAAGTCTGAACATGTGAGAATAGTGGTTTACATTTTGTGAACCAGTAGCCTGTTCCACGAACTTACTGTTGAAGTTCTTCTTCTTAATGGGGCGACGCTTTTCAAGAAAAACCCCACGACTCCGCTAATTAGAGTATTCCCCGGACAAGAGCGCATACACTGACATATTCGATTTTTGATATCACGTCACAATTCCAACATGGTGGAGATGCGGTCCCCGGTCCATGCATTATAAATAAATCCTGATCCAAATCTTATTCGGCTCGACCAATTCAAACAAAACTTAAGAAGTCATGGCCATATAAATTAATTAATGCAATAGTCATTGTGGTATCATTGTCGTACAAGTCAACACATTCTTCGTTAATTTCTCTTGACAATAAACACTCAAGTGTGCCTCAATACGTAATAACAAGTCTTAACATTAACTAAGTATACACAAGAAAAATATTCAACAATACATATACACGTATTTATTGCACTGCTGCTCGCCTAAGAAACATTACACAGTTATCATCTGAGCATGAAAATGTTACCACAACAGATGAACGATAAGAGTGGTTCACAGATTCACACCATTGTTCTTTTAGAAACTATCTTGAACTTAGACATATCTAGTTAGATTTTGTTTCAATGTCTTATATCACATGTTTAATGTCTACACATGTTTTAAATATGAAAATACATGCAGGCAGACAGTGTTCGAGATCAACCTATCAAGAGGCAGGAATCTCCCCCAGGCCAGCTACTTGACTACTTCACGTTGAAGATGTTTATAAGAAACTCGCCTAGTTCAGGAATTTCTTGTGAAAGAAACAGAATTTAATTCATTTCTAGTTTTCCTCAGTTTATATAAGCTTCTGTCTGTTAGATAATAATTTATACAATACCCTTTTAAAAGTTGAATTGCAGATCGAGGCTGTTAGTTAAGCTATTAACATGCTTCAAGTAATAGTTTCCTCGTTTGTTTTAAAAATGTAACACATTGCCTAGTTTAATCTTCTATGCCAAGTCGTGGGTTCCATCAAGGAGTACGATTTTCGCCTGGTACTCCACTCAAAGCTAACAAAGTCATGTAGAAGCAGATGGTCGAAAGCGCAGCATCCTATAATCTATAGCACGCTTGTTAAGATTCCGCAACCATCTATATGACGATAAAAATTGTCAGAAACGTTTCGAAGGATATCTAATACAAAAGGTTAATACCTTCGTGAAGATGTATAAAAAATCATTCATATTTTTGTGGGGACATAAGCAGAGGCATTCCTTGAAAATGAAAGCCAGATGCTGCTATAATACACGACATTCTTGTGTCAAATAAACCATGAAAAATACAAGCATTTTTTAAAAAAAAAAATGTAATTAAACATTAAAATGCTAATTGGTTTTGTATGTAAAAGCATAATTATGACAAAAAATATTAAGCTTTTTGCTGGCATGTAAAGTTACATCAAAATCAGGTTCCAGTGACTAATCTCGAAAATAACGCTACTAAGGATATATGTTTCCAAGGATATTATGAGAGGTAAGATCAGGATGGGGGCCGGGGGGGGGGGGGGGTATAAATCACCGCCTATAAATTTTTATAGCTACAATATCAATTGCGTTTGATATCACTATAAATAAGTGGTTAATATCACTATGTGGTATGTGGTGAATAATATCACTATGAATAATTATGTGGTTTATATAATATCACTGTTTAAATATGTGGCGAATATCACTATGAATATGTGGTGAATATTACTATGAATATTTGGTTAATATCCCTATTTAAACATGTGGTGAATATTACTATGAATATGTGGTTGAAATCAGCATAAATATGTGGTAAATATCACTATAAATATGTGATCAATATATGACTGTGGTTAATATCACTATAATATGTGATCAATATCGCTATAAATATTTGGTTAATATCACTATATATATGTGGGTAATATCTCTATAAATGTGTGGTGATTATCACTATGAATACGTGGTTAATATCATTCTAAATATATCGTTCTTATAACTATGACTGTGGTGAATATCTGTATAGAATTAAAGATTGTTTATAAATATTAAAGATAATAAATAAAATGTCATTTCTATATTTGCTAACTTTTAAAGAATACCGGCCCTGTAACATCAATTTCGGTTGTAAAACTTCAGATATGAATAACAACTCCTGGAAGTAATCATATGCTTTTGGGAATTCTGAATGTATTTTCTTTTGAACTTAATCATGACATCAATTTTATCGTAGAATTATAGGAGTGGCGTATATGTTAATTTTGGTGTGGTCTATTTATAGACCGTTTGGGTGGATTGATGAGATCGGATGTCTTGGAAAGGTCATTTCCATAAGGGTAATTTCTCTATTCGGAATTCTGGATTAGAATTAGGGTTTCTCAGCCTCAGCCTAAACTCCTTTTCGCCCAATAGTCGAAATATCCTCCACAGGCATTAACTCCAACTGATTCTGGGTTAGAGTTAGGATTATCTAGAACTCAAACAACTTTCCCTCGGGAGTAGTAATTTTCTCCCGACCAATCGACCTCTCACGTTAGAATTTAATTGCATGTTTGTACGTAAGGCGATGAATGCACTGGTTGAATTAAATTATTGACACAACACGTGGTGGACACACCTGCATATAACTTCAAAAGAACTCAACTGCAAGATTTGAGTAGATTTATCGTTAAAGGTAGAGGTGTTTCGCCCTCTTTTTTTTACTCAATCATTTGAAATTGGACCTATAATTGACCTGCAAGACCATTAATGCTGTAAATATCTGTGATCTTCAATCTCAATCTCTGCATCAGGAGCTCAAACCCATTTAAATCAATTTCCAATAAGATAAGTTATGCGTGGTCTCTAGTCGGATTACGGCATGATCTGAAATAATAGACCACATCACTGGTGATCGGTGCTGCGAGCAGTAGATTAATCCGCATTATCTCCCCTGGTGTGATAATAAGGCTGGCATCCTGTAACTCTTCGTGACGCCATCTAAACATCTGCGTCTTTAACCTATTCATCTAACGTCTAGTATTCGTACTGTATAACGTTAAGCAGAATATCAAAGTTGTGATCATTCGAGGTGGTAGGTCCTGTGAGAAAAGAAACATTATTCTAGATAATAATGCGAGTCCCTATTTGCAAATGTTATCGCCATCTTGAATATGAAATAAAACTAATGGCTACATAATAATGTCCGACTGTTATGCACCAACAGAGCAAATGCAGTGAGAGAAAACGGTGCCCGGGCAGCGACTTGTCCGCCTACCCTTAGTTGAATTCCAAGAGCCAAGAGTTCTTTTACACAGAACTTGGTATTTTTGTTCCCCTAGAACGACTACATATCGTTCTTTGCCAGGCCCTCCTCCCTGTTCCACTGGAAGGCCCCGGGTTAGCCAGTGTCTTGCTCACTGAACCATATTTGCTCCGTTCAACAGTCACTAATATTTGAGACTGTAGTTTACTTGTTTGTCTGTCTGTTCAGGGTCGGTGGCTATACTAACGCTGTTCCGAGGTCGACATTTGGTGTATACGGGTAGCTCGAATCGGATAGTAACATAGGCCTGGTGGCGATGGACGTCCACTTCCGGTTTCGGGGCAAGGCTACTTGGTGCACGTGATTACTTCCTGTAGATATTCAGGATATCACTTGATACTAAGTAGAGTTTATAAGCAACAATCACGAGTGCATATGAAGTATCGAACAGTTTTCGGAGCGAGGCTACTTGGTGCACGTGATTACTTCCTGTAGATATTCAGGATATCTCTTGAAACTAAGTATAGTTTATAAGCAACAATCATGAGTGCATATAAAGTATCGAACACAGCAGATAAAGCCTTACTAGTTTCAAGCGGGTGAAGGCATCTCTAATTGCAAGAAATATTTTAATTGCAAAGTGTGGTGTATTAAAGAAGGGTGTCGATTACTACATTGTATATGCAGTAGATAATATGACACGTTTTATAATACATCCATTATTTACGCATATTTATAATACATCCATTATTTACTTATAACCTTGAGAAATGATTGTTTGTTTTCTTCTGACAAAAACAACTTTTGTTGAATGGATGAAGATGGGGTGTCCGGAAATACATCATCATTTATATTACTATCACTACATACCGGGGAGTATCTTTTTTACTTGTATCTCAATAATAAGCTAGGCTTGACGGTAATTTTGTTTCACGAAAAACTCTTTAAAACATCCATTTTGTGTTGATTACGGACCCCCATGTACTGTCAATCTATGCATGAGTTTCATTTCATTGATTAGTCAGATGATTTTAAAGTAACGTTTGACAGATGAAATAGTAAAACCTGTTGTTTATAGCACGAGGCAGGGTATGCATATACATTATACTCATAACTCTGTTATTCAGAAATAGACCAATCTGTTAGCTATAATAAATTATATATTTTGTCGTCCCTTGTGCTTGTTTAAGTTATTGATGCTGTCGGGTAGCTTGTTTTCTAGATACGGATACTACCCTAAATGGACATAGGGAAGGGTTTCGAATGCTTTGCTGCACGAGAGTTAACACCTGTATATGACTATCTGATATGCGAGATGCTTATCGTGATTAGATGGCAAACAACAAAAAAACAAACATAGATGAATGATATCTCAAATGTTGGCACTGTTTTTAGGGCACGTGCTTTAGTTTTATCTTGCAATCTTTTAAAACTAAAAATACCATGTCCTTGAAGAAAGTCAATTAAAATAAAGTTGCTCAAGAATAACAAATGATATATAACTGTGGCTGTTTTTTGCATACACTGAAAATACAAATTAGAAATGATATTTTACGGGATTTAACACTTTGCATGATTAATATTCATCAAAACGTAGCAGAAAATGTAGAACCAAACCCATTTCTTAGATTCCAGAACACACAGCAACGCGGCATAGAAATGTGTGTGGATTGGGTGTGGTATTTCTGAGTAACCAAAAGTAGAACATTAACTTAATATTAGTGGTGTACTTAGCAAATAAGTGCGATCTCAAGTGATGAAAGCCGGGTGAATTAATATATACATTTGTCTGGAATAAAGGGAGGAGGACGGAATAGCCAGACTTCCTTGTTTACACGATTACACCCTTTAATACATATTGTGTAATTTCTGGTAGCTTAACTACAGTTCACTAATAATAGCTGTAAAACATCACTTTAGAATTAAACAGTTTATATTAACAACACTCGTGGAAGATTCCTGCAAGTGTACAAAATTGATTTGTTACGAGCACTTTAAATGTATACAGCTGATGGATATGGAGGCAGACAATTCCTGCATCAACCCTTTCTTTGAATTATCTATACAGATCCAGTTAAATAGTACTAAAATACAACATTAATGTTAACCAGGAGAGTTATATATTATAATAATCACACCCACAAGTCTGGCCATAGTTTTTGTTTACATATTCTGTCTAATCCTTCATTCGCCATTACATAAGAAGGTCAAATATTGTAAAGCTGCTTCATTTTGTCTGTGTGTTAATTCTTGACGTCAGAAATTTATTTCAAAGTAGCAATGCCGTTATTAACTAATAAAAATCAACCCGTTATTGTGTGGAGTTAAAACGTACTAATTTGTGGTCATCTACAAATTTAATTTATTGAATTGTGCAAGCCTCCACACTTATTTCTCAAATGCAATGTTTGATAATCAGTTGGCTACCAGAATAACATTTAACATTTATTCACAGTAAGTGACCTAATAGAGAGACATCCATTGGGTATTAGGCTACTTATTATGCTCTGGAACTTAATTTAAACTGCGCGAATGTTGAAATCAATATGCTGATTAACGACGATAAGTTTTTCGGTCTTTCATAGACTTTTTTGCTACTATAATGTCGTTAGTTGGTGTTTTTGTTTCCTATTGTTTCAACTTCCATCTGTTGTTTCAAATTCTATCCGGTGTACGAAAATGATATACGGTGTTTGGAAATGTTTTATATATTCCAAGTTATATACGGAATACGAAAATAGATTATGTGCTTCAAGTTATATACGAAGTACGAAACTGTTTTATCCGTTTCAAATTCTATACGGTGTACGAAACTGTTTTATATGTTTCAAATCCTATATGGTGTACGGAAATGTCTTTGATGGTTCAGATTGTATACTGGTGATCTGGTTGATAAGATGGTGTGTTATTTTCACTTTAAAAACTGACACAAGATGAAAGATGTTAGTTTAACTATTTACGATTAGTAAGTGATGATAATAATGATAAACATAGACATGATTATCATGTTGTTACAATATATCATGTCTAGAATTACATACAGTTTTATTTATTACACATCTGGTGAAATACGTTTAATATACATCAGTCCAATGTAGAAATGCCCGGTATTAAAATGGCGGCGCCAGAAGGAAGAGACTGCGTCGTGCAGCCGTCATGTACGTTATGAAATATGTTTAAATACCGAGTTACGCGTCAGTCGAGTGTAGAACTGCATAGTTAGGTACATGTACACCGTCCAACGTGAAATAGTATAATTAAAGAGTAACTCGTCAGTTTAGATTGGAACTGTATAGTCGGGTACATGTACACCGTTGACGTAGATCCCTCTCAATTACAGTGGCGGCACCAAAGGCTACGGTGCACATCACACTTCCCTGTCCGACGTAAATTACGTATAAAAATACATAGTGTATAGTGAGGTACATGTACACCATTAACGGTGACGGTGCCAAGGGGTCCCGGCAGACTTCAAAACATAAAGAATATACTTTTCATTCTAGTTATTTGCAAGCCCAGTATAGCGATGCAATTTGTTATTTTGATTGTGTTTCCCTTCAAGGACCTTCTCCAAATTCTCGATTCTTGCAAACCAAACTTGACTTGAAGTTAGCTCCGTGAGACAGTTTGGCCTCTTCATGATCGATGCAGTTATTTCTGTTGATTGGGTTCTTTATCCACGATATACCCTAAAATCGTGTTAATTCGCCGAGACTTTTTTCAGTTTCCCACTCCCACTCTCTAACGCTGGCCTTAGGGAATAAATGATTTAATTTTCGTGAGATGCGGTGTAGAAGCATGGCCAATACCGAACTTCGTCAGAATCCCATGTAATAAAAAAAATACCGTGCCACCATCTTTTATTACGAGCAGACGTTTTACTGCTGGAATAACTGTTTTAATAAGTACATGTAATTCAATCCGTTTGGTTTCTACTCAAGAATGTTAAAAATATGTCATGTGCACGCGCGCTTTTTGGTGTAGTTTTACTAGGACGTTTAGTGTAAAATATATATGATATTATTTAAGATCTTTATAGGTATGTAGATAAAGAAACTAGAGTGTGTTTTTGTAATTTGTTTTAAATGGTTTCTATGATAAGATGGTCTAGAACGAATCTTCTGTTTCCTGATCCTGTAAATATATTATAGTATTTATCTATCTCTTTACTCGTCTAAGATGGAAAAAATGGTATAAAATGTTTTATTTATGTTTAATCGCTGATATTTCTTAAAGAGAATGGATTAATGAAAACGTTGTGTGGTTACAAATCAAGTCGTTAAGTAATACATTCAATAAAACGGACATTGAACAAAGGGTAAACAGTAATTTCGATTCCAGGCGAGTACGTCACAAAGAAAAGGGTCGCTTGCCTATTGATATATTCAATATTGGAGTACAAGATAAGAATGTATAGGAAGTAGTAATATTCCCAATAGCTAGATTATATTAATTCAATAACACTAGAACAGTTGTCTAATTGCATTAACGTAAAGCACAACACCGATAGCGAATGGAGGCGGGAGCGGGTAACATTTGTAACCAAAGAGTTTCTAGTACGGGACTCGAACTGGCTACCGGGCAAAGCCCCTGAAACCTTTCCAACCCAAAATAAAAATGGCAACTACATCGAATAGCAGGAGGTCCTTATGCCCATGAGGTCATCGTGTCCATGCATGACGCCCGCCCTTTAAACCGCGTGTTCGTTTATAATTTGCTGTTCTTGTATCGCAGTTTTATTCAGTTATACATTTTAACATAACACAGTACTTTCATTTTATTAAGTATCATATATAAGATATGCAAGTATTTTCAGAGAAAATATTGCTTGCCATTTAAAAAAAAAACTAAGAGAATAATATCACTAGTTCTTGTACATCTTCATATCCGTGAGCCAATGTTATTCAACAACTACCAGGGTATTATAAATGAATTGGGCTTAAATTTTTCTCCATCAACCAGGGCTCTGTTTCTCGAATGCTAAAATTTAAATTTTAGTAGATACTTCAATTTTGATTGGTTAAGCATTAAGATCAATCTAATGTTATCCAATCAAATTACTAAAATTGGATTTTTTTTTTATCTTAGTTAAAACAGGTCCCAGGCTCATGAAGATGGGTATACGCCATGTTATGTTTCAAATGTCAATGATTGTGTTACGTGAACGTTATATTCACTCCGCCATCGTGGCTCGTAAACGTGGTATGGATTTTTTTGATTTGAATGATCTCTGAACTGCGTAAGAAGAACCACCCACTAGAAATGATTATTTTGTTGAAATATGAGAAGCAAGCAATCTATAAAATGTTTGATTACATCTATCGTGTATGGCTTGTCTGATGTGCTCAGATTATTGATTGGGTACTAGCTTCCATCTGCGTGGGACGTTGGTGGGCAGAGACGGAAACACTATCAATTCATATCAAAATTCAATCCAAATACCGAGTAAATACGGGCACATTGAGTACCATTTTGTTTGGGCCTACTATTTGTCATCAATATTCTTGATGCTCGGTTTGGTCTGATTTATCAGACACGTATTTTATGATTATGCATATTTTAGGAGACGGTAGTTTCGTCCATGTAATATTAACTCTCCAAGCTCTACATATGCAGATTGGTTTCTTTTACGTCGAATTTGGTGCCAGTAGTGTTTTTGATACTGGTTGATATAATTATTATTTTTTTTTATTAATGTCATGGTGTTCTAGAATCAAGGTTATTGGTGATGAATGCAACATATGTAACAGGCAGGTCAACTCCTACGGAATCATCCAGTGCCAAATTATCAGAATTTTTATTTGTTATGTAATTAGGAAATTGGCTGGAATATTCCAGAACATGTGGGCTCATTAATTGTATTTGCGGAACGATGGAACCCAATCAGACGTATTGAAAAGTAGCTCAATCGTCTTTTCGTGTTTCTGCCAACCAATGTGGATGGTGATGTTTATACGCCCATATTGAAATAAAACCGTATGTTGTCGACACCCCGTCTGCTTGTATTACATTAAATTACATTTTAATGTAATAAAGTAATAAATATATCATCCCAGAAGCTCCCGCAGAAAAAAATACAGTCGTCTCGATCTTCAAATGCGGTGTTCGTGAGTATGTATTATTCATATCGGCCAACAGTGGCTCAGTGTGATAGACGCTGGCTCAGTAAGCAGCTTCCAGCGTGGTTACCACAGTTTTGGGGGTATGAAAACTGAGATCCCGTGTACACCTCATATTCCTGAAGCAATGGCCCGAGAAATCCCTCTCTGACCATTGCTGGAATAGCGTCTGTTTCTTGAACTTATGCGGGAGTGTGTCTATTCTTTCCGCTCAATGAAAGCTATCACTTAAGTACAGCAACATGACATTCCTTCGTTTAATCTGGGTCTTCCCTAAAACTTTGGACAGTGATTTAAGGTATTGAAAACGGTGAAAGTATGTTCGTTTCCAAACAGTATTGTTTACATTTCATTCGACTTGATAGCCTCGTTTGTCACGCAATTAGTTTTACATCAGTATTCTGCTATGCACGGGTTAATTAGGCAAAATAAAATCGTGAGTCATGACGTAACGCTATGTAAACATATTTGGTCCAGTATTGACAGCTAGTGATTGGTTGGTAGACGGACTACTGATCAATCAAAATTTAACACAACAATATCCACTCATGATAGCAGTGTGTAATTGGATTACCTCTAATCAAACGCAACACTGCGCGGAGTGTGTGTACACCTTGGCGTGCATGTTTCTCTTCGATAAGGTCCAGTCGGAAACGCCGGTGTCCGGGCAAAATTCCCCACATAGTACACTGCATGTCGTATGTGGTGCAGTAGAGTGGGGCGCACTAAACACCTCTGCAATTCGATTGATTCAAATGAGAAATGACAGATTGCTGTACTAAAACATGATTTATATAACCCTGAGTCAGCATATTGAGTCATAGAACCTGCAATATTGGCTGCATCATTGGTCGATCAATTTAATGCCGACTTCTGCTACATTAGATAAAGGAGATTTACCGCGAATATTCTTTATTTTCGAGCAGTATTCGTCAAAACTAAATTGATTACATGATTGAAGAAGCTGCGAGCGAAATTGGTTTGATCTGAGGTTTTAAAGATCTTGTTGCAATTCATGGCGAGTTTGAATAAACTCAATGTTTGCCTAATGACTTTAAGTAGTAGTCAACGGCTGTTCATTCACGGGATAATTAAAACATTTTTGTTGTAAACATGACGAATGAAAAACATTGACTTTTAATAATTAGATATTTTTTTCATGAAATTGTTTCTTTTATGCCACGCGTGATGTAAAAAAAAAAGAATTATTGTTTGAATTCCCTTCATATACTCAGATTTCAAAGGTATTCCTAAGAAAACATGCAACGAAAATAATATACTAGAACCTTACGTAAAATGTAGCGTATGAAAATCCTAAGCACGTCTGGGCTGCTCTTCGGATTGTTTTCTTTAGTAGATAGGCGTTGCCTTGTGTGGGTATGGTGGGATATTGTGGTCAACTGGTTTTGCATAGCTTGTAGATGTAAAATGTTCAGGCACATCTGGGTTCCTCTGTGGCCTGTGGGACGTTGTCTTGTGAACCTGGATGTTGCCATGTTGGGACTCGTCTGAATTTTACTGTCTAATAGATTTCTGTCCGCTTGGCATTTTCAATTGTCAGCGTCATATTAATGTACTGTTCGCATGCATGTTCTATGAGAGATAAAACGTTTGAAGAAACCTCAGTCAGCTATGTGATATTAAACAAATCGTTCCTAGTGCATGGGCATGAGACCCGTCACTTACAATTAGATGGACTGAATAGTAATCATGGTATTTTGTATTTTCTAGGTTTTGTACCAGGGCTGTGCCATTCCACTACTCTTACTACGGGAAACGAATATGTCGTCTTTCTAAGCCAACAGGATAATAAATATACTCCTACCTATAAGGAAGACTTACCAAACGAACAGTATTTAGAAGAAATTGGACTTCTTTGTGAACATAATATTAACTATCCACAAGGTTTGTAAACCCTCTGATTTATAAATCTCCATGATAAACCCGTGATATATATATTTTTCATTGCGAAGCCTCTAATTTATTTATCTTCGGGATATACACTATAATTTATTTATCTTCGGGATATACACTATAATTTATTTATCTTCATGAAACACCCTCTGATTTATTAATCTTAAACCCTTATATAGATACCCACACCCAGTACGACGAAGCCATGACAACACACTTACCCCCCCCCCCCCCCCCCTCAACCTACACGTCAGCCACATATCACGTCGACATATCAAACCGAGCAACAGGACCTAAGCGGTACAGCCTTATCCCGTCTGGCAGAAACCTCAATCACGTCATCACCACTCACGCCAACACACGCCGGAAGGGCTTGACAAGACACATTTTGTGTAGTAGTTCAGATGTAACACAAAACCGCTCCGACTGGGCTAGTGAACACATGCATACGCCATGCAGTGTTCTATATGGGATATGTTGCCTGGACAGCGGCGTTACAGCCTACTCTTGTATCGAATTCCAACTGCCACGCTGTCTTATAGTGCAAGCCAATGTGTACACGTGACCTGGTTTTTTTTTGGAACCATATGAACGGCTAGACAGCTGTGCTTGTCAGGTCTTGAACCATCGACAAGGTTGAACCACGCCGCAAAATCACGACCAACACCAGAAGCGACCTCGGCCAACACGAGAGTCAGCGTCGTACTCTCCTGGCCACCGTGGGCTCCCTTTACTCGAAGAAGGGTAGACGGAAACGCCACTGCATGCAAAGTATAAGCATATTGTAGTCTGAAAATAACTTAAGTAATGTTCCCGCGAGACGTTAAACTCTCCACCCCAATTAAATTATTTGGTTTGGAGAACTACCCTGAACAATATTGAAATCAGGGGAAGTAACCGTGAATAGATCGTGGGCTTGCACCGATGATTTGACAATATTATATATTTATGTTGTAGGTTTAAACGAATTAACAGCTACTATGATGTGTCCTGAAAACTACGATGACTACGAAGGTTGCATTAGATATACCGAACCTGAACCAGATAGCGAACCGGAAGTGAAACCATTAGATAAGAATACACCTATAGGTAAATTGATACTCATTTTGTATATCACCATGAACATGCTGTCGTACCTCGTGGGGTTTCTCCGGGTTTCCCGGTTTCTTCCCACTGCTAAAGACCCCTACGCGCAAGCGAATTGTTGAAATAAAGATGAACCATGTGTTAGTCCCGAAATGACCTAGTTTGTGTCAAGTGGGCGTTAAACACTATTCCTCTCTCTTTCACATGTCGTATATTGTCGCCACCGATATCGTTCTATCGTTCGTTCGCAATAGAGTGTAGACTCCCCGGCGGTTGTAGCTGTCATCAGATTGACATGAAAGCCACAGACAGTACTTTACCGATTAAATGGATAACCGAGACTACTAGTTTTGTCTTACTGACTTTAGTAATGATGATCGAGGCTAAGCGGAACTTTCATTCGCTTAGTTCTAAGTTCATAGTGGATCAATTTGACTGAAATTTTCAGCAAATTGCCATTAGCTAGTTTTTAACTATTGTAGTGACAACTGCCAACTCCTTATCTAATGTCCCATAATGTATCTTTAAGTGGATGAAACGAAGAAACTAATTAATCCGCTTAATCAAGGGCCATTAGCTAGTTTTTAACTATTGTAGTGACAACTGCCAACTCCTTATCTAATGTCCCATAATGTATCTTTAAGTGGATGAAACGAAGAAACTAATTAATCCGCTTAATCAAGGGCCTGACGTGGGTGCTCAAGCGGCTACTGGTGCACAGTTATTACCCGATTAACCTATCCCATAATACACCGTCTTTACGTTCCTAACACCAATCAGGACATTTTTTAACGATCTCTGTTAATTAATTACAGAGCTTTTGTCCTTGATCATCCTGGATATCTCGCGGGCCCTCTAGCGCATCCAATTCGACAACTGGTATGGACTACCAGGTTGAATTGGTCAACAACCTTCTCTCATTTCTCCATCTGGACATAGCGAAGTCCAAGTGTTCTGTAAATTATGGCGATACTTATTATCATCTCTTTCTACTTAATACACATTCAGAGATCGGCTCAATCAAATAGTGTGCCGTTCGGCTGCCGACATTGATGGATTCACCGCAATACAAAATATAAACTTAACTAATCCTTGCCTGAAACATTAATACAAATCACTTAAAAATACTCACATTCAATTAAAGTTGCTATTTTAACACAGATGCATCACTCCAAGAATCATTGACATTGTCAAGTGTCAACCATTTAAAGAGCTTATTAAGTTAATTGAACGATTTCATTGACAGCTCAGCCAGTTGGCAAGCAGAATAAATTTTAATAACTTTCGCTATTATTTTTTAGATCATGATTCTCGGACTAGATTTTGTCTCAAAAATTCTAAATTCAATTATATTAATGTCGGGAAAAGCGGGCCGTATATTTTCACAAAAATACAAACCATTTATGTACCTTTTCCCCGATTTGTAACGATCTACAGTTCCCAACGTAGCGAATCGAGAATAGTCACTCGTGCTCATTTATGTAGTACCATATCAAAACTAAGCACTTTCAAACTTTGTTATCGAGCACCTGTCTGGCTGGGTGGTTAAACTTTTAATCACATCTATAATTATATCTCATCACTACCCCCACACCCTCAATCAAAATAAATATTATATGTTTAATCAACTGGTTCTATATCTATTAATAGAAACAATATCAATACCTGTAATCACCAGGTGGCACTGCCTGTATTTGTAGTCGCCATTTAAACCAACAAGCTAACATTTCAACCAGTGGAATTAGATATTCGCCGTTATTTTACAACATTAACTCACAATAGTTACTATTCATAGCCACAGTGAATATTCGACGTTAATGTTAAGATATCAATGCAAAATGGTGACTATTTATAGTGATTATTCAACGTTATTTTACGATACCAATGTACAATGGTTACTATTTATATTGAATATCCATCGTTATTTTACGATGTCAATGCACAACGGGCACTATTTATAGTGAATATTCAACGTTATTTTACGATACCGATGCACAATGGTTACTATTAACTGTGAACACCCATCGTTATTTTATGATGTCAATGCACAATGTTTACTATTTATTGTAAGAGTGAATATTCGCCGAGTGAATATCAGCGCACACTAGTTACTAGAGTTAAATAGTTCCCTGGGGAATTTACTAACATTGATTTCCCCCTTGTCAGTGGTGCAGGAAGGGGGGGGGGGTCTGACAAGGAATAATTTCTAGTCTTTAAGAAAACCTACATTCCGTGTTGACCCCGGTATGCACGTAAAAAATTTGGCGGTTGGAATGTGAAATAAGCGTAGGTTACAGCGTGGCTGCATAGTCTAACGTATCTCCATTAGCCAACTCGGCGCAGAAAAGTATGATATTAAATCCATTTCATATCATTTCATTTACATTCTGTATATTTTTATTCAAATAATCACAAAACCTTTTGTTTTTTATACAGTTGAAGCAACGAAACCGGGTGAGGTTTCCGGAGACGGTGGAAAGGAGATAAATGATGGCGGTAATGGCGGAAGTGGCGTAATGAATGTAACTTGTTTGTTAGCATATATTTGTGTATTTGTGTCGCTATGGTTATAGGTTAGCTGATAATATAGTATTTTACAATTCGCATAATGAATGTTGAAAGTGATCTATTAAACATGCATTCCTCATTAATTTAAAAAATATTCTTTCGTTACCCAGTTAACAAATCTACGTTTTCGCTACGAATTGTAATGGCGGTAAATAAAATTATCAAGCTGAGATTATCAAGCTGATAAAAATCGCCACTTAACTTCAGGAGAGGAAATTGCTATATCTTTATATTATAGCAATGCTATTTAAAGTACGAATACATTTGCCATTTTTGTTGAAAAATTATCATTTTAGATTTAGCTGTATGATAATGGCAAACGATAAAAAATATCAAAATTTTGTATGACTATTAAACATTTTTGACTGATATTTTGATCCGTACAACCAATTATAACACGGGTTTTACCTATGTACCAATATACAACCATTAGATTGAGAACACAGCCTAGGTTGATATGACGTTTATCGTTAATACTGACTAACACTTACAAACCATATTGGAATTTATATAGATATATAACCACAATCAACCAATTAATAGGTGCCAACTTACATATATACGGAATTAGTTAGGGGGATAACCTTTTTAAGATATTCCCAAGTTACTCTTGATACATCACCTTATTTTTTATGGGTTTTTTTTGTAAAGAATTTGATTTAAATAACGAAATTGTGAGATCAGTTTCAAGGGAGACAACTGCAAAAAAAGTTAAGAAAATACACAAGAGAGTGTATAGAAATTTAAAATGCATTGATCATTGATTAAGACTGTGAATCAAATTATGTCATTGAACAAACGTAAATTGAGTGTATTTTATTGTAAAATATTGCACTAAAGTATGGATACTTGGGTGATTATAAGACACTTTAACTTAATTATTGTGACTTAATTATAACTTTTACATTTTTTCTTCCATGTAAACCAAAAGGTTTAAACTTTGACCTTTCCTCTTCAGAAAACATGAATCAAATGAGACATATGATAGGGATGAGTCAAATTCGGACTATATTTCGTTTCGTTTAAAATTCAAGACACTTTTAAATGAATACAAACCGAAACGAAATATGATCTAAATTTATCACTGTAAAATGTGTTTTCTTCTATGTCCGATTTTCTCGCTGGAATGTTCTCATTAATTAGTGTTTAAAATCATGTTTGCACTCATCTCGCTTTATTGTGCAGGAACAATTTTAAATTCGAATTGTGCTATGAACTTCCAACAAGAAATTTGTTTTACGCGGAGTTCGACTCGTGTGGTGTCTGTAATTACAAGGTTCCAAATTAAAAATAACGCCGAAAATCACAGTCATATTTGCTACGTCACCAATAAAACATATGGCATATCACGTGATTCGAGTGGTATTTTCGTGTAGGGAATTTGTAATTACAGTACATACGGCACGATTCGAACCCAGCAAAGATTAGCTGATGTAAATCTAATGTTAATTGTGTTTTTGTATAATGTGTAATGTTTATTATAACTGTGTGTTGTCTTTTTGTTTGGCCAGATTATTATTTATTTTTGAGTACTATATTTGGTACATTATACGTTATGTATATACGGTTCTTTCTGTGTGTATAAAGTAAATAATTATAGCTTTTTAGTAGCAAGCTTTTTTATTGTTGAACTGTAGGCTTCTTATATATTGATTGGCGCGGTACCCACAGTTGACGATAGTAGTTACCAGAAGGTATTAGGTTGTCACACCTAGCGGGTTAAATACAACATGGACGTAGGATCCGGTTTATTGAGAGGGATTTAGCTTACGGATGTAGCTATGTGATCTTAACTTGCTCTTGCTAAATTAAACACACCCTGTCTATTGCATGAACTTATCTCCATTCTGACTATCCATCAAACAGGTGGAGAATATAGGGTAATACCAATCACAAGCCGGGTATAAATCGTCGAAAAGTTTCTGCACAATACAGTTGAAAGTATGCCGGGTTAATTGCCAACCCAAAAGGCCCAGGATTCGGCTGGAATACCTTTTGTGAGATGTGAAGTTATACTATAGTTATTCATGATAATAACAGAATCGTGGAACTTTAGTTTTAGCAACTTTAAATACATAAGTGTGTTAAATCTCTCTCGATTGTAAAAGTATTACATATTTATTCGCTTTAATACGTGTTATATCATCAACAACGTTTCTGTTAGTTTACCTATTCTTTTTATATTATAATATCATCAATTAGAATATATACAAATACATGTGTATCTTATAACATCTTGAATATACAATTTTCCATGATTAATAGTAATATGTATCTCTTAGCAATAACTGCCATATTTTCGTTGATAATTAATTGCCATTTCTTAAAACGTTTTGATTAACTGACACAGTCCAGTTCGCTCTACATCATTTGTCATTTGAAAAATCTCAAATTTCATGTTTAAGAATGTTTCTATCAAATTTTATTTTGGGCACAAGCAATAAGCGCCCGAATTTTGAATACCATTGGGATTGACAAAAAAAGGATCACCACCTCTTCGCATTTTGCCATTTGAAGAATACTGGCAATACTGTTATGTTTTTGAGATGATACCGTTGATATTATTATAGACAATTAGATTTCTGTAATGTTATTAATACCACGATGTAATAATGTGTATGTTGCTCTAATTTATACCAATCTGTAAAGTATACGCACTCTTACCGTCAAATATTTCGCTTGTCGTATGCCAAGTACTTATATATAAACGCATATTTGTGAATAAAATCATGGATTTCTAAATGTCTTGAGTTTAGGTTGTGATATATTCCATATCTAATATAATTGGACTTCCTGTGATTAAATATTACATTAATCGGCATTAGACACGACATGAAGTATCCGCGTTATAACATGGCACACTATTGGCCACGTTTATATCATGGCACACCACCAGCCCGGCGTTATATCATGACAAACCAACTGCCACTTGTTACATCACGACACACTCTCGACCCTGTGTTATATCATGACAGCATAGGCCCGCATTATATCACGACAAGCCATCAATCCCTTGCTATGCCATGACACACCATCAGCTCCGTGTTATATCATGATACGTCATAAGCCCCATATTTCATCATGAAACACCACCAGCCTCTTGTAATATCATCAGCCACGTGTCGTATCCTGACACACCATCAGCCACATGTTATATCATAGTGCACCACCAGTCACGTGTGATATCATGACACACCATCAGCTTCGTGTTATATCATGACACACCATCAGCTTCGTGTTATATCATGACACACCATCAGCTTCGTGTTATATCATGACACCATCAGCTTCGTGTTATATCATGACACACCATCAGCTTCGTGTTATATCATGACACACCATCAGCTTCGTGTTATATCATGACACACCATCAGCCCCGTATTATATCAGGACACATGTTTTATCTTATATTGAGTCGTGAATACTAGCCTGGATTATCAAATGGATAAACTTGCAAACTTCTGTCTGTGCACCTGAAATCTGTATTTGGGATTCCTGGCATACTTTTTGGCGGGAGACCACCAAATATTTTCCCACTGACTTGCCTCTTTATCTGACTCTAACTTTTCTCCAAATTTCCAACACATACAGGGCAACGGCTATAAATAACATGACAACATGTCTACAAAAGCCCGATGATGTTTAGACTTTAGATAGCACCGTTCAAACCCAATTCAATTCAAGATGAATGTTAAAGATATGTACACACTTAAACCAAACATTACACTCAAAACTGGACTTGGAAAGAACACCCCTGGTCTACTGTAGTTATTTTTCTACATAAATATCTTAACGTTTCCAACCGACCAGCGGAATTTTGCCGAATTGTAAGTATCAACATTGGACCTTTAGATGACACTTTTTGAGAAATCAATAATTGTGGAACAGATAATCAGTCTAGTCGTGATATTCTCGCGAATGAAATAGGGTCTAACGCCCTAATGTTCCATTTTCCAACCAGTGTGCTATGAGGAAATTATGCCAGGAGAGTGCAGTGGCTCTAAGACCGTCCCTGATATCGAAATAAAACTATCAAGGGGTCTTTTATATGCACGCTATCCCATGCCAGGCCTTCTGGCCTGTATATGATCCAGTAATTAATTTGATCGAGACTGCGCAAGGGTGTTGGCGAGAGAAAACCGACGAGATTAGCAAGACAGCTCTATATCTTTTCACCACCCCCATGATAATACTTATTGGTGTCGTTGCTTAAATCAATGAACTTATATTACTCTTACTGGATTACTCTTACTTATATTACTCTTACTGGACTCAGCCCATACATACCATATCTAAAGCTACTTGAATACACATAATGATGTCCCTGCCAGTATAAAACAAAGTGACGATTGTACCATAATTTCAGTTTTCAAATAAATAAATAAGGCAACAATGTAAAGTTTTTATTTTACTTTTGCTCAAAGCTATAGGTTTGTCCTTGGCACGATAGTCCGTAGCACTTTAATTCAATCTCGTAATATAACAATGTATTATGAATACTAAACGTTGAAACTCGATGGTTTACGCTGAACAATTTAACCAACCATTGAACTGCTGCTTCCACCCCCATAACCCCCACCATACCCCCCAGTGCCATATCCACCATAACCTCCAGTGCCATATCCGCCCATCATTCCACCATAACCTCCAGTGCCATATCCGCCCATCATTCCACCATAACCTCCAGTGCCATATCCACCCATCATTCCACCATAACCTCCAGTGCCATATCCGCCCATCAGTCCACCATAACCTCCAGTGCCATATCCACCCATCATTCCACCATAACCTCCAGTGCCATATCCGCCCATCATTCCACCATAACCCCCAGTACCATATCCGCCCATCATTCCCCCATAACCACTGGTGCCATATCCACCATACGTAGGCACCATAGCACCGTAACCGCCCATCATGCCACTATACCCATAAGGATATCCGGTCATAATGGTGCCACCGCCATAGCCACTGCTACTACCTCCGCCATAGCCCCCTTGGTTTCCACCAGCGTACCATCCACCGCCATTATACCCCTGGCCGCTACTTCCTCCACCGTAACCCTGCTGGTGCCTACTGCCATAATCTATTATGTATCCCCCGCCTCCACTACGACCACCACTCGACCGTTTTACTCGTTTTACTGCTTCGTCAGCTCTTATGAGACAGCTGACTGGAAAATAGAAAATAAAGCTTCAGGGCGGGGAGCATGGAACATATGAAGTAAAAGTCATGATATTAAGTTTTTAATTTGTCGAGTAACATGAAGATTTCCCTTGAGTTTGGTCCAAATAAAGGGTTAAATTGTGTTCCTCTGTCGTGCTGGGAAAAACTCGACAGTAAACTGCTGACAGTTATATGCTCAAGATTGGCTTAATCTAAAGTTTTCGATCTCTGTATAAACATTTACTTTTACACCAGTCCATCAGTGCCGGATTAACCAAGTAGTTTAAATAACATGGCATGGGCCCTGCATTTCGCTGGTGGCTCAGCGCTATTATAATAGTACATAACTGTCGTCAACGGGTCATGAACTACTGGGTTATGAAGGTAGGAGATTTCAGCCAATTCTCGCCCTCATTAATAAATATTTAAGGTGGAAATACCAACTTTAGTATCATGACATATTAGGCTACAAGTACAGCTTAAACGAGGAATGAACTATTTAACCATTTAAACTCAAAATCAAGGATATTGTATTAGTCAATGTGCTAGAGAGAGCCTTTAGCAGTTTGGCGTCGATGGTAGATGACATCGCCGCTGTCAGGGCGATATTTACCCCATTCTACGCGTGATTAATGGTTCCAAAATGAACCCATAAGATATTAAACACTGTTCATTTTTTTGCTGTTTCGATTTGAAAAAAGATTATCTGAGACATAACACTTACCTATTAGGATCAGGAATATCTGCGGAAGAATGTGAAACATAGTGTTTGATAAGCTCCGGTGTGTTTAACATGAACGATTTACAAGGAATGGACAGAGTTACTTATTAATTTCTGTTTAAATGGCCAACAGATCAAAGGGGGTTATTATGGGAGGGGAAATAAAACCGATGTTAGTCAGAGGGGGAGTTTAATGATTGTTCAATAGCATATCCATTGTCACCAAGTCAAAGGTAAGGCTATAATTGTTTCATCGGCCATGTAAACTCAGCGGTACATGTTCAGGGAATATTTAACCCATAACGAACGAGGAAGTTGATATCTAACAACAGAGAGGTTAAACACACACACACGTGGATGGCAGTTTACTAAAACGTGCATATCGATATTTAAATAAATGTTAGGACCTCTTTGAACTCATTGTCTGTCTTTTGAACGACCGATGTAGTACGTCATGTATACTTTTTAAAGGAACCGTTCCTTGGTAACAATTTTTTTTTATTAAATATTATAAACCATCATTTTTGATACAAAATTCAATGTCGCTTCTGCATTTTTAGACAATATTCAATTTTCAATGCTTAGTCCACGCTTAAATATATTCAAATTAATTATTTAACATTTGGTTGAGAAAACAAAATTAAAATATCTATAATCTACCGTAATAACATAGGGTCGCTGGGTTGTTTTGTCAATTTTCAGTTTATATCATCTGCAGACGATGCTGAATGCTGAGAAATTATAAACTCACCATCTTTCTAAGTACTGAACATTTTCGGATTGATAATCTTTACAGCGATTTTACAATTTTGAAAAGGATTTAAAATCCCCTAAACGATAATTAGAGACTTTAAGGCCTGTGAATTTGTTATTGCAAGATTATACAATATAAGCTTATATTTCATGAATGAAAACTATTTGGCCGGTCTCCTCTGGTGAGCGATCGAGGTTTCGATCCTTGGTGTGAGCTTCTGTGGCTTAGGGATATGGAGCGAACACTACGCGTGCGCTTCAATGATAAAAATAAGACAGCTTGTCTGCGATGTCATAGTTGGTGGAAGCGAGGAGAAGAAGAAACTCTAACTGGACGATACGCTAACAATCATGCTCAGTTGTGTCAGTAGTCGCTAAATTTATGCCTTCCTGAGTAGAAAATGTCTATACGTCACGTCTTATCAACCGTTGGATGCTGCATAAATAAACTAATGATGTCATGACATCGGGTTTACAAAGTCAAATAAGATGACGATGCATCAAGATCTTTATTCAATTGCAACACAGAAGAAAAGCAGGTTTGGTAGCCGTCAGAGGTTGCTTAAATGCACAACACTGCACACAAATTGGGAGAAACTGACTTGAATATTGGCTGTTGTTCATTTATCGCGTGGTTACCTTTATTAGCAGCCTCGGCAACTTCATATTACATTTTGCATAACTACATGTATATAAAGAGTAAACAGCCCTGGTCAGGGTCGTATGTTTCAGTTATGGAAATTTAACAGTTGACTATGCATGATGCCAGCTCGGTCTCCAAATTACGTAACCTTAAAAAAAGAAATCGCAACCTCTCCGTTGGACTTCAATAGTTATTATGAATTAATAGGATCACTTAGTGATTCAATTTCATTGAGGCAAAGCATTAATTGTAATATAACATATGCCTAAATCATTTTCTCGCTCTTTGATACTCATCCCATCACGCCATCTGATGATAAAGGAAAAAAATGTTGTTTTGCAATTTTTGTATATAGTTGAGCAGATGAGGTTTGGACGCCCCCCCCCCCCCCGAGCTCCGCTCCTGCTGGTATTCTTAATGTTCAATCTGTTTATGTATTCGGAGCATGTTAATGGGATAGGGGGTAATGCGGTTTCAATGCGATTAGGTTGTTCTGAAATTTCCACACGCTAGATAAAACACGACATGGGTTAAGGTGGGGTTGCTAATAATTCCCGGAAGATCAGGTTTCAGTCTGTATGGACAAGACCTCCAGCCCAGCATACAAATAAATAAAACCCGTATGAATGATACATGCACAAAGCTTGTATATTCTAGTTTCAACTAAATACTACTTAAACGTGAACAACAACTAACATAAAAAAGGAAATAAAACATCTACCTTATGTACATTATCTTTATGCGTTTAACATGAATATGACATTTAGAATATTCGGTTTTAATTTTTGTCATCAGAGATATGTCCTCTCACACCCGATTTACAATCAGTCGTATTCTTGAACATCTACGTGCAACTGTCCATAAATGAATGAGTTATTTACATTTTTCACCGGTTTGAATAGACTATAATGCACTATAATTTCGCTACGGTGCCCTTATTACGAAGTAACGGCTGTTTATTTTTAAACTTATAGGCGTCAATATTGACATTTTTAGGTCCTCTGCCCAACTTAGCAACACTATCGTGTGACACTGATGGTTTCTTGTGATGCTTGCTACTCGGATTATGTAAATTCGTTTGGTCTCGACTGACTGCTGGTGATGCAGCGGTTTGAACACCGGGAAAGGACAGAATACCAATATCTGTCGGGGAGTTATGATTTGGACTTGGCAACGTTTTGTTTCCGGTATTACCAACATGCATGTTTCGTGCATACACTTGTCCAGTGTTAGAAGCATGTGTATTTCCTGTATCCGGTGGGCGGACATAGCCTGTACCAGTAAAAGGTGTGTTTCCGCCTACAGGATAAATTGGATATAATTGAGGTATTTGGTTATTGGTAAAAACTGTGTTTGAATCTTCCAAAAACGGGCTATTACCCGTTGCTATCGGTAGAAATGGATCCACGGGAAATATGCTGTCATGGACTGGATATGCCGGATTTGTTGGTGCAGCAATATAGATTGGATAGATGCTTATTACTGGAGCAGAGTTAGAAGATGGATTCACGTTTGGACTCGGAGTGCTTTGAGGTTGGTACACCGTATTGTATATTGGAGTTGGTGCCACTGTATTACTAGTTGGCTTGTTCACGGATGGTGTAATCTGATTATTATATATTGGGCATGACTGGCCGACATAATTACTACTGTATACCGCGTTCGCTCCACCTCCGAAACAATTCTGATATGATAACGGACTAATGCATGTATAAGATGGTATTGCAGCTTGCTGTTCCATTGGCATTGCACTTATAGGCATACCACCAATTGACATACCACCTATTGACATTGGCATACCACCTATTGACATTGGCATACCACCTATTGGCATTGGCATACCACCAATTGGCATACCACCTGTTGGCATTGGCATACCACCTGTTGGCATTGGCATACCACCAATTGGCATACCACCTGTTGGCATAACACCAATTGGCATACCACCCATTGGCATTCCACCCATTGGCATTCCACCTATTGGCATTCCACCAAAACCCATGGGCATCCCTCCAAAATTTAATGGCATTCCACCAAAGCCTCCTGGCATACTGTTATATCCACCCATCATTCCGCCATATCCACCTCCTTGTTCCTTGCTTGTCCCGTATCCGCCACCATGTACATCTATTCCACCAAAGTACACATTTCCATAGCCAGTGCCGCTACCAGAGCTACCCCCATGTCCACCGCCACCCCCGTAGTTTCCATGGTAGCCCCCTCCTCCACTGTGACCCCCGTTGTCTCCGCCATTGTAACCACCACTTCCGTGATTCCAATCCCCACCTCCGTAGCCACCTCCAACACTATGACCTACATTGTAATCGCTACCTCCATAGCTGTCCTCGTAGCCACCTCCACCACTATGACCCCCGTTGCCTCCGCCACCTCCATAGTTGCCCCCGTAGCCCCCGCCTCCACTATGACCCCCGTTGCCTCCGCCACCTCCATAGTTGCCCTCGTAGCCCCCTCCACCACTATGACCCCCGTTGCCTCCGCCACCCCCATAGTTGCCCTCGTAGCCCCCGCCTCCACTATGACCCCCGTTTCCTCCGCTGTTGTAGCCGCCACCTCCATAAGAATTTCCTTCACTCCAGTAACCACCACCGTTGCCTCCGCCATTGTAACCGCCACCTCCATAGTTGCCCTCGTAGCCCCCGCCTCCACTATGACCCCCGTTTCCTCCGCTGTTGTAGCCGCCACCTCCATAAGAATTTCCTTCACTCCAGTAACCACCACCGTTGCCTCCGCCATTGTAACCGCCACCTCCATAGCTGCCCTCGTAGCCCCCTCCTCCACTGTGACCACCGTTTCCTCCGCTATTGTAAGCACCCTCATAAGAACTTTCGTGACTCCAGTCACCACCCCCGTAACCCCCACCATTGTTTGCTCCGTATCCACCAGAATGTCCTCCACCATGACCGCCGCCATATGCATATCCATCATCATAGTCCGTATCATACCTATCTTCAGCACTACTATGAGCGCCATAACCATTCCCGTAATGCCCACCTACGTAATTATCACCATAGTCATAACCGTAATCGTCTTCGTTGTCATAGTAATTATCATAGTCAGTACCATAGCCTCCATCATACATATCATTATCACTATTATGGGCGCCATAACCATTTCCGTAATGACCATCTCCGTAATTATCATCATAGTCATCACCGTAATCATAGTTACCATAATCATCATCATATCCCATGCTGTTTCCCCCTCCATAATCATTACCATAATCATCTTCATAATCGCCCATACTCTTATCTCCTCCGGGGTTATTATAACGCCCTCCATGATTACCATAATCACTATCATATTTGTCACCATACTCACTTCCGTAGTTATCATAATCAGTCCCGTAGTTATCGTAATCATAACCATAGTCACCATAATCACTATGATAGTTATTGCTGTAATCATTCATTTCCATACTACGCACTCCTTTATGATTGTCATGTCCGCTTTCATAGTTATCGTAATTACCTGCGTCATAGTTTTCATAATCATCCCCATCGTATTCATCGGTACCATAATCATCTCCATAGTAACTTCCATAATTGTCATCGATATCCATACTGTGACCATCATAATCGTTACCATTATCATAATCGCCGCCGTATTTTTCGTAGTCATAATCACCTCCATCGTAATCATCGGTACTGTAATTATCTCCATAGTTGCCGAAATCTGTTTCGTAGTCTTCCCCCATAGCCATACTATGGCCACCATAGTCACCGCCATAGTTTTCGTAGTCATTTTCGTTGTCACCTTCATACTTATCATAATAACCATAGTGGTCATAATCGCTTCCATAGTCTTCATCCATAGCCATACTAAGACCACCATAATCACCTCCATAGTTATCGTAGTCATTTCCATCGCCATAGTTATCATAGTCATTTTCATAGTAATCGTTGACATCTTCATAATTCTCATTATCACCTTCATAGTCACCATAATCTCGTCTGTGGTGCCCCCTCATTTCCATACTATAACCACCACGATTACCACCATAGTTATCATATTCATTGTCATAATTATTATAATCCCCTTCATAGTTACCATAATCGCTTCCATAGTTTCCTTCCATACCATAGCCTCCATAATTGCCATTGTCATTATCGCCGCCATAGTTATCATAGTTGTTGTCATCTCCATAGTTACCATAATCATTACTGTAGTATCCTTCCATCCCCATACTGTAATCGCCGCCATAGTTATCATAATCATTTTCATAGTTATAATAATCATTTTCATCATTATCATAGTTATCTGCATAGTTACCAGGATATCCATAATCGCTTCCATAGTCTTCTTCCATAGCCATACTATAACCACCATAATCATTTTCATAGTTACCATAATCATTGCGATAGTTATCATAATCGTTTTCATAGTTATCATCATAACCTCCATGGTTATCATAATCACCTCTATAGTTACCATAATCACTTTCATAGTTTCCTTCCATTCCCATATTGTAATCATCGCCATAGTTACCATAATCATTATAATCACCGTAATCATAATTTCGTCCGTAGTTTTCGCCCATGTCCATACTATAATCCTCATAATCACCACCATAGTAACCATTGTCGTGTTCATAGTTATCATAATCACCGCCATATTTATCATAGTCATTTTCATAGTTATCGTAATCATCGCCATTGTTACCATAATCACTTTCATAGTTTCCTTCCATTTCCATATTATAATCACCGTCATAGTTATTATAGTCATTGTCGCTGCCATAGTTACCATAATCATTTCCATAGTTACCATGATCATCACCATAAATATCATAGCCATTTTCATAGTCATTATACTCACTGCCATAGTTACCATAATCTCCTCCGTAGTTTCCTTCCATGTCCATACTATAACCTGCATAATCACCACCATAGTAACCATTGGCAGGTTCATAGTTACCATAATCACCGCCATATTTACCATAGTCATTTTCATAGTAATCGTAATCATCGCCATAGTTACCATAATCACTTCCATAGTTTCCTTCCACATCATAATCACCGCCATAGTTATTGTAGTCATTTTCATTGCCATAGTTTTTATAATCACTTCCATAGTTACCATAATCACCGCCATAGTTATCATAGTCATTTTCATAGTTACCATAACCACCGCCATAGTCATCATAGTCATTTTCATAATTATCATAGTCATTTTCACCGCCATAGTTATCATAATCATTTCCGTAGTTTCCCATCATTCCCATACTATAACCCCCATAATCACCACCATAATTACCATTGTCACCTCCATAGTTATCATAGTCAGCTTCATACTCATCATAAGTATCTCCATAATCACCACCATAGTTACCATTGTCATAATCTTCTTCATAGTTACCATAATCTCCTTCATCGTTACTATAATCACTTTCGTATGCATCTCCATAATTAATATAATCACCTCCATAGTCATCACCATAATTACCCCCGTAATTGTCCCCCATCCCAATACTGTAACCTCCGTAATCGCCTTCATAGTTACCATAATCTTGCTCATAGTTACCATAATCACTTTCATGGTTACCATAATCTCTTCCGTAGTCACTATCATAATTGCTATAATCATTTCTATAGTTATTACCATAGTTAATTTCGTAGTCTTCCTCCATTCCCATGTCGTAACCTCCATAATCGCCTTCATAATTACCATAATCCCCATTATAGTTACCATAATCGCCTTCATAATGCTGATAATCACCCCCGTAGTCATTACCATAGTTGTTGTAGTCATTGCCATAGTTACCCCCGTAGTTTCGATCCATTCCCATACTATAACCTCCATAATCATTATAAAATCCACGTTTGACACGTCGTAATTTAGTTAGATCCTCAGAGAAGGGTTCCACGCCAAACTGCCCAATGATACCGCTTCGTCTGTAACCGCCATTGTAATGGAAGTAGCCGTCATCATGAAGTTGCCTGATCTGTCGGCCTCCCTTTCCGCGTCGTTTACTTCGTGTTCTGTGTGTTTTAACTTCTGCAAATCTTCGTTTTCTTTTATTTCCTTTATTTGTCATACCAATTCCATCTGTCAGGTTTATATTTGTAATGACCCTGGCAGTACCGATCATGGTATTCCGGTGTGTATGTGCATTGGTCCTGGTAGTACCGATTCCATTTGTCGTGTGTAAACCTGTATTGACCCCGACAGTACCATTCCCATTTGTGTTGTTCATTATTGTATTGTTCGAGACAGCACCCTCTCCACCTGTCTTGTTCATAGATGTATGGATTCCGGCGGTACCAGTTCCACTAGTCTGGTTGTTATTGGCATTGACCACCGCAGGGATATTTCCATTCATCCCGCTATCAGCTGTACCATTTCCATTTGAATTGTTTTCCGTTATGTTTACTCCGACAGTACCCTTTTCCGATGGATTCTTTAAATTTATCTCATTCCTCTTTCTTCTTCTGTTTGTAATCCGTCTGATATTTCTGATATGTTGATCTCTATGTACGGCTCTGTTTTGGCGCCGAATATTTCTCCTTTGCAGAGCAACATGTTTGTTTGGCAAATGGTTTTGACGACTATGAAGGTTTGTATGAGCAGATAGTTCACCGGTGACATTTTTTCTAGACATATTTTCACTGTCATCGAATCGGTCTAAGCTTCCCAGGTCTGTATCACTTTCCTGATTTGTGGAAACACCTTTACTTTTCTTTCTGCTTGCATTATTCAAAGTCTGAATAATATTCAAAGGTGTGTGACTCTGTACTAATTTCCTGTTCACATGCCGTTTTTGTCTTTTATTTATCTGCTTTGGAGTATTTTCAGTGATATGTTCCGATCTCTTTATATTTTGTGAGCTTTTATTAGCTAAACGAAGATCCTCGATGAACCCGACGTTTAATTCGTGACTGTTACGATCGTTTCGATGTTCTCGTTCGTGGCTATCACTACCCCCACCCCCGTGTTCATGGCTATTACTTCCAACATTGTGTCTCTGATATCGCTGGTTGCTTCGCACATCTCCAATCTCTTCAATTGTATCTTTGTGTACAACCGTTCGCCGTATAGCTGCGATATCTGCATGTGCCAGCCTGTCCTCGTGATCAGGTCGACGAAAACCATCTCTGCTCCCGTACTCGTGGCCAGCACTTCTCGTGGTGCGTCTCTGTAATCTCCGGGGACTGCTTCCTTCCTCGTTGTCTTCACTTGCGTCTAGATGTACAACCTTTGGTCGTATATCTGCAGTATCAGCATGTGTCAACCTTCCTCCGCGATCAGGTCGACGAAAACCATCTCTGCCCCCGTACTCGTGGAAGTTGCGTCTCTGGAATCTCCGGTGACTGTCTCCTTCTTCGTTGTCTTCACTCGCGTCTTGGTGTACATCCTCTGGTCGTGTATCTGTAGTATCAGAATGTCTCAACGTGGCCCCTTTATCTTGTCGACGAAACTCCCCTATGCTCCCATACTGGTAGCTATGAGTGCCGACGTTGCTTTTCTGAAACCTGTGATGAATTCCGACCACTTCAACTTCTCCACTTGTGTCTGGATTCACAACCCTTTGTCGTATAACTGCAGTATAAACCGTGGTTGCTGGAAGAAAGAAGACGGGAAAATAAATGAACTGAAATACTGGAGAATGAAAGTCAACACGTCAGTCATAAATATGGCTCCAAAATATGAATAAATCTAGCAAGAGAGGGAAACAAACTAGGCCATTTCTGCAGCAACATATTGTTCAACTTTATTTCTATAATTCGCTAGCGCGTAGGGGTCTTTAGCAATGTGACGAAACCG
Organism: Patella depressa; assembly: GCA_948474765.1. Classification (NCBI taxonomy): domain Eukaryota; kingdom Metazoa; phylum Mollusca; class Gastropoda; family Patellidae; genus Patella; species Patella depressa. The sequence continues at coordinate 61,284,432 of OX419721.1, read as the reverse complement.
GAGAAAACCCATGAGTTTGGACAGGCGCTGGAGTCAATCCAGCAATGGCCAGAGATCGATTTCTCGGGTCATTGCTTCAGAAGGATGACAATATCCGACCATACATAAAACATAATTCAGTGGAATACAATGTTTGATAGGAATAAAACTACAGCAAGAGAATCCGAACCGAAACGTCGGTCGGTAATAAACTGTAATTGTATTCCATAAAATTGTGTCTTGTGCATTTTCAATTCAATTACATCAGTCCAGTTTAATTGTTGTTAGTATCTTTAACGTCTAAAAGCGTCATTGCAAACTACAAAATTGTGAGCGTTTAATTTAGAATTGGATTATCAGTCAAAGGGTGGTTCACGTCCATCAGTATTTACAAAGGTATGATCAATTGAAAATTCAACCATTAATGCAACTCGCTATAACAAGACGCCGCCATCTTGCAATTAAGGTCCATTGACAGGAGAGAACGTGATTGGCCTAGTTGAAATCCAACTGAATCCCGGTCGAGATAGTGTCTAGCGTTTGTATTTTGTTTTCTTAATTAAATATTAAAACATCAATCGGAGTACATATTTAGAGTGTATTAAGCCACAAGAAATTTGAAATTGGACATGACGCATCGAGCCTTTAATATGTATTGCGGATTTCGGTACCGAAATAGGATTTAACGTCCTACTATTCTGCTCCTAAACTGGGTTAATGAAGACGGGCATACGCCATGCAGTGTGCCATGAGGGAAATTGAATTGTGCCGGGACAGCGGCGCTACGACCTACTCTTATATCGAATCTCAACTGTCAAAAGACCTTTTACGTACACGCAAATGTGTACGCTGGACCGCGCCTGTCCTTGCCACCCCCCCCCCCCCGGCCTGCACCACTGATCAAAATGTAAATGAAGAACTGGGTCATTAAACTATGTTCAGAATTTCGAAAGAAATATAACTTACAGATTAGAAGCTGAAGACAAATCCATCGGAAGATATGCATTGCTTTAATTAATCTGATAAATGCTGAGCTGTGATGACATACGTGCCTTTATATACATGAAATCATATGCTGCAAATATTTCCATACTTCCGTCATCGTTTCGTAGGAAATGTAAACTAATTCAAGTTACATATTTTGCATGTCTAGAGATATATTCAACATTTGGTTAAAAGACTGTAATTCACGTTTTAACTCAGTTAATTAGAGAGTAGAAGGAAAATTGGATAGGTCATTCTAATAGCAAGCTCATTTTTTGTTTAAATACTGAGGTCAGTTGTCTAATATTAAGTAAATAAAATAAGTTGTTTATTTGAAACAGTAGAAAGATGTGTTTTATGCACGATACATACATTAGCTATAAATAGGGTACTCTATTGCGATGGTGTATTAAACACGTACGGTTCGGCATATGACTAAAGCTCAGTCCACAAGCCGTCTACCGAGCGAAAATTTAGTAAGCCCCTCGTGCGTGAGACTTACGTGTCACTTGCGTGTGTTAGACACTAGATGTAGAGATTTTTGGTCTTGCACAAACAAAATATTAACACGATTTCTGGTGGGTAATCGGCAAGCTAGAAAACACGTGAGGCAAGTCTCTAATTCAATATCCACAGTCTTCGATATTGCAAACACGACTTATTGGTCTATTTAAATAAACATCGATGCCGTTATCATACCGTGAAAAGATGGGCTTTTGATATCCAATATTTATTTGGTTGCTGCGTTTGTTCGGATTTTATCGTCGTTAAAGGGGAAACGGAGCATAACATCCACGCGACACAAAGTAGGTCATTTCGGGGGTAATAGTTTGTTTGCGCGTAGGGATCTTTAGCTGTGGAAGGAAACCGGTGGATCTGGTAGAAAATGAAATGAAATGAAATAGGGTTTAACGTCCTACTGTTCTGCTCCGAACTGGGCTAATGAAGACGGGCATACGCATACATTGTGCTATGGGGGAGATTTTACCCGGACAGCGGCACTACATAAATAATGGCATATAAAGGACAAGGGGAGGCAATTCTGTTTTATTTTAACAAAATAATTACTTGCCGTGGGGTTATTATTCTTATGAAATGAAATGAGTTTTACACCCTCGGCATTGTGTAGAGGAGGCCTCAGGTTTTCATCCCACTCGAACGACTAAACATTGTCCTGGACAAATCATCCATTCTGTACCACTGACGATTGGAAACAGCACTGGAAAATCACGGATGCCTTTCTGAGTCAACACCAGGATCTAACCCTGGACCACCAGCTGATTAGTGACACGGGGCTGTACAACGCTGAAAACAGAAACGGTTTCCTCCGGGGGTAGAGGTGGGGTCAAGTCTCCACTCTGCTCAGCCACATTAAATTATCTTTGAAAAACAACACTTTATTCTCTTCCATAGTCATAATTGCCATAATCATCTCTGTAGTTATTACCATAGTTACTTTCGTAGAGTAAAACAAAACTTTATGAGAAAAGTTTTTACCGTCGTGTGATTTATAGTTTATCATCAGATGATAAGGTGGGCTTGGCATTATATGTGTGATATCACAATAAATACTTTGCATCAATGAAATTGAATCTTGGTCACACTGTGATTCTACTAATTCATTATAAAAATTGACATCAAACGGAGTGTTGGTTTTCTCTCTTTAAAAAGCTCAATGTTAATTTAGAGACAACTGTCAAATTCCCTCAACAGGAGCCTGACAACCCCCTCCTGCAAAAATTCCTGGATCCGCCTTTGACCTACACGCATGCGTACTATTGAAGAAATTGAACTGTATGTCAGTCCTGTAATTACCTAGCTCCTTTAGGAATTAGTAATTACCTAGTTGAGTAGACGTGAACCCCCCTCTCTCTCTCTCTCCCAGACTCTCTCTCTCTCTCTTTGACGGTTATCCCCCTTTAATGCAAAATGACCGAAAAATCAATAATTTTCCAACGCATCCAATTCTAAATACAATATTAATTTAGAAATAAACCAATTACAAATTAAATATTGTGTAGCAAATGTACGTCCGTAAATATTTACATATTTTTTTTCTTTTATACTAAACAATATTCAATTGTTGAAGAGGAGCTTAGAGTCGACATCGACACATTGGTTTTGGGCAGGAGAAAAGACTCTTGGGGTGCCATTTCCAGACGGGTCACATCTATCAGCTTTTATGGTTCGGCCATCTTGACATCGAGTGAAGTAAGGAGTAATGTTTTGATCCTCCCACTCATGGAATCCGTCACTCTTTCCAGCACAGTTAGGAAATGTCACCTCACAGGGTCGACAATGAGCTACTACACATTTGAATCGCTTCTGGTCACCTATAAACAAAAAAATATATTTCTCGGCTAAATTTATAACCACCACGTTCAATAAGTGTAGTCCACTACTTCCGATCTAAATTTGAATCGGGCAGAATCACTAATGTGAAGGTTGGACATGTTATTATAAAGCTATATTTTATTACGTAATTTTACACCGGGGTTCTGGTTAGTACACCAAAATGCAAATCTGAAATTTATGTACCATGCGTTACAGATCTTTCAGCACAGTCTAAGTTTTTGTAACTAAGAGTATCTTAGTAATAATGGTCTTTCAACGTCGGTTTAACGTGTGTTACTGACATCGGTTGAGACATAAAGGGTATTTGGGAGAGGTTTAACTAGTGTAGCTGACAAGGTCTGGGTGATAAAGGTCTTTCAGGAGAGGTTTAAGTACAGTAGCCGACAAGGCCTGAGTAATATAGGTCTTTCACGAGAGGTTTAACTAGTGTAACTGACAAGGGCTGGGTGATGAAGTCTTTCGGGAGAGGTTTAAGTACTGTGCCCGGCAAGGACTGTGTAATATAAGTCTTTCGAGAGAGGTTTAAGTACTGTAGCTGACAAGGGCTGGGTACTAAAGGTCTTGCTGGAGAGGTTTAACTAGTGTAGCTTACGTGGGCCGAGAAATAAGGCTTTCCATCACAGATTGGACAATTAAGCGTTGCAAAACAGAAGTATTCCGCATGTTTTATCACAGGTTGGATTAACTTACATGGGTAGAGTAGTAAAGGTCGTCCACCGCAGTTGCCTTCAACCTTTTTGTAATCTCTTTCACATCTTAGGGCATCGGCATCAAACAAAGCTGGATAAACACATTCGTCTTCGAACTGTCTGAACCTACTATATACAGGTACAAGAGTTTTTGAACAATTGTAGAAACCGGCGCAGTTATTGGCATCAGGGTACAGGCATGTTGGACACTGGGCACAATAAGTAGACACATCTTCGTATGCTCTTACTAAAATAGACAAATCAATACAAACATCTTACTCAGATACACACTACGGGACCAGGTCCCGAGTTCACAAAGCATTCTCAGACTTAAGTTGAGAATTTGCTCAACTTTCAGTCACTGTTTATGAGAAATATCTTTGATGCAGAAACACAAAACTTTTGGACATAGTTTCTTATTGATGTGCTTTATACATAAAAACAACAAAATTATTATAAAGGGCTATATTTCAGTATGGTGAACAAGTTTGAGTAAATACTCAACTTAAGTCTGAGAATGCTTTGTGAACTCGGGGCCTGGTAATATATTCTCGTCTTTTTTTGTACGTAACTTTAACGAATCGTCCCATATCCAAACCTTTTCCAACTCGTAGATAAATTATAGACGGTTCTTGAAGTTCTTAAATGATTCTTATTTGGTTCTTACAGATTCGTATTGTCTGAAGCAGTTCGTGGCTGGGCCTCGAAAGATTTTGTGCATCAAAATCTTTCGTGGTCGGTGTACGAATTTAATTCGTAAACACGTCTATAATCCTTTCCTATCGTCCACAACAGCTCCCCCTTAGATTCTGTGAAATTCATTGCCATTCGTAGCTCCCTAAAATTCGTTGAACATCTCTGAAACCTCGCCGAACAGGTAAGAATATTCCGAATCCGCCATAAATCACTACACTTACCCTGACCCCCCCCCCCCCTCCCACGAATTCTCGTCAAATTCATACAGCCGAGACAATCGTAGCCGATTTGTAGTTGATTTGGGATAGTTCGATTGGGGTTTCACGAATGTTATGGAGCCACAAATATCAAGGAATCGAATAAGAAACTGTTATGGACGACACGAAAGGGTTATGACGGGTTTACGATACATTTACCCATTCCTAAATTCATAGACTGGCCACGTTCCTGATGGAGCTACCAACTGCTATACGAACAATATGAATTTGTAAAAACCAAATATCTACGAATCGAAAAATATTTGGATTCAGAAAAATTCGTGACATTCGTAGCCCACGTGGCGGTGAGGCATTGCATAATGTATTTGTAAAAAATTGGATTATGTCGTTCATTCTGCTCCATAACATCTTAGAATTGATTAATAACTTACTGGTAATTGATGGTTGGTTTTGTTGTCTGTTTGAACAATCATCATAAGGGCCATTTTGTAAAACACAGTTACTGATTTTTTTTGAGAAAACCTTTCCTACGTCACATGATACTTCCCATTTTAACTTTAACACGTGAATAGAAAACTTTGTACAATCTGTTGGATCGGGAACTAGCTGGAACGGCGTGTTTGTAGCTCCGTGTATGGTTACAACATACCATAACATCAAAATACTAGCTATATTCCTCATACTGTTACCATTCGTAGATAACGGGTTTGTGTTTGCTCCCTTTCGCGAAACTAGATGTCTTCCCTTCGTAAAAATAAATGTCTTCGCTCATTTCACTTCTTTAAATAAAACGTTTCCAATCCAAGCGTTTTATATTGAGCATGGATGTATTTGAAGACGTAACACGTAATGCCAGTCAGTAGGTAATTAATTCATCGGCGTGACGTGCGAATTGTATAATTAAACAATTTGAGATTTGTTGGGAAATTCGGTGTTGATTGTGAACATTGGGTTAGTTTAAATTTCAAGGAAAAAAACACAAGGATGGGTTTTAATTGTAGCTAATTTAAATCTCTTTTAAAGCATGCGTGGGTTATAGGGGCTGGGTGGTATAACCGTGCTGGTTATAGTAGTTCTATGTTAGAATTTAAATCTAGAATATTTCAGATAATACTTTAAAATTAAAAAGGAAAGTCATCAAATTGAATTCTGTATACTTGTAATCTCTAAGAGCTAGTTACCACGTTTTCTGTCTGACAATATTATCTCTTGGGGAGGGAAAGAACGTATGCTCACTATTTCTAGAACCTCAGATTTAATTTTTCGGTTCATAAGTTCAAAAAATGGTAGCTGACGGTGTTTTGTTGTAGGAATATCAAAGCGGTATAGTATACTTTCTTGCTAGCAGACCGACGTCGATCTGTAGAGTTAGGAGAGTTGCCTAGTCATTTCAGAAGTAATGGGGGTGTGTTGATTATCTTATTACAGTAAGTCATGGATGTGTGGTGATTATTTTATCATAGTAAGTTATGGATGTGTGGTGATTATTTTATCACAGTAGGTTATGGGTGTGTGGTGTTTATTTTATCATAGTAAGTAATGGGAGTGTGGTGATTATTTTATCACAGTCAGTAATGGCGGTGTGGTGATTATTTTATCACAGTAAGTCATGGGTGTGTGGGGTTTATTTTATCACAGTAAGTAATGGCGGTGTGGTGATTATTTTATCACGGTAAGTAATGGGAGTATGATTATCACAGTAAGTAATGGCGGTGTGGTGATTATTTTATCACAGTAAGTAATGGCGGTGTGGTGTTTATTTTATCACAGTAAGTAATGGGAGTGTGGTGATTATTTTATCACAGTAAGTAATGAGAATGTGGTGATTATTTTATCACAGTAAGTAATGGGGGTGTGGTGTTTATTTTATCACGGTAAGTAATGGGAGTGTGGTGATTATTTTATCACAGTAAATAATGGGACTGTTGTGATTATTTCATCACTGTAAGTAATGGGAGTGTTGTGATTATTTTATCACAGTAAGTAATGGGAGTGTGGTGTTTATTTTATCACAGTAAGTAATGGGGGTGTGGTGTTTATTTTATCACAGTAAGTAATGGGAGTGTGGTGATTATTTTATCACGGTAAGTAATGGGAGTATGATTATCACTGTAAGTAATGGGTGTGTGGGGTTTATTTTATCACAGTAAGTAATGGCGGTGTGGTGATTATTTTATCACGGTAAGTAATGGGAGTATGATTATCACAGTAAGTAATGGCGGTGTGGTGATTATTTTATCACAGTAAGTAATGGCGGTGTGGTGTTTATTTTATCACAGTAAGTAATGGGAGTGTGGTGATTATTTTATCACAGTAAGTAATGAGAATGTGGTGATTATTTTATCACAGTAAGTAATGGGGGTGTGGTGTTTATTTTATCACGGTAAGTAATGGGAGTGTGGTGATTATTTTATCACAGTAAATAATGGGACTGTTGTGATTATTTCATCACTGTAAGTAATGGGAGTGTTGTGATTATTTTATCACAGTAAGTAATGGGAGTGTGGTGTTTATTTTATCACAGTAAGTAATGGGAGTGTGGTGTTTATTTTATCACAGTAAGTAATGGGAGTGTGGTGATTATTTTATCACAGTAAGTAATGGGACTGTTGTGATTATTTCATCACTATAAGTAATGGGACTGTTGTGATTATTTGTGGGGTCCGTGGTGATTAACGGGAATGTGATACAAATACGACACATAGATACCTTAATATTTAAAACTGCACAACGATGAATGAAATGGGGTTTATCGTCCTACTTGCCTGTCCCTAATGGTTTAATAGAGAATACCATGCACAATGCTGAGTGTCAAGAAGGACAATTTGCCAGGATATTGGTTCTCTTTAGTACCTGCCAACGTGTACGCTGAAGCTCGGTTATTCATGAAATGAAATGGGGTTTAACATCCTACTGCTCTGCTCAGAACTGGTCTAATGAAGACGGGCATACACCATACAGTGTGCTACGAGGGAATTTTTGTCCGGTAGCTGCACTACGGCCGTCTCTTATATCGAATTCCAACTGCCAAGGGATAGTTTACGTGCATGTCAATCTGTACACGGGACCTTAGTTGTTGGTCCCACCCGAACGACCCCCCGTCCTGTATCATTGAAAAGGAAGAAACCACGCCGGAAAATCTGCATGAACTTTCTTGGCCAATGCAGGGATCGAACACCCGACCTCCAGACTAGCGAGCCAGTGTGTTACCTTCATAGCCACCGTTAAAACATTTTCTAGCTGTGGTGTAGTCAGCAACAAAAATAGCTTTTTTTATGAGACAATCATTTTATTACTAAATATCTATATACAGTCAAGTTGACAATAAATGTGATCGGTTATCCCCCTTTAATGTCGTGTTTAGGATTATTTGTCCCATGACCAAAACAATATTAAAGTATCCAGTTTGGTGTACAAACAAAAATGTTAAAAGGTTTACCCCATCCAAATTCCAAGTTTTCCACAGCGAGGTATTTCCTTGTGACCAAAAGAATGAACTATTCCATCAATTTTGTGCTTAAACATTTAGTTATTATGAATTTTCTAGAACGGGTTTCGTTTCGCTATTTCATCAATTCATCATATTTCAAAGGACGGAGTGAGAATATTTAAAAAAATGAAAATAAATACATTCTATTAAAAACATATATTAATTAGAAATAAACAAATAAAATTATGATAAAAATTGTGTGGCAAGCAACAGTCAATAAATATATACAGATTTGTGATTTTGTGTTTTTCTTCTATATAAAACAATATTTAATTGTTGAAGAAGGTTTTAGCGTCGACATCTACACATTCTTTTTGGGAAGGAGAGAAGATTCTTGGGGCACCACTTCTAGAGCGTGCGCAGGTACCAGCTTCCAAGGTTCGGCCATCTTGGCATCGAGCATAGTATGGAGTAAAGGATCGGCCTTCCCATTCCTGGAATCCGTTACTCTTTCCAGCACAGTTAGGATATCTGACATTACAGGGTCGACAATGAGCTCGCGCACACTGATTTCTTCGCTGATCACCTGAAAACAAGAAAATGATATTTGTCGATTAAATGATAGAGCAACTTTAATAGAGTCGCGTTTAATAAGTGTAGCCCACTACTTCCGGTGTAAATCTGAATCGGGAACAATACCACTTACTCATGTGAAGGTTGTACTTATTTATTATAAGCTTTTACGTTTACGTAATTCTAAATTCCCTGTGTGACAGGATGCTGACAAATAACGGTCTTTGAAGATTATAATGTAACTGATAAAGATTGTGAAATGAAGTCTTTCAAAACAACTTTTGGTCTTTGACGGAATTATTAGTGAGGAGAAATTCGCCCATGAATCTGTTTTCAATCGTTACTTCAGTCAGTTACATAGAAAGATAACCCGCGCTTTCCTTTTGCGTTCACCACTTTCCTTTCTTCAAACTTTCATAACGCATCTATCGTAGCAGTGAGCTCTGTGTTCAAATTATATTTGGAATGTGTTTAACGAGTTCTATCACATGTGTGTTAAATGACTAACGCCAATATTGTCCTTTAAACGTGTGTAACTGACAATGTCTGAGAAATAACTGTCTTGCAGCTGAAGAAGTTATATTAGTGCAACTAACAGTAACAAGTACTAAGAATTAAGAAATAACGATCTTTCATCATAAGTTAAACCATTGCAACTGACTATCACTAAGAAATGGCGTTCTTAATCTGCACTAATAAATAATTGCTAATCTTTATTAGTTTCGAATCCCCGGTTCTACGTGGCAAGGAGTAGGTTCGCCTGTCCAACCACGTGGGTTTTCTCCGGGTACTCCGGTTTCCTCCACTCAAGCGAATTGTTGAAATAGAATTAAACCATATGTTAGTCCCGAAATGACCTAGTTTGTGTCGAGTGTAAGTTAAACCCCATTTCTCTCGCTCTCTCCCGTCTTTATTAGCGTTATATGGGTACTTGGCATACCAGGGACCTGTTTCACAAAAATTTTAACTAAGATAAAATCCAAATTTTAGTAATTTGATTTTATCTTTAGTTACGATTTCAAGAAACAGGGCCCGGTCTATCAACGCTACGTCTTGTCAAAACTTCAAACACTCCTAACATCGCTCAGAATAAACTAATATACATTTTTTTTTTATTATCTATTTTTGAACTATGATAACAAGAATTAATCTGATCAAAGCACAGATCCTATTTCCTTTCGTTTTTTTAAGTTCAAAATTTTGTTTTACTTGTCTTTACTACACTAGGATCTGGAAGAGTTGTTATCATTGTCGCCACGGCGAGCTTAAGGCGTGTTTTGCACGGAACTGTGGGTAATCCACTAGAAACATCAATGCTGATTGGGTAATCAAATGTCTGACGTCATAGGGTCAAAAGCCAATCGTATAACATCTGATGTGACCTATCGCTACAACCTATCAGATCTTCATGCAGTGTAGATCATCGAAAGTATATAAAAAAAACGAAACGAAATATAGATCTGTATTTTAACAGATTGAAGAAGAACGAACAGATGTCTATTTAAATCTTACAGTATCGTTACAAGTAAAATGAACTTACAGGGATTGAGAAGTACAGGTCGTCCATTACACTTGCCTTCAACCTTTTTGTAATCGTTTTCACATCCCAGAATATCGGCATCAAATAGACCTGGATACATACATTCGTCTTGGTACTGTCCTAAATTACCAGATTCGTCAACATTGACCTTTGAACAATTGTAGAAACCGGCGCAGTTATTGGCATCAGGGTACAAACATGTTGGACACTGGGCACAATAATTAAATACATCTTCGTATGCTCTTACTGAAATGTACAAAACAAGGAAAGCATCTTATAAATAAAAATAATACAAGTAATAGTTTTAGTTTCGCGAAATGACAGAAAAATGAAATGCAATGGGGTTTAACGTCCTGTTGTCTACACAAAACCGGTCATACGAGATTTCGCCTACTATCATTATATGTGCATGCCAACGTGTAGGCGGGACCTCAGTTAGGTCCTTCCTCGCCAGTCTCCTCCTCCCGTCTACACCATTCAGAATCTAGTGGGGCGGTGGGGGGGGGGCATGCTGGTCATTGGTGTTGTATTACCAAATGCGCCCATTGGATGTCTGATTTGTTCCAGGAGTGGCATCTGACCCCACCCCTGCTAGCTACGCGCCCGGTAATTCTCCACTAACTTGCTCGGCCAACACCGGGGTCGAATCGTGAACCGGGGTCGTTCTTTGTCATGTTGTAAAGGAATTGAAATAAAATGGAATGGGGCTTTGCTCCAACAGGGATAATGAAGACGGGATTGTCATATTTTACTTCAGCTTGGACTGGATTATTTTAAATTCCCGACATGAAATATATGTTAATCATTGGGGAACATTGTGTATCTATGTGATAAATCGCGGTATTCAAAGGGTTAAACTGATTTTTTTGATATTTACTTTTTATTAAGTTATTTTATATATTTTAGCTGAACCTTCCTCAAATATATATCATGATAGTCTCGATCTTTCAGACAAATATTCTACGAACAAAGGCTAGGAAGGTTCTAGGTGTGCGGGACTAATAGAGTAAAGGCGTCAGATATTTATTTAAATTGACGCCTTGTTAATTGGTTGTTGATTTTGATTGAAAAGTGTGAAAACGCGATAAGTGTGATGGTGGCAGCTGTGATAAGAAGCAAATGTTGACGTATCTTTTCAACTGGGGTAAAGTTTGACCGTCTGTTTACATGGTGATAAACGTGACGATTCAAAGATGATGCGAATTACCTGTTGTCGAAGTAATGTCTAAATTTATTGTTATTGTTTAAACATATGAATGGTCTACTGCATTAAACGGAAAACGATAGTTTGATTTTAGTGACTCTATAAAATCATGTTAAATATTATCACGGTCGTTTTCAAGCATGGTCAAGAATCGAGTTAACCCTACTCACACCGGTGGACACACATCCGACGGCTCTTTCTATTTGTTATGGCTAACTCACTTTCCGTCAAGGTCGTTGAGATGAAGATATCTACACTCGATAGAGATTTGTGTTTTATTTTTTTTTAAAAGCGTGTTGCTTTTTGTATGCCGTTCGTAAATATGAAAAATATGGGGAAGGTATAACCAGTTAGTAGATTTTATTAAGTGGGATGGGGCGGGGCATCACCGAAACTTTTGCCCGGGGGGGCCACGTAAGCTTGTGGTGTAATACTGAAGATATATGTAATTAGGACGTTAGATCTAAGTTAATATATATATATATATATATACTAGACTGTTCTGATATACGTAGTAAGATGTATATATGTACATAGGTAAAACTCTTAACATGATGTCATCACTATGGTGATAATACACGTGTATATTTACTCAGATGTTTCTACACTCGCCACATCGACTAGAGATACTTGTTTAGAGGGTGGAGGTCGAACTATTTATTTTTTCTTACTGGTAGTTGTAGATGAACAACCAACGAACCTAGGTAAATTAAATGAAATGGGGTTTAACGTCTTACTATTCTGCGCCGACTGGGCTAGGCTAATGAAGACGGGTAAACCGAGTTAACTACACCGCATTATTCCGCCAATCGAAATCTTCAGTGTCATGCTATCAGCTGGGAAGCTACGGAGGCTAATTGAGTAAGACGCTGACGTGCTATCCTGGTGTGTGTGTGTGGGGGGGGGGGGGGGCTCTGGTTCCAACCGGTGTTGGTCGAGAAAAGTTCATCTGGATTTTCTGGCCTGGTTTTCCTTTGTCAGCGGTACCAGAAGGAGGGTTTACAAGGACATCCGAGGTTCCGTGTAAAGAGTGGTATGCACGTAAACGATCCATTGGCAGTTGGAATGCGATATAAGAGTAGGTCGTAGCGCGACACACTGCATGGTGTATATCCGCCTTCATTAGCCCACTCGATGCAGAACAGTATGACGTTAACCGTGTTTCATTTCATCTCATCAACTGTGTACAAAGTTTCATAACCATGCATATTTTGTAGACCCCGCAGTCAAAATGCAGACAGAAGCACCTTTCAATATTAATTTTATTCCATTAATTCGCTTGCGCGTATGCTAATTTGTGGAGGACACCTGAAATAACCCACGAGGTTAGGCATTCGACGCGACTCCTTCTGAAACACACGCTCGATATCGGAACCCCTCCAGTTGACTCAATGACAAATGATCTAATGCGAGAACATTTGACCCCCACCCCACCCCACAGTTTGTAGTCCAGGAAAGCCCTAAAAACCTAAATATCAATATCAAACTGTAAACTTCCCTTACGACGGGAGTGGGGGGTGGGGTGGGGTGCTATGGCCTAGTGGTCTAGAGAGCCGCGCGTCGACCTCTAGCTGGCCGGTCACCTCTGGCTTGCGGCTGTGGTTTCGAGTCCTGGTGTGAGCATATGTGGCATGGAGATAGGGGCGCCTTCTCAACCTTGTGGGTTTCCTCTGGGCACTCCGGTTTCCTCCCACTGCTAAAGACCCCTAAGCGCAAGCGAATTATTGAAATAAAATAACCTAGTTTGTGTTGAGTGGACGTTAAACCCCATTTCTCGCTCTCTCTCTCTCTTACGACAACATCCGGTATCCTTCACCTTGAAGATGAACCTATTCAAATTGAATTTCAGATGATTGACATTAAGGTAAATCTTTATCATGTTTTGAAGTGGGTATACATGTATAGTTAAATTCCTGAATATTTTTACAAAGTACTTGTTACAATGGAAGTTCTACAATAAAGCGACGAATTTCTTTAATTACACAATCTGAGAGATTTTCCTGTCAGTATAATTAAAAAAAAACTTGGATAGTTACGTCAATATTTGACTAGTTTATTTTGTCGGGAAAATAGGACAAATTACCTACTCCTTTGAATGTTGTACATTGTTTAAAATCCTGTTTATTTTCTGGGTGGATTTAGTTATACATCTGAGACATTACAAAGAAATTGCATGATGTAGAAACCATTGAATTACTTTATTTGAGAATTTATAAGTTTAAAAATAATATAGACACTTGTAGCAAGGTGTCTGCTATTACCAGACCCAGCTTAACTATGCGGCTTACTTTAACTTTGCGCCACCCAATTCGACATTTCGCACATTTTATCAAGAATGAAATGCAATAAAAAGGTGTTTAACGTCCTACCGCCCCGACTGGACTAATGGAGACGGACATGCGCCGTGCAGTGTGCTATGAGGGAAATTTGGCCCAGACAGCACCACTATTATAAACGACTCGTATATGGAATTCCAACGGCCAAGGAATCTTTAACGTGCATGTCAAAGTAATCAGGACCCCCGTCCTGTACCCACTTATTCACATCAAGAATGAAACTGTGTTCTTGATACTATACTACAACAGAACTTGATTATAATAAAAAAAAGTTTGGAATCTCGCTACCCTTCAACACACAATACCAACAATATAACCACTCAACGCCACATGTTTCGCACAATATATATAATATATAATCACATCACTAAATCACTATATATATATGTGATTTGTCAAATGAATCCTATCACATCTCCTGACTAAAACGTAATGCGTTACGGAGACCCAGTAAGGTACCAGCTCACTAATCATGGGAGAGAAAGAAAGAGAGATCATTTCGGGACTAACATATGGTTCAATTCTATTTGAATAATTCGCTTGCGCGTAGAGGTTTTTAGCAGTGAGAGGAACCGGCGAGCCAGGAAAAAACTCACGAGGTTTGACAGGCGACCTTAAAGCATGTCACGTAAAACCGGGGAATCGAACCACACTAGTTGACTCATTGTGAGACCATATGATGCAACGCGCACGCGCTCACTATTCGACTATTCAACTCTCAGTAGGTAGCCATTTGATAAACATAATTGTGAGCGTGTGTGGGAGATAGCAGACATGGGCATGACATACCTTAACAATATTCCTTAAAAAACGTATTCTTAAGGTGAATGATTTACAAAGACTTTCCCATTTAACACAATACAATATTATCAATTTTTTAAGGTATATATTTACTCGCGGGCCTCAATTTCGGGGATTTTCAGGAGCCAGGTTTACAGTTCAAACATACTCCAACTTAAAATCAACTGATAAGTTCGGTTAGTTGTTCAGAATTAAGTTCAAAATTACTGAAGGGACATGTCAGGTTTGCGGTTCCAATTTTAAATAGAATTTATTGAAGAGCAATTTAGCTGAAAATGCTGGAGCGTGTGGTTTACGGTAGATAATTTAGCTGAAATTACTTGAGAGTAAATTTAATGTTCAGAATTTAAGGTGACTTTAGAATTTAACAAAAAGAAATACAGTGTCAGGTTTTTACGGTTTATAATATTAATCAACAAACCAAAAATGCTGTAGAGTCAAGTTTACGGTTCGGGTATACAGTTAACAATAAATACTGAGTCAAGTTTACAGTTCAGAATTTTACAGACATAATGGAATTGTATCCCAGAATTGAATAATAACCGCAGAGTCGGGTTGACAGTTGAGAATTTAACTAAAATTATGTCTCAGAATTGAACAATAACTTACTGGTAATTGATGGTTGGTTTTGTTGTCTGTTTGAACAATCATCATAAGGGCCATTTTGTAAAACACAGTTACTGATTTTTTTGGAGAAAACCTTTCCTGGTCCGCAAGATACATCCCATTTAAAAGTCATCAGTTGGATAGAAAACTTCGTACAATCTGTAGGATCGGCAATAAACTGGAACCGTGAGTTAGCTCCATATACGCTCAAAACAGAGCATAACATCAAAATACAAGTTATACTCCACATAATGTTACGATTTGTAGATTCCCGCCTTGTGCGAGCTTCGTTTCGTGAAACTAAATGTCTTCGTTTCGTTTCCCGTCTTTAAATAAAACGTCACTGATCCAAGTTTTTATATTGAGCACTGATGTAACGCCCTCTATTGTTTGAAGATATAATACGTCATGTCCGCCTGTAGATACTCCAGCAGGTAATTAATTCATTGTCCAGACGTGAGAATTATATAAATCAACAAAAAACTACTTATTGGATAAAGAAACGTTGGGTCTCGTTTATTTTAGGATTGGGATGAAATTGGGTGTAGATTGAATAAGGTTAAATTCGCGATAAAATTAAAATAATCGTGAGAGGTTGGATTTTAATTAAAGGGAACTTTAAACGTTCAACACGTGTGTGCGTATAGAGGCACCTAGTACTGCAATGAAATAAAATGGAGTTTAGCATCTTATGGTTCTGCTCCTACAGGGCTAATAAAGATAGGTATACGCTACACGATGTGCTATGTGGACAATTTTGCCCTACAGCGGCCCTACAGTCTACTCTTATGCCGCGTTCTGGTAGCGTAGTCTCGAGTTGGTACGTGACAGAGAGTAGGGTCGCCTGCAGAACAGCGTGGGTTTTTCCACTCCCACCCTCCCCGTTACTCCTGCGCACAAGTGATTTATTAACATAAAATTGTAAAATTCATCCCGGTTGCTACAGAAAAATAGGACGTTAAACCCTATTATTTCATTTCCCTACCAGCAGAAAGACAACGACCTGGGTCTGGTCAGATATTTTCCGTGTTTGAGTTGTAGGTTACATGATGACCAGCTATATTATTTTATTGTTCAACTTCAGACACGGCAATGACCACCATAACTTGTTGTTTAAACATTTTCCTTTACAAGAAGTATGAATAAAATAATAAATATCGATCTGACTTATCCGGTCACCTTGATATAATAGTGAGGTTTCGTAACAAAACAGTTACACTTACATTTATATACACTTACATTTATATTATGACGTTTCGTTAAATTCAAAGTTACATTTACACTAAGTACGTAGCTACACAAACTTGGTCCACGATCTTGAAAGGCCCTCATCACGGATAGGCTGTTGATGGTGAGATTGGTAAAAACGCGCACATGTTTTTCCCGGCCTCTTCTTTTCGAGCCCTGGTGTGAGCGTATGTGGCATGGAGATAAGGGCGCCTTCTCAACCTCGTGGGTTTCCTCCGGGCACTCCGGTTTCCTCCCACTGCTAAAGACCCCTACGAAACATTGAAATAAAATGAAAACCATATGTTAGTCCCAAAATTACCTAGTTTGTGTCGAGTGGACGTTAAACTCCATTTCTCTCTCTCTCTCTCCGGCCTCTTCTAATTGCTTATCTAAATGTAAATGTAAGTGTAACCGTTGAAGTTGTGAAACCTTTCTAATAGTAACCGATAAATGGCGGTTTATCAGTATGACTCTTGTCTTATAGATCTGTATCTTCTTTATTCCAGGGAGCCGCGGCACCATTCTTCACACAGAGATCAAACTACTCTATTCCTCGAGAATAGATCTCTGTCCTAGATGGCCGCCATATCCAAAAATTAGTATTCTGTTTAGTAATAACCCCCGTACACCGGAATTGTGACAAGAATATATATTTATCATAGTCTATTTAACAGATCGCACAAACAGCTAATAATGATCGCTTATTTAGTGGGGATCACGGCGGATAAGTGGATAAGACACTTGCTCGCTAGCCTGGAGGTCGGGTGTTTGATCCTTGCATTGGCCGAGAAAGTTCACTCAGATTTTCCGGCGTCCTTCTCCCGTGTCAGTAATGCAGGACGGAACGTCTGACAAGGACAACTGTCTAGTCGTTCGGATGGGACGGAAAACCAATGTCCCGTGTACACACTGGCATGCACGTTAAAGAACCCTTGATATAAGAGTAGGCTGTAGCGCCGCTGCCCGGGCAAACTTTCCCTCATAGCACACTGAATTTCGTATGCCCGTCTTCCATTAGCCCAGGTTAAGTAGAAGAGTAGGACGCTAAACCCCATTTCATTTCATTTCTGTATTATAAGGTCTGTCATTAACTGGGTCAACTGGCAAACTTGTCCTCATAGCACAATGTATAGTTCCGGAGGGTACTTCATTAAGATGTATGCATAAAACCACCAAGGTGTTACCCCACAGGAGAGATTTCCTTAGTGTAAGGGGTTTTCTTGAAGTGTCATCCAATTAGGTCATTTAATTGAACTAATGAGTGTACGCTTTACACAGGTTTTCTCATAAGGAAATCCTTTATATTGGGAAATCACTTCTGAAGCCTCTGCGGTGGAAGCGTGGTGTTAAAGGAGCTAAATCGCTAATATTTGAGACCTAGAAATTGCCACATATAATAATGTAATATGAATGCATACAAACTGATTTACATTCAATCGTTTTCGTTTGTACACTAATTTCAAATAAGTTATGTTCGGCGAAATACGCCAGAAGTTTCAATCGAGTGGCTATTTCGAGTGTCTGGTTATTCCAGTCTACATACGCCGTTTGATTTGGTGCAATGTTTCTAGCCTCGTTCCTCGAGTCTCTCACTCGGCAAACGTCGACAGATTTCGGAACCTACATCTAGTCTCGGCTGTATGACAATAAGTGGTATGTACCTACGCCCATATATTTGCGATGCGGCTACCGGTTTACTTTAACAGGAAAACTTGACGCTATTACACAAATTGGGAACCTATTCGGCTAGCGACCTATTTGACCGATCGAGCTGCAACTTGTTCGTTGGAAACCTATTTAGAATAAAGACACCAGTCGCGTTAACTCATCTATTTATCAACCAATAAAATCCAACGTTATGTCTATCAAATGAAAGTAGAATATATTATTTTTTACCCATTCCTTTAGCTCAGAATAGAAGTGTAGTTTCTTCACTATCTTACAACTGGGTCGGCCGAATAGGTCGCTAGCCAAATAGGTCGCCAATTTGTGTTCGGTATGGGCGCAGCCATGTTTCATCCGGGATCTTTACAGTAGTTCCAATATGGCGGAATTCGTCATACAGCCGAGGTTAGATGTAGGTTCCGGAGGTTACGGAATCTGCCGAGTTTTGCCGAGTGCGAGTCTCTGTGTACAGATAAAGATCAGTTTCACGAAATTTTAACTAAAGATAAAATCCCAATTTTAGCAGATACTTCAATTTTGATTGGCTAAGAACTAAAATCAATCTAATATTGTCCAATCAAATAACTAAAATTCAGATCTTATCTTAGTTAAAATTTTGTGAAATAGGCCCCTGTCTTAGTACTTAACTTACATTTAAAGAACAAGTTGAGGATTTTCGGCCCCTTAAGTTGTTATCAGCTTTTATGGGCAGTTCTTAATCTTAAAAATTTCTTGCTCTTAAGATGTTTTATGCATGATGACCCTGTCACTTCCTGTTTTTCTCAACTAATATTGCTTCAAACTTTAGAATTGTCATTACAATGTTCATGTTTTTCTAATGTATAAGATATTTCATGCATAAATTTATGTTTTATAATTTTAGGGATTTGTTAAAGCTTGACGAGGTTCCATAATGCTTAACATCGGGATTTAATATTACTTACTTAATACTAAAGAGGGGTAGAACTTTCTTGTAAAGAAATACTCAAATTTGCTAAGGACCAGCACATAGTCAATCTCACCAGGTAATGACCAGACTAACATAGGACCAGGGCATAGCAAAACTAACTTTGCACCAGCACAGTAACTTAGCACCACGTTATAGCTAAGCTAACACGGTAGCAAGGCATAGCAAAACAAACCCAGCACCAAGGAATATCCAATCTAACTTAGTACCAAGGCACAACACCAAGAAACAGCCAAACTAAGACAGCGCCGAGGAACAACCGAACTCTGGCACCGTAACCAAGGGGCGGCAAAACTAAGACAGCACCGAGGAACAACCAAACTCACACAGCACCAAAGGATAGCCAAACTAATACAGCACCAAGGGGACACACGACACCCAATCTACAGTCACACCAACACAGTACCAGGACATTACCAACATACTTGGCAAAAAGATAACCATATTTAATTAGCACCGATGTATATGCAAGCTACCTTAGCACCTTTTGTCCGAATCGCCCACGTGGACAGTAATTTAATTTTGAAACAGTTGTATGGGCAATACGTTCTCAAGAGAAATGAGGGGAACGCCTTCAGTATCATGTTGTTTTTTGCTTCCAGATTTTAAATAAACCCATGAAACGTGTTGGGTATAGCAGCTACTCCTTTGTAGACTAATAGCTCCACGCTTCTTAACCTCGATTATAAAAAAGTTGTTTTACAAACAGGGAGTTGATCATTTAAACATTATTAGATAAACTTATTCATTCGTAGATCTCCTTCAATAAAACCACAAATATTCCCAGACGAACGGGTAGCTTTTATCCCTAATCGTAACGTACTCGGTACGATTTGTAGACTTTTCATATTTCTTCAAATACGCCAAGACCGCTGCAACATTGAACGTGTTTAATTTGTACAGTTTACAATGTTTGTTTTCCGTTTTTGAGTAGGTAGTTGTTCACATATAGCTTCCAGATTTCAGCCAGTGGTAATATATTTTAGCAAACAAAACATAGGTTATTAGTCATTTCTATTTACCCTTTATATTTTACAATATGTCTTGTCTTCTATTTATTTAGGATTTTTTGCTAGCAGTTTCTGAACAATAGGCATCATCTCCGGCACGAACACCAGGGCTCGTCGGTTAAACACCGTATAATAAGTGGCCTACACGGTTTGAATAATGTTTAAATAATAAAAAGACTTGTGTGGTTGTAGATGGCTGAATGTTTTATTAAATGGGTGTTTATATTAAATATTGATGATATAAAAGTTTCAACCCATGCCTCATTCAGACAAAAAGGATTTAATTAATTATGGTGGTGGGGGTCTTGAAATGATGTTTAGTTAATAAAAAAATAGGAAATGAAATGAAATGGAGTCTACTCTTCTACTCCGACTGGGCTAATGAAGATGAACGAAGGACATACAGGAGTTCAATGGGGGCAAATTTTGTTGTCCGGACAGCGGTACAATGGCCTACTCTCACATCGAATTTCAACTGCCAAGGAATTTTTTACGTGCACGCCAAGGTATACACGAGACCTCTTATTTCGTCCAATGCAAACGACTAGACAGATGTCCTTGTCAGGAGGTCAACCCTGCGCCACTGACAAGGCGATACCACGTCGAAAAATCCCGATGAACTTTCTCGTTCAATGCAGGGATCGAACACGCGACCTCCAGGCTAGCGAGCCAGCGACTTATCCACTAAGAAATTAGGATTAGAAGAACGTTTCTCATTGTGAGTAGCGTCTTGGTACCTGAAAGAGAATTTATATTTATTTTTACGCTATTCGGTGACTCTGTGGGTCCCAGATCCAATCCATTTGTTGGTCGAGAAAGTTCTTCGAGAGAGAGAGAGAGAAATGGGGTTTAACGTCCACTCAACACAAACCAGGTCATTTCGGGACTAACACATGGTTCAATTTTATTTCAATAATTCGCGTGCGCGTAGGGGTATTTAGCAGTGGGAGGAAACCGGAGTGCCCGGAGGAAACCCACGAGGTTGAGAAGGCGCCCCTATCTCCATGCCACATACGCTCACACCAGAGTTCTTGGAGAATTTGACCTATAAAAAACGAAAGGAAATGGGATTTGTGTTTTAATCAGATTGGTTGCCTGATTTATAATCGCTCGCGCACACCCAGAATGATTTATATTTATGCTTAAAGATATTCGTAAGAGTTCAATCCGAACGGAAAATCGTTGTCCCTTGGCAGTCCATCTGTCCTACATCACTGAGGAAGGGAGGACCACGCCGGAAAATCACGATGAATTGTCGTGATCGATCACGGGACCTCCAGTTTAGCAAGCCAGTGTCTTACTCACTGAGCCACCGCGGTTACCAGACAAACGTAAAACAGTGGCGATAAACGTGGGCGGTATGATTTCGATATTAATTCAATTAAAAACGAATGTAAAACTGTTTCTGGCGGTAATTTCTTGGTGTAAAGTGTTGTTATTATCAATTAAAAATTGAAATCGGACATTTTTCCTCGCCGATCAACCTTTACGTGTGAATACGACAAGAAACTTAAATTCTAACATCATCGTGTTATATTTCACGACAGAAGATAAATATTTGTTTTGCTCTTATAAACATTATTGTGATAAGGAAATCTGCGATAAAAATGTTATTTGCTTTATGAACTACCTTGTTTGTTTATATTTTATTTAAAGATGCACCTGTCCGAGAAAGTTCCAAGAGAAATTTCAATTGTTGTTTCAGCTTGTCAGTGATGGCACGAAAGAGCGTCTTGACGCAGTTCTGTCAGTAGTTGCTGACGTTGCTTTTAGAAATTTGGAAATGGAATAATGGGGAAAGCCTCGTGAACGCGACAGAGGCTATAGTTTTAAACACATCTTCTTCAAATTTGGGGCGAATCATTGGGGTCATGAGAAGTCAGACCTGCTCGAGTATCAATATTATTTTTGTTCATATATTCTATATTATAATTCAAACTTATTTAGTTGTTTATTATTGTAGTCGCCATGTCTTGTTTAATTTGAATATTTCTATATAAAGCAACACAAGGTGGGGAATGTATCACCTAGACGATGATAAATAGGATTATTGATATAAATAGAAACAGAGAAACGTACGATCACCTCTCGACATCTTTTTGATCTTTTTAAACAGACTAACAATTGAGATTGTTACCTTGAACTTTTTCATATTATTATAAATACATCGTCCGATTGTGAAAACGTCATCATTATGGTGAATGGATGGGGAGCTAGCACGTGCGCTGTCTGTCATCTGATATTATCAAGGTTTATTTCTAGTTTGACCAAAATCTCTTTGTCAATTATTATGGATAAATCAATAAGATTGCAGTTAACAAAATATAAATACATGCGTGGGTGGCATTGAATTTCAGCTAATCCCAGAGTATTTTCTCCAAATTTTGTTAAGTCATGCAAGGTGGAACTTTCTCTGTAGCATTGGAAGATTTAAAGAATGAAATACAAGAATGAAATATAATTAAATGGGGTTTAACGTCCTACTGTTCTGTTCCGATGGGGCTAATGAAGACGGGCAAACGCCATACAATGTTCTAATAGGGAAATACTGTACCGGACAGCGACTCAAGTCAATGGCCTACTCTTTATTTTGAATACCAACTGTCAAATTTTATTTTACGTGTACGCCAATGTAAATACAGTAGATCACAACAATAAAATAAGTATTCATTGGTTAAGTACTGTTTCTACGATAATAAACCATATACGCTGCACTGTGTTAAAACTTCAAACACTCACAACTTTCCACAGAATAAAGTAAATTGATTGAAATTTTCAATATATTCATTATTCCATTATCTATATAAAACTATTATATCAAGAACGGCCAGTTCGTTCTCAATATCTTCCATAATGCATCTTTAAATATGATATACTGGTTATATGTGTACAACTTATGACGAGTCATCCGGATGTTGTAGTCTGGTTTTAGTGCGCATTTGTCGCGACGTGAACAGGTAAATCTAATTAAGCCAGGTGTATTATTTATTATGTATATAACAATCGCAAAGACAACAATACATGTAGGTAAAGAGTAAATAAAGGTGATGAGAGATAAATTCAAGTCTTTGATAAACTCGGCACGTGCTTTACATAACGCACCTGTTTTGCCTTTTCCTCAAAGGTCATTCCACCACTTAGGAGGGATGGAGTGGGGTTTTGTTCTTTGCTTTTGGGGGTTATTTTTGTTGTTTTGTAACAGAAGGGAAGAAGACAAAGGGGCTTAGATTAAATATTCTAATACGTAAAAAAATCTTTTTTTTTCTTTGGTTCAATTTTCATGTTGTGCATGTTTGTTTTTGTTAATTCTAGGTTTTTTGGTATGTTTTTAATTTGGAACAGAGGGGAATCAGACAAGAGAGGCTTAGATCAAATATTCTAATACCAAAAACAAATTCCTCCTGTTCTTTGTAGGGGTTGTATTTTCATGTTTTGTTTGTTTGTTTTTGTTAAGACTAGGCCACCAACAAATCATTTTAAATTCACATCAAGTTTACGATTTAAGACTGAGAATGACAATGTTAGAATTTCTATAAATTTGCTTGGTCAGTCACATGGTTACTGAAGGAAATGTTATTCGGTTCAAATTCCTGTGCGGGTCGGGAACAGCCTTTATACTATTTCGGTCTCAATTGAAGAATAGTGGGCGAGTAATTGTTTGGATCAAATTTACAAAGGTCATAATCCTTGCTTCGGGATGTACTGCTACCTTAAGGATCTCCCTACTGCTGCCTTGGAGATCCCACTACTGATGCCTTGGGGATCTCCCTACTGCTACCATGAGGATCACCCTCCTAGGTTGAATGAGGATCACCCTCCTAGGTTGAATGAGGATCACCCTCCTAGGTTGAATGAGGATCACCCTCCTAGGTTGAATGAGGATCACCCTCCTAGGTTGAGAGCCACGGTGGGCAAGTGGGTAAGAATTCGCTAGCTTGGGAGTTGCAGGTCCGATGACGGTGTTGGCCGAGAAAGTTCATCGGGATTTTCAGGAGTGGTTTACCTTATCAGTGGTACAGGACGAAAGGCCTGATAAGGACAGTTATCTAGTCGTTCGGATGCGACGAAAAACCCGTGGTCCTGTGTAGACATTGACTTGCACTTAAAGGGTCCCTTGGGAGTTGCTATTCGATATAAGAGTTGTGCTGCTGTCCTGGACAAATGTCCCTGATAGCACACGGTATGGCGTTACGCGTATGCATGTCTTCATAAGCCCAGTCAGAACAGAAGGACGTTAAACCCAATTTCATTTCCTGTTTTTTCCTATGTCATCGACATCGTCAGTAGGCCTAGTTAGATCTCGCGTTAAATCGATAAAAAAAACAATACCAGTTTTTCTAATTGCATTCTATCTATTTCACGGTACTAAAATATTTCATACAAAAACTATGCACAACACAACACAGATACACTTAATGTCACCGTGAATTTAAGGCTGTATTCTGTCTGCATAAAGAGGTCAGATGGCCCTCGTGAAAAGGTTTGGGTAATTAGACCTACAATGTCACACCGTGTTACATGTCACCAGAATATAAATTGGGTATGTTAAAGTGTAACAAAAAATATCTAATTTATAAAGATACATAATCCTTTGTACATACTCAAAAGATTTGAAAATATTGTGATTTGGTCGTGCAATTCTCGGCTTAAAGTAGCTAAGTCTCTTACTTAATATCATCCCAAATTTTCAACATTGAAAACACGAATTATTTGTCAATTTAAATCAACATTGATGCTGCGGTCGTATCGGGAAAAGATGAGCTTTTGATATCGAATATTTAAGCCAAAATAACCATTTTATTATTGGTACACGAATCGTGTATCATAATGCGTTTCAGCCCCAGTTCTAGCAAGAAACTCGAGAAGCGAGGCTACACACATGCACCAAATCGAACGGCGTATCTAGATTGGAATAACCAGACGCTATAAATTTGCAGTCCATTGAAACTGCTGGCTTTTTTCGCCGAACATAACTGATGTGAAATTAGAGTAAAAACGGAAACCATTAAATGTAAATCAGTTTATATATATTCATATTACAGTATTATATGCGTTGCGACCCACTTCTGACAATTTCTAGGTCCCAAATGTTAGCGATTTAGCTCCTTTAAATTCTCTCTGGTCAATCGTCTATCATGTTGGGTTTTATAGGAAGTTTTTCTGGGTCATCTGGTTAATTTCTTTCTGACCAAGTTTGAAATTCTATCCCCGATATACAAATACAACCACTCCAATGCGCGTGTAACTTGAAAGATCCAGATTGAGCCGCTGTAGTTAAGAGAGTAGGCGCTGCCAAGAGGTCCTCGGTTCGATCCCGGAGTTGTTCCAGAAAGTTCCTCTTCACTGTCCAGGGTGTTTTCACTTGCCAGTGGTGCAGGATGCAGGGGCAAGGTGACCAATAATTTTGCACGAGGAACAATGTACCGCCCAGGCCCCATAAAACAATAGTTTTGAGTGTGCGGGGGTGAGGGTTCGGGTAGCTGTCCTGCTCAGTGCCATCGGGTAATAGTGGGCTGAGTAGAACATGCTAAGGTCGACTTGAATGTAGTATATCTTGCAAGGGGCACAAAAACTCAAATCCATGACGCAAAGCTCGTCGTTGCGCCCCCCCCCCCCCCTCACTTAGTCCCTAGCAGGGCAAAGGATCTGACAAAAATTAGTATCTAGTTGTGTGAATGGGGCGTGAATAAGTTGTCGTGTTGATAACATTGGCGTACACGTAGATGAACCCTTAGCAGTTGGAATTCAACTACTGTCAGGGCATCAGTTCTTTCATAGCTTATGTCTCCCTTGGCCCGGGTGGTGCAGACAAGTGATTCAGATTCGGTGACTGTTCTATCAAACACACCTTCGCTACAATTTCCTGTTGGTACTCGTACTTTAAGCCCAAACAACTATTTATTTATTGGTGACAAGTATCGCCAGCTAGTCCACATTTATCTAACACAATAGATACTCTTTCTTTGTTCCTTCTTCAAGACAACCTCGCGGATCTACACTTTGACATTAAATAAATCAAAAGGTGTTTCCGTTGTTCTTATTCGACTCACGATGGCACTAGCTATCTCCAACTCACTTGGGCGTTGACTGCACTTGGTAATGATTGTGCTCTAATTATCGACTAATGTAGAAAGGGCTAAGTGCAAATGGGGTTATCCCATCCTTTCCAAAACCACCTACACTGGGATAAACGTTGACCGTAGACGCCAGGGCTAGGGCCTATATTGGTTTGTAATATTAAATGAACTTTATGATGACTCAGATGTGTATAGGAGGATCGTGTCACCGATGTTAAACTTTTATTTAATGATTATTTATTATCTATAGAAATGCGCTTTGCCCACTTCTGGGATAAGTTTGACACAATTTGAATGGGATCTGATCTCCTTTTGAATGGTATGAGGTGTTATATTTATTTTAGACAAACACATTACGTGTTTCTATTATAACGTGTACAATGAACGTAATGACGATTTTGCCTGTGTAGCGTTATTTCCGACTCCTCCTTTCGAATTCAAACTGTAAAGGAATCTTCTGCGTGCTCCATTAAGTCTATATTAATAGTTCCCACAGGTTTTGGCATGTCGGTAAAACTAAACACACGTTCATTATAAACCTCGAATGCGTTACCCGTGAAATGTTTTAACGGAGCTCAATAAACATTGGGAGTTTTTCTCGGCCCACCAAGCATCTTACAGCAACCAACCGGGAAATCCCCACTCCCTGCGACAGACACCACATGGTTAGCGTTAGTGTTAGGGGTATGGCTGAGCTGAACCCAGAAATCCAGGTCACCCGGCTTGATAATCTCCCCACTTTCCCCAACCAACAAGCCCAACTTACCTTAAAATGAACGACGAAATGAAATGAAATTTAACGTCCTTATTATTCCGCTGTGTGCTGTCAGGGAGATTTTGCCCGGACAGCGGCACTACGTTCTACTCTTATATCGAATTCCAACTATCAGGGATCTTTTACGTGCACGCAAATTTGTAGGCTACGCGATTTTTCGCCCCATCCGAACAACTAGCTATCCTTGTCAATAACTTTGTAGACATCGGATTAAGATGGGAATGGAATGGTGTTTAATGTCATTCTTCGGTCATTGAAAGACAGACACGGGGTCAATTATGAGAATTTTGCCCATACCACGACGTTTCCGCCTTTACCTCTTCAATTTTCAGCTGTCAATGTTTCTCTTGCGTTTACGCCAATTTGTACACAAATCGGCCTCGGTTGCTTTTTTCTTTTGTTTTTTTTTTGGTATTATCGATCGACTAGGACATATTCCATGTCAGTTTCGCAGGCATCATCATGAAAGCAACATTATGTGTTTGAACCAGGGACCTGCTAGTCGGGTTGTATATTCAGGGCCACAAACCTTCTCTCTAATCTGTTTCTGTCATCTATTTGTTTTGGATTATTGGTTCCACAGAAAGAACCCACAGAAATTACTTATGATTTACCACAAAATCACATTTATAAGGTTTTTCTCGGTTGTACGAGGCCAGTAACAGTATAACAATAACTTTAATTATTCGATAAAACCGGCTCATATTTTAAACAATTTAGGCCAACTATCAAAACTATACAAATATGCTGCTATAATATAACACGTACTAAATAGCAAAATATAAATAAATACGTCTTATTTCAAATTCTGGTCATAATCAAATAACATTGGTGTAAACTCGAATAAGGTAAATCAATACGTCTAGAAAAATCTGTGTCACTAACCAGTGGAGTTGTTTATATTCCCCGAGCGTCAGCACGCGGCCTACAACAGCATAGTATATTCACTGTATTGTATGCAGTGTGCATTAAGACACCTTTAGAGAATAGGACGCACAAGAAACCTTTATCGGATTCAAACTGTCAAAAAATGGACATCACACGAACCGTGTTAATCATAGCAGCACTAGATCACCATGGGACTAACAATAATAATTTACTTGTGTGGGGGACAGCCTGGACATCCCAAAGAACACTCATAACTTTTGACGAGGGATAATTACCTTTTTTGCCCCAGAACATGCTAACATAACCCCATTACCGTTTTACCGACAAACTCATCCGGTGGATAGACCAACGGTTTAACACAAAACATAATTATTATTTAATTATTTATTATGTTTTACAGACAGACATTATTCTTTGATAAAACAAAATCGTAAAATGAAACATCAGCTCCTATTGAAGCGTCATTATTTCAGCAAAGACGATACAAAGACAACTGGAATGAATAAAAAATCTATAGACATTATAAGTTCGCGCGGGTGTCATTTTCTTTTAGCTATATGTACAAATTGCATTATTATTATTGGCGTTCGTTCATAGCATATACATAGAAGATATATTTATTCGAGACATCTTCTTATTTGACGAAAAAGACAAAAATCAGAAACTTGGCACATTTGTTACGGCGGAAGATGGTGAAAGTTGTATTTATTGGTTGATTCTGATTTACTGCAAGGTTTATGATTTGATGCCACTATCGTTTATTTGTCGGACGTGGATCGTACTAAACATTAAACCACACGCTTCGCAGATAGGCGCCAAACAACAGTTGACCAGGGTTCCAAAACACTTCTGCATACAACCAAGGTTGATCATCCAGGCTCTCAGAAGGGGGGTGAAATGCCATACGTGCTGGAATGTAATCATGGCGAACGAACAACCCCAACATAGAGCGAACGGCAGAGCACAGATCAGGGTGAGGAATTTATAGCAACAGCCTTTACTGCAATTAAAGCATAATCTGGAACAATTCCAACAGCATTCAAAGCTTCTTGCGCCATCAGGTTCAGCCAAAACATCTTCAAATTGAACCTAGAAATAAAGTTTGAAGTTTATCACTTATTGAACCAAAGAATGGGACAGAATGGGCTTCAATGTGGGACTAAAATATGATATAATTTATATGGATACGTCTGCAGTCCGGGGTTACCATATACTATTCTTCGATTTCCAAATGTACAGGTTTCTTGAACGTGCATTTCAATCGAGAACCGCGGTTTTACGTTTCATCTGGAGAATTATCGCTGACATGGCACACATTGCGTGTCAGTTATATAAAATTCAAGACCAGACTTGATAAATTCTGGTCGAGAGTCTAATGTCATGACTGCGTGACAACATTATGCTTACGGGTTGATTTTGCTTTTTGCCTAAAATAATACGACGGCAGCGCTTGAAAATTGAAAAAACATAACTGTATCATGAAAGAATCGTAGTAAAATCTCGGAAAACAATGGCAAGTAGAGTCTAGTGGGGCAAATTGTCTGAAATTGCAGATTGAGAACTAGACAACCTTAATCAAAATCAGAAACCTACCCAATGGTCAGTAAAAGTTCCTGACTTTAGGCGCTTAATTTTGCAGTATGGAATAAATGTCACATCCGTGTATTTCCATTTTCGAAAAATATTGTTTTTCCAGAATTGGTGGGTGACTGCAACCCCCAGTCTCTGCGGGTTATTCGAGCGGCTATGTGTGATAGTCACGAACCCCAATCAGAACCAGCTTCCGGTCAGAGCAGAAGTTCTTTGATAATTAGTCTTATTGTTGTAAAATGAGGTTGAATGAAATGAAATGGGATTTAGCACCCTACTGCTCTACATCAAATAGGCTAATTAAAACAGGGGATGGAATTATAATATACATACCTTTAAGTGATCATTGATATCATTTGGATCTCGATTTAAGGAGTCCATGATGTCAGAATGCTGAAGATGGCGAGAAACTTACAGATCAACACAGACTGTTTACTAATCGGTATACTTAACTAATGGACACTAAATACTGCCGTGGATATATTCAATAGAAAATTACAAACAGGGGACCTTAGTAACAAACAAAATATTGACAACTTTTATAGTGTTTTAATTGTTACACTATAGAGAAAGTGTTTATGCCCAATTTGTTCGAGCAAAAGGTGTAACTGAAGGGAGTGGAAGCTCTGATTAACTCAGTTTTCTTGTTTTCATTCGAAAGCTTTTTTAACGCCATTACTGACACTGCTCTTGTAATGGATGAATGAAAGAGGTTTTGGTGACAATGACGACGCCGCGAAGGTATTTTTTTTTGGCCTTCGCTTATTCCATGATTTATACCCATCCAGGTTCCAAAATTAGGAATATTATTTATCATCATAAAGTTGGCATTTTTATATATTAAATGATAGATACAATTGGTTGCTTTTGAGCAAAAATGTGTTAGGCGGGGTGGGGGTTACTCATTTTGCTACTACAACGATTGTAGGGGACTTGGCTTGTGGATGTTTGTGATTGTAAATTAAAACAATCATATTGGATGTTTTTCCTTTTTTACAAAGAACAGATTAAACAAGCCAACAGTGAGGCTGATGTCCCCATCCGAAATCCCAAAATAAATAGAAGACACATATTAATTAATCGCACATTTATTTTTTTCAATGTATCGAGCAATCAAACTGTACACAAAGTGTCATCCAAAAGTGTTTTATAAAGAAAAATGCTAAAACCGACGAGAAAAATGAAAATGTACCCTAGTTAGGGGGACCCTAAAGGCAGACAAAAGGGCCCCTCTGGCCAAGGGAAAGGGCCCTCGTGTCCAAGTCAATCGTTTCTATACACTGTTACTGTCGAATCGATTACTAAATGAGAATGCAGTCATTGTATTGGCATAAAAATCATCAATCAAGATGAACCTAAGTTATCTTGTCCCAAAGTATCAACCAATCAAATTGCTTATCTCTGCTTACCCTAAGCGGAAAATGCTCATCTTCGAACTCCATCAAGGCATTGACATAATAAGCATATACACCAAGTTTGAACATTTTAACTCAACTAGAAGCAGAGTTATTGTGTTCCAAAGTCTCGACTACTCTCGACCAATCAAATTGCGTATCGCTCTGCTTACCTTGAGCAGAAAATGCTCATTATCGAACTTAGTCAAGGTATTACTGTAATGAAACTTTTCACCAAGTTTCATCACTCTTACTTCATTAGAACTAAAGTTATCGTGTCCCAAAGCATCAACCAATCAAATTGCTTATCTCTGCTTACCCTAAGTGGAAAATGCTCATCTTCGAACTCCATCAAGGCATTGACCTTATAAGCATATACACCAAGTTTGAACATTTTTACTCAATTAGAAGAAGAGTTATTGTGTTCCAAAGTCTCGACCAATCAAATTGCGTATCGCTCTGCTTACCCTAAGCGGAAAATGCTCATCTCCGAACTCCATCAAGGCATTGACCTAATAAGCATATACACCAAGTTTGAACATTTTAACTCAATTAGAAGGAGAGTTATTGTGTTCCAAAGTCTCGACCAATCAAATTGCTCTGCTTACCCTGAGCGGAAAATGCTCATTATCGAACTTAGTCAAGGTATTACTGCAATGAAACTATACACTAAGTTTCATCACTCTCACTTAATTAGAACTAAAGTTATCGTGTCCCAAAGCATCAACCAATCAAATTGCTTATCTCTGCTTACCCTAAGCGGAAAATGCTCATCTTTGAACTCCATCAAGGCATTGACCTAATAAACACATACACCAAGTTTGAACATTCTAGCTCAATTAGGAAGAGAGTTATTGTGTCCCAAAAAGTGTGACGGACAGACGGACAGACAGACAGACAGACAGATGGACGGACGAACCCATTTTAATAGTCCCCCAACTTTCTTCGAAAGGCGGGGGACAAAAATATAAACGCCATAAATATACTGACGTCTATGCTACGACTATTTGGGGTTTCATGCTCACGTCCACCGCGTCCGAAAAACAAAATCCTGTGATTGAGAGGCCAAGTCTAACGTATTGAGAGATTGGAAAGGGAGCAAAACTGCACAAAGATCTGGGCCCTGTTTCACGAAATTTTAAATTAAGATAAAATCCAATTTTAGTAGATACTTCAATTTTGATTGGCTGAGCACAAAAATCAATCTAATATTATCCAATCAAATTACTAAAATTGGGATCTTATCTTAGTTAAAATTTCGTGAAATAGGACCCAGGCTAATGGCTAACAGACAGGATTTTTTTGCGGATAATGGTATTGGAATGGCGGTTAAATATGCAACTTAAATACAAACTAATAATTTCTGATAAAACATATCTCCGTTTCAATCTCCATTTAATATTTTACAAGGTACAACATATTTTGATTTTTTTTATTCAAAAGCCCGTCAAAGCATTGGTATAGGTCATTTATTTCTATACGTCGGAAAGAAGCCATCTGTAGACGAAGGAAATCATTAGAAAGTATAACACCGAGCTTCTACTCCCTTAGTTTAACTATCCCCGGCTTTCTGTTGAAGTATAATATCTAGGTCTATATTAGTTGTTCAACAATAAAAACGAGAGAGGGTAATAATACGACCTTTACTTGAATACCCATTGTATGGTATATCATAAATACTAATATATGACGATACAAATACTTATACATTGTTTACTGGTAGGACTTTCAACAAATTCGTCTAACAATACATGGGCGTTGTATTGAATATATATTAGTATTTGTGACAAAGGATGGGTTGACGCAAATCACATATAAAGTATATAACTCATTTGTGGTCATCACTCACCAATCTGACTCAATCGCATGTTAAAGTCGTCGTATCAGAAAGCTTTTCTAAAACATGTGATCTACACCCCCCATACCTTCACGAAGAAACCCATTGATCTATTTGCACCAATTATACCTGAAATTGTTAACCGATCTCTTTCATCTTTTCACTTGGCCAAAGAAATAGCAAAAGCCATTGTCAAACCATTGTTAAAAAAATAAACTTGGATCCAAATATTCTGTCGTATTAGCGTTTAATCATTATGTATCTTACATTTAAAACTACCAGCGAACTGTGTTTTACGTCAATTGAAAGATCATATTTATTCCAACAACCGTAAAAATCCATTACAATCTGCTTACAAACGACTTCAAAATCACCAATGATATCTACTGGGCTATAGATCAACAGAAGTGTGCTATCTCGGTACTCCTGGATCCCCAGGCTGCATTAAATTTTAATATACTCCGAGTTAATCGGTACCAAGGGCCTACTTGAATCATTACGGTGTGAAATTTGTTGTTTCTAAAAAAGTGCACCAAGCTCTCAGTAATAGGACTCAACATCCGACGATAATACAATAATTTGGTGGGTACCACAAGATTCTGTATTCGGGCCAAACTTTTTTTTATCTTCACGAAGCCTATCATATCAACAAGACTGCCGAATGCTATGGTCTAAGTATTTACTGTTCCCAGACAACACCCAATTTATATTCAATTGCATTGTCTGACATAAATTCTTGCTTGGTTGACATAGCATTTCTTAAATTTAATCCAAATAAAATCGAAGTGTTAGTAATTGAAACCAAGTAACAAGTCTGTAAAATGGAAAACTCACAGGGTTGGACAGGCGACCCTACTCCTTGCCATGTACAACCAGGGATTCGAAACCACGCCTCACTATCACGTCTAGGTTTTCTGGGCTAATGTAATGAACCAGCAACCTACCCACTGAGCCACTATGGCTGCCCAATATATCAAGTTTAAACTGTTATAATACATTGACATAGACTCAGAAAAACAGTCAAGTTGTTTATTCTAAATTTGTTGCATAATTTAATATCAGGCATTGTAATATTTACATGTATTAAACACATTTATACATATATATCATAAATTAGGATGATTATGGGGTTAAATATTTGTTAATCTTCATATCTTTAGTTAGTGAAGGCAGTGCCAGTTAATATTAAAAGTAACTAATAATATGAAGCAAAGTAATAATAATATTATTCTTCATTTAACAGTACATTAATCAAAATGGAGATGGCTGGTACATTTCTAAACGATAGAGGATATTTGTCGTTTTAGAGTGAATAACATATTTTATTTCATCGAGAAGCAAGAAAACTTATATTTTCATGAATGCTATTTAGAGTGAATAACATATTTTATCTCATCCAGAAGCAAGAAAACTTATATTTTCACGAATGCCTAGCATTCCTGAAAATATAAACGTTTTTCTTGCTTAGAGATGAAATAAAATATGTTATTCACGACAAAACGACAAATGTTCTATTTTTTTATGATTTTACAATCATTTTAGGTAAAACAACATGGACTACGTGTTTGCTAGCCAGTGGAATAACACTTTTATTTCACTGATAAAACGCGGTATTCCACTACTGATCATAAAATATATATCTTTATTTAAAGAAAACAGTTCTGGAAAGGGAATTGGCTTAGTTCACATGTACATGTACATCATAATACCCTCCCACGGCACCAAATTACACAGTAAATTCCATGTTGAGGTTTATAGGTATGGTTAGTAAAAATAGAAAAGATTAACTTATTTGACAATACAGGTACGCGGAGCATGTTCAAATTACATTTTATAAAATTGATACAAATCTGAGAAACCATCGCTATGTTTTAATTTTAAATATATGAATTTTGTAAAATATTTTTGTGGTTTTCTAGTAATCTCATATTAGCCTAGTAATTACTGTTACATCCAGGAAGATTGTGGGTTTTTTTATAGGTTTCTATAAGTTTATTTCGGTTATGTATATATACACCAGGGCCCTGTTTCACGAAATTTTAACTTAAGATAAAATCCAATTTTAGTAGATACTTCAATTTTGATTGGCTAAGCACTAAAATCAATCTAATATTATCCAATCAAATTACTAAAATTGGGATCTTATCTTAGTTAAAATTTCGTGAAATAGGCCCGAGTACTACAGGCTATTGTAAGAAATACATGAATAGAGTATGAAGTATGACAAACTTATAATCTAACATTTCTACTCATGGGGAAAGCAAATATGTACATATATTGGTAACAGAACCCTGTTTAAGAAGTGGTTGCCATGCAAGGTATGCCCACAATTTACAAGATAGAGAAAATGCTAAAAAAAAAAAGAACAAATGATTTTTCTTACAATCAGGGGCCATAATCCATAAAATTATGGTCCGAAACTTGTCACTATCGAAAGGAACCGAGATCTTTCGAATATAAACTTATTTTTCAAAATTGGATAAAAATTATGACCCGAAACAAACAAAGGCGCCGCCAACAATATACATTCACATGAAAATGTGCGAGTATAAAACTTTTAAAACAACCAAAAGCATACACCAAGTGCTTGAATTTTACAGGCCAAATATCTACATATACTATGATAAAAATACCAATCACAGGTGCATATTAACACTTAAAGACAGTAGACTAATAACTTTGATTAAACACCCCATAGTTTATTTTAATGTATCAATTAATTAATATCCATTGACAAGTGGCCAGAGAAATAAGATATGATCGTTTCGTTCAGACCTTCAATAATGGTAATGACTAGGAACCTTGAACAATCTAACAATGTGCCAATATCAACATACATCAGTTCATTCAAATCTAGCTTTAACAAATCATGTTGACAAAAACATCACATTTGTTAAATCTAGACTTAAGAAATATATTTTACTTGTAATGTTAGGGTCACAGAACATAATCCATAATAATAACAATATTGCAACAATAATTATTTCATTAGTGCTATAATTACTTCTTTCAATGGTAGATTACTAGTAGTGTTGTACTACAATTACTTACTGCTTTTAATAATAGATTACTAGTAGTATTGTACTACAATTACTTACTGCTTTTAATAATAGATTACTAGTAGTATTGTACTACAATTACTTACTGCTTTTAATAATAGATTACTAGTACCATTGTACTACAATTACTTACTTTTAATAATAGGTAACTAGTAGTATTGTACTACAATTACTTACTGCTTTTAATAATAGATTACTAGTACCATTGTACTACAATTACTTACTTTTAATAATAGGTAACTAGTAGTATTGTACTACAATTACTTACTGCTTTTAATAATAGATTACTAGTATCACTGTACTACAATTACTTACTGCTTTCAATAAATGATTATTTGTAGTACTGTACTACAAATACTTACTGCTTACAATAATAAATCGCTTGTAGTATTGTACTACAAATACTCACTGCCTACAATAATATATTGCAGGTAATACTTCTGACCATAATAAGACAACCACTTATATATCTTGTTAGTCAAAGCATTTGAAAACAGTTTGAGGATTTTCTGTATCATAGACTTCTATGTGTAGGTTAATCTAGAGTTGACCAATCAAAATCTGTGTAGTACTGAATGTTCCATATTTTTAGACCACCGTGAAGTAAAGTAACCAACAGAAAGGTTGGTATAATTTTAATTAGATAAATTCATAAACAAACAATAAACAAATAGCTACCAGATAAAATACAACAAAACAAAGAAATTAACAAAGAATAATATATCAATAATCTAATAAACCAATTTCATTCTAATTATCTTCTATAAAATAATTTCATTACATCACAACCAAAAATAAAAGAAAAAAGTCAATAATAAAATAAACTTTTGTTATGTAACATAATTCAATTATTTGATGAGTTGTAATAATATGGTATTTAGGAAACGATGGTTTTGGCTTGCCTTGTCACATGATGTCAATGTGACGTCCCTAGCGGCAATAATCTCAAACTCCTTTATGTCGAATTGACAATTGATGTTATAGCTACAGTTCTCTAAAATTAAATGATTTTAAAAATACACTCATTCATTAACTCTTTACACTTTAAAAAGTACATTCTTAAAAGAAACACCTCAATGGTCAGATATTTTGAATAATTTACGCAAATGCTAAACAGTCTATATAAAGCAAGGATTCAACGTGTTACCCCTAACTATACAATACACACATATATACTTCAGTAAAATCAAAGAGTATTAGCCTGACATTTTTCCTTAAGAAAAATCAAATTTTTTTCTGTCAAAGGAGAGAAATTTCTTGTTTGCCGAAGACACAAACTAGGTCATTTCGGGACTAACGCAGATGGATGTGTATACAAAGTTTCATAAAGATATCTTAAATCGTATACAAGATATGCTTCTGACATAAAATTTCTTTAAAAACAGAGAAACTTTCGATTGATACTCTTTCACTATTCAGCACTACAATTCGTTAATATATTTTTATGATACCTGGGATTTATCCTACACCTCCAAGCCGCACAAAAAATAAGCTTACTTCCTGCAATAAACTTAAAGCCATATGTGGTCCTTTTTTTTTTAAAACAAAATATCGAATGTCAATAAACAACATGTCTGCTAAAGCAATTAATATTTACAGATCATTACTTCAAAAATTTATCCATGGGTGGGACTTGCGGTAAAATCGTGTATCCATGTTCATCCAAATCTCACTCCAACTCTACTTGCTTATTGTTTGAAACAAATATACTTCGGATTCTAATCTTTCCCATTGTTTGTTTACTGGAAACTACATTGATCATTTCTCGTCTTGTCGATTCCGATCTCACATATTCACCATTATTGTCAAGTCTGGAAATGTGGCACCTGTCACAGACTTTGTCAGCCACACGAACGTTATTTCCAGTCTAAATTATACCCCAGAATGAATTTGGATATATTTTAGTCCAACTAAGTTTATAGTGTATATTATCACATAGAGATGTAATAACTATGTTCGACTGTATGTTACTATTTATAGATTTGAGTTATATCATGTTGAATCAGTGAGATATGAACTGGTAAAACTATTTAACTCGGTGTCTAACCAATCAGCTTTATTCCTGAAATACACAATAACATTTTTATATTTCATTTTAACGTCCTACTTCTACTTCATGAAATGAAGATTAGCATCAAACTATTCGACAACAACCAAGTTAATAATGACAGGTTTATTCTTTGAATTGAAAGGTTTTGTTTATATGCACAACAATAGGTACATGGGACCTGTAATCATGAGAGAATAAAAGAAAATGATCATCCAGGGGCTAACACTAAAGCAGTGAATCATACATCTGAATCGTTTGGTCTGATCTATTGACGCCGAATTGCAGTCGAATGAATGGACATCTCCCGATTCACTAGTTGATTGCAACACCATGAGTGGATAATGAGAGGTGATTGGCTAATTAATCAGAGTGTGTCAAAAGGTCGTATCTACATTATTCTACAAAATTCAACCCAATATTTTATGTACAATATCATGACTCTTAACTTCGTTTTTTTGACTCTACTGAACAATTTAGCAAAACCTGAATATGACCTTTAAGACTCTTTAGTAGCTTGAGGAAGACTAATGATTTTGACAGGCTATCCCACTTGTCATACTCAAGACTGAAATCAAACTTACATGAACTACGAAACATGTAATAATAATAATAATGGACATTTAGAGCACCAACATCCAGCTAGATTAGCTTCTCTGGTGTGCTGTTACAATGTTCATAATGGGGGGGGGGTATATGTAGCACTCTTTAAATTTATGCCCTAAAATACAAAAATTACCTTAAAGTTTTAGCTTTATTTGTCGTTTCTTTCAGTTTTTCTATAACTAAATCTAACACTTTTATTTCTTCCTTTAGTTGATTTTTAGAAATATCAGCTTGATGACATAATCGTGCAAACGTTGAACTCAATTCTCTGAAAATAGCATAAAAATCTAATAAAAATAACATAAAAATTGAAATGAAAGGACATATTTAACAGTGTGAAGTGACAGATGATACATATAACAGTGCGAATGGATAGATTCAACAGTGTGAATGGATAGGTGGTAGGATACATTTAACAGTGTTAAAGGGCACATTTAACAGTGTGAAGGGACATATTGAAGGATACCTTTAACAGTGAGAACGGACAGTGATAGATGGAAGGATACATTTAAAAGTGTGGAGGGACACATTTAACAGTGTGAAGGGAGATATGGAAGGACACATTTAACACAGATAGAATGTAATGTAGTAGTTCTATTGAGTAGAACATGGTTGTCCAATTTTAGGTGCTCAATAACTAAATTAATTTTGTAGAAAACTCAACTTACTGTTGTACTTGATGACTGCAATTAGAGCTTGTCAAATCTACAATAAGTCGTAATTTACTGCTGGCGTATTCCACATATTGTTGTTTAAATGCTCTTTCTTTAGCTTTGGTTGTCCAGGTTAATCTCTCGTATAAATATAACAGACCATATAAGGCACCAGTAACAGCAATAACACGCCAACCAGCAGCTTTAGCCAACTATAATATAGAAATAAACAAGCCAACAGTGAGGCTGATGTCCCCCGCCGAAATCCCAAAATAAATAGAAGACACATATTAATTAATCGCACATTTATTTTTTTCAATGTATCGAGCAATCAAACTGTACACGAAGTGTCATCCAAAAGTGTTTTATAAAGAAAAATGCTAAAACCGACGAGAAAAATGAAAATGTACCCTAGTTAGGAGGGACCCTAAAGGCAGACAAAAGGGCCCCTCAGGCCAAGGGAAAGGGCCCTCGTGTCCAAGTCAATCGTTTCTATACACTGTTACTGTCGAATCGATTACTAAATGAGAATGCAGTCATTGTATTGGCATAAAAATCATCAATCAAGATGAACCTAAGTTATCTTGTCCCAAAGTATCAACCAATCAAATTGCTTATCTCTGCTTACCCTAAGCGGAAAATGCTCATCTTCGAACTCCATCAAGTCATTGACCTAATAAGCATATACACCAAGTTTGAACATTTTAACTCAATTAGAAGGAGAGTTATTGTGTTCCAAAGTCTCGACTACTCTCGACCAATCAAATTGCGTATCGCTCTGCTTACCTTGAGCAGAAAATGCTCATTATCGAACTTAGTCAAGGTATTACTGTAATGAAACTATACACCAAGTTTCATCACTCTCACTTAATTAGAACTAAAGTTATCGTGTCCCAAAGCATCAACCAATCAAATTGCTTATCTCTGCTTACCCTAAGTGGAAAATGCTCATCTTCGAACTCCACCAAGGCATTAACCTTATAAGCATATATACCAAGTTTAAACATTTTTACTCAATTAGAAGAAGAGTTATTGTGTTCCAAAGTCTCGACCAATCAAATTGCGTATCGCTCTGCTTACCCTATGCGGAAAATGCTCATCTCTGAACTCCATCAAGGCATTGACCTAATAAGCATATACACCAAGTTTGAACATTTTAACTCAATTAGAAGGAGAGTTATTGTGTTCCAAAGTCTCGACCAATCAAATTGCTCTGCTTACCCTGAGCGGAAAATGCTCATTATCGAACTTAATCAAGGTATTACTGTAATGAAACTATACACTAAGTTTCATCACTCTCACTTAATTAGAACTAAAGTTATCGTGTCCCAAAGCATCAACCAATCAAATTGCTTATCTCTGCTTACCCTAAGCGGAATATGCTCATCTTTGAACTCCATCAAGGCATTGACCTAATAAACACATACACCAAGTTTGAACATTCTAGCTCAATTAGGAAGAGAGTTATTGTGTCCCAAAAAGTGTGACGGACAGATGGACAGACAGACAGACAGACAGACAGACAGACAGACAGACAGACAGACAGACGGACGGACGGACGGACGGACGGACGAACCCATTTTAATAGTTAATAGTCCCCCAACTTTCATCGAAAGGCGGGGGACAATAATACAGAGAAATAAAATCAATTCAAAATAACAAAAAATTCAAAATCATAACTTTCATAGCCATTATGATGTGTCATAAGCTTATGAGGAATAGAATCAACTGTGGTTTTATTTCTCTTCAACACAATACTTTAGTCATGTTGCATGAGATTAGTATTAAATACACAAGATTAAATAAATAATACATGGATTACAGTGTTGAGATTAAAATAATGGTGTTTTTTAGTTCAATGGTTTATGTTTAACAGTAATCAAATTCAAACTGCCAGGACTTCTTTTACGTGCTCATTAATATGCATATAGAGGGACCTCTGGTCTATGCAAAACTTTACTTGTCAGCCCTTCAGACACCACATCTGACACGCAAGGAACATGGCTTGAAATATCCCATGGTTCTACTCTGCCCACAACCATCTTTGAGTTACATCTACAGTGCAAATCCAAGAAGTCAAATAACTTTAAAAGTGAGAAGTCAATAATTCTCGAAGTCTTATGACTAAACTAATCCACTTGTAGATACACCGGGATATAAAATAATACAGGTTATTAATCTGACTATATTTCCAAAAAATGAAATCAACATACCACTCCTGCTACAGCAACAGTCCCTAACGACGACCTTGAAGTCAGTGAAGCAAAAGTAGATAAGATGGAGGCAAGAACTTCGTTATCATGTTCAGTAAACCCAGGAGCATCACCAGCTGCTCTGTTAGCAGGTGGTTGAATAATCTAAAATATAATATAACATCTTCTCAACACACTGTTCAGTTGATTTAATCATTTGACCCATTGTTGCCAAACATGATATGCCCACATTTTGCAAAAAAAGAGTCACAGATAACCATTTAAAAAAAACCCCAAAACATGCAATTTTCCGTTCAATCAAGGTCCATAATCCAGGAAGTTATGGTCTGAAATGCGCGAATATCGATAGGGACTGAGATCTTTGGGATATAAAAATATATTTTAAGATTCATCAAAATCAGACAAAAATTGTGACCTCTAGTGGGTCCGCTGGTTAGATGAGGAAAGCGGCAATTCTCAAAAACTCCCCAAAGCCTACATGTGACATATACTATCTTCTGCTACAGATTTTATCAGCTTAGTGGTCCTCTATTATTGTCCCTGGTGTACTGTATATCATTGTAATTCACTTCTTCTGGCTAGGACTCGCGTTGTGTATTTAATTTCATCTCGGCATTTGTCTACCAGGAACCACAACAGTTCATTTCAACATTTTTATATCAAGAACGGGAGACAGAGGTTACAAGTGTAACAAGCATAGATTACATTACAATACTTAAAATTAACGTGTTATTTTGTTTTTAACCCAAAATTAAATGTTTATCAAATTATAGCTGATTCAATAATCCCCTGCTGTCGTCAATGGACAGGGGACAACAGTAGCCAACCCATTTCAAAGAATATAAAACTTACTGAACTGGTGGAACCTAATAAAGCTGATCTGGCACTTTTTGATCCCATCAATTTCTGCATCAAGGCAGCTGGTCCAAATGAAAAACGGAACTCTATATCTTCACGGAATTCAGCACAGAGATTTCTACAGTCTAAACGGTAGGCAATTTCAAAGTCCCTCTTAGGTATCTGATTATAAAGATGTTGTCGTGTTTCGTTTGGTAATAATGCTGATAATCGTTCTGGAAGATAAGGGGAGATAAATTAGTAAAATGTTTGAGATTAAAACCACAAAAAATGTTTATTTATTAATTGTAATCAGAATGGATTAAAATCACAATTACCCTTCATACATGTATTCTTAAAGTATAAATGAAATGATCTTCAAACATGTATATCAAATTTTGTATTGATATTTGTCCAATACAGAAAAAAGGAATGTCAGAAAAAATAAGCCCCAAAATCAATCAAGTATGGCTTGGAAGAAATGAATATAAATACAGATCATATGATTTGTAATTCTTGCGTTAAAGTTGCGATTTATAAACCATTGCGAGAAGACTTAACTGTGATAATTTTCAAAAACATTTTATTGATATTTGTCAAAAACATTTCAGTGATATCTTTAAAAAGCATTTCAGTGATATTTTTCCAAAATGTTCATGGGAATTATTAATCTGATTTCATATCAAATTATTATAAAATATTATATATAATCAATTGTAATGCAATCTACATGTAAATTTATAATTCATACAATAACATTAAGGGAATTATTCCTCTCCACCCATGCGTAAGTTATTGGAGGTACTCAACTGTACATTCCAGAACTGTATTCTCTCAATCCTTCTAAATGATTTGATCAGAGTAAAAACAATAATTTTTGAGCGACCAGGCATTTCCCAACCGAATATAATACTATTCTGACCAATAACCATAGCTGAAATGCTTGATTACATCACAATTCTGTTCACATCACATGTTTTTGATTGGCCAAAATGTGAGTAGGCTGAGTGAATTCCTAGCGTATCAATTGCGATCCCATGAATTCAAATTATTCTGGCATGCCACTCGAGTACTCCCAGAATTTCAAAGGTTCTGAACCTCTCACAACACAAACACAAGGATATATCCCACACAACAAGCATATATGACTTCAAGTACATATTACCATTTCTTAAAACATAATTATATATTGCCATTTTTACCAATCAGTCGTGTACATTTTAGCAATATTAAATTGATTTGTTCCTTTGAATTTAATTACTGGAAATTTTTATGGTTATTCTAACTCATTCTATTGTCACTTCAAACTAATGGTATATAATAATTGTTCTTGTTTCCTATACAAAATATTTACATGTAATCAATGATATCACATAACATTCAGTAAATAAAGAGATATTAAAAAAAACCCTGCTGATTTAAAAGATTCACAATTTACAGAGATCTAAAAAAAAAAAAAAAAAACCCAAAGAAAAAGCCTGATTATAATTGATTAGAAAATTGCAACAGTAAAATCATGTGAGCGATATCATCCCTTAGTTTATATATATTAAATCTATGAAATATATTGATAAGTTTATATATTAAAGGTGAGATACTATGAGAGAAAGATGATGTGATCGATACCAATTCTTCGTTTCTAATTTCCTAATTACATATTAAACATATTAGTAAGCATATGTTTCCAACCCTCTTTATGACCAATTCCCATTTATATAGATGGCGGAGTCTTTGGTATTATGTTCTATTACCATAGAATTAGCCAGATATGAATTCTGCTGTCAAGAAGTTAAAGCAGGGGTTTGTCTAGCGCATAATTTGTTTATGTGTGGTGCTCCTGTGACCTGTACTATGAAAGTTGAGATGTGAGAAAGAAGTTTACCTGTCATCTGATTTTGTGTATCTGTTATAGCTTGTAATAAAACCGTAGAACATCGTAGCTGAAGATTCCTACCCAACGTCTGTTCTACATGGGCATGCATTTCCTAAACACCAAGAAAATAGAACCAAGCAAGCAGTGCATTAATAAAAAATAAATACACCAAAACAAAATGAGCTGTAAAACTTTCCATTTGTTAACTCCTGTACGTTTAACTCAAATTTCATAAAGTTGTTTGAATGTGATGGGGTGGGGCGAGCGAGAGAGACAGACAAATGGGGTTTAACGTCCACTCTGGACTAACACTAACATGGTTTTAATTTTATTTCCATAAT
Source organism: Patella depressa (assembly GCA_948474765.1). Taxonomy (NCBI): domain Eukaryota; kingdom Metazoa; phylum Mollusca; class Gastropoda; family Patellidae; genus Patella; species Patella depressa. Next base: position 61,239,959 of record OX419721.1, on the reverse strand, counting down.
TCGCTTGCACATAATATGGGTCTTTAGCAGTGGGAGGAAACCAGTCTCGGTTAACACAGAAAGGTAAGACTTAAAAGTCCATTTCAATTTTTGAGGGTTGGAGAGAATTCAATTCTAAAACTTTCAATCAAATACCGAGGGTGAGTTACAAATCTGAGTAATTCTTCAATTAGGCAAAGGAAAGTTTCATAGCTCACATGCTATACAAAAACCAAACACACAAAAAGCTTAAAAAAAAGAAAAAAATAATGGAAAAAAAAAGTTACAAATTGGACAAAATGATGAATGGTGCTATTTCTGAACGAGTATAATTTAGCTATCCAACTGTTGAATTGTTGTCAAATTGTTTTCCATTTAATACAAAGTATCTTTGCTATTACTAAACGTAAATAACTCAGGTTTGGATTGATATTCATTTTTGAGATTTAACTTTCACAAAATAGTGTAACTGGCATGGGATTCAAAATCCCTCAAGATCAGAAGCTTTTATACAACAATGGCTGAAAGGACAAGTTGGTCATAACATCTTTGTGAATATACCAGATTTCTAATTTGTAAATTTCTTGCCGTACATGATCAGATTTGATATAAAGGTTTATGAACAAAACACCACATAAAAACATGTAAAAAGAGGAAGACAAGATGGCTGCTGCTGTTATAAATGTATTCCATGCTAGTGTTTAACGGGTAAAGGGGAAGTAAACCTCACCAGCCATGAAGAATTCAGCACAATCAAGTTTTTTTATAATATTTCCGGTGCATCTACCTCCTAGATTCTGACACAAACACTGTTCCACATACACATGTAGTTCCTTTTAAACATTGACACATAAATTCAAATTCAAACAAACGGTCAAAAATGGATTGAATCAATTTTGTTTTGTTTTATCATCTTCCAAGTCTGGAAATAAGGCACCAGTCACAGACATTATCCAGTACAAGAGAGAGATGGGCGCTTAGGTGTAGGGGTCTTTAGCATTGGGAGGAAACCGAAGGACCCAGAGAAAACCCACACGGTTCGACACACAACCCTTCTACTTGTCACGTAAAACCGGGGAATCGAAAAACCACGCCAGTTGACTCAATGACAGACCTTATGATACAGCGTACACATGCTAACCATGGGGCCATCCAACCTGCCCACCTATCCGGTATGTCGGCTACTAATTTGGGTAAAAGCTACTAATGACTGAATTTTTGACCGGTACGAATGATATCATTTCCAGGCCTGATCATCTTTACCAGCTAATCTTTACATCCTACTAAACTGTAATTGTCTACTATTACATTGACACAATATATACAAGTTAATCTTGGTTAATGCTAAAAGGATTTGCCTATTAGTTGTTCAATGTGTGTGGATTCTCATATTGGCTGAGTAATTTCCTCAGAATTTTCCAGCCACGTTTTCCACAACATCAATTGTTCAGGACAGAGAATTTAACAAGGAAAGTGTCTAATATTTTGGATAAGATGAAAAACCAAGGTCAAGTCTGTTCCACTCGCATATATTTCAAGCCTATGTTTATTAGCTCAGATGGTGCAGAGAAGTATGATTCATTTCTGAATTTACAAACAAATATTCAATCTAGATTAATTCACATACATCTAAATGTAAATCATCATATGCAGGAACTGGACTTGAAATATCCTGAGGTTGTTCACGCCCCCCTTACAGGAATCGGTTCCCGATAGCTCAACTACTGCAGTTGATAAATCAAGAAGAATATCTGTTAGCATTAAACACCAGATATACCAATTCTATACTTTAAATAAAATATATTTTGACAATATTACGATAATAAATTGTGTCCTACTGACCTTTTTATAGACGTTTAATAATAACGTATCTGGATGGAATGGTCGGTCGAAATCTTCTACAAGAAGCGAAAGACGACGTATTTCATCATTTAATGCACTGGCAACCTGTAATAAAAAGTCATAATATACAGCACACGCAATAAATTGATAGTGAGTAGGTGACTACTCAACTAAAACTGACTTGTGGGATAAAATTAAGTAATTACTCACACAGACTTATTTGCATGAGTAGCCACATCCCCTGGCTATAGACATACAAAGATCAGGCACATCGGGTTCACCCTTCTAACTGTCATTAATCCCCCTACGCCTATCCCCCTGGCAAAAGTTGAGCGTGTTCAAAGGAAATAATAACACCGGTACACTGACTGATCACAAATAACTGTGGACAGATACCAGAAAAGTTAACGACAATATACATCCACATTAAAGATGGGTGTATTAATTAAAATATTCATTACTTATCCAACATCAATATATTGGAAATAATGTTCTTAAAGGTCTATGCAGTGCATGATTCTGGTGCTTAATGAAAGACGAATGGTAAATTTGCTATATATTGTACCGTGTTAAGAAGGCTGCTATCACATGACCCTCTTACCTTTCTCTCAACATCTTCAACCATTGATCTAATTTTATCTTTCACTTCCTGCGTCAACAGTTTTAATTGTTTCCCTAAATAATCTAGTTCATCATTCTTTTCCCTTCTAAGACTCAGTTGTTCCTCACTACAAATAGAAACATACCAGACAATTAGGATATACTTAAAGGGGGGATAACTCTATTTTTTGGAATGTAAAAGTATTGATGCGTCATTTTAGCCCTATATGATACTCTTGATAAATGTCTAATAGACAGAGAAAGAGAAATGGGGTTTAACGTTCTCTTGACACAAACTAGATCATTTTGGGACTAACAAACGTTTCAATTTTATTTCAATAATTGTCTTGTGTGTGGCGGTCTTTAGCAGTGGGACGAAACCTGAGGACCCGGAGAAAACCCATGAGGTTTGGCGGACGACCCTACTCCTTGTCACATACAACCTGGGAATCAAAACCACAACAGATGAGATGACTAGAGAGAGAGAAAGAGAGAGAGCGAAATGGGGTTTAACGTCTACTCGACATAAACTAGGTCATTTTGGGACTAACATATGGTTTAATTTTATTTTAATAATTTGTATGCGCGATGATTCAATGACAGATCTTATGATAGGACGCGAGCACACTAACCTTTCGGCCATCTCTAAAAGGAATATCAATCCAAAAATGGTTCAATTCAAGTATTTACAAAGATATGCCGAATAATTTCATCGATCTATGCTGTTTGCCATGTAATAAGCCTGGCACTATTTTGATATCCATGAAAATCTATTGGTAGCCTTGTTTTAGATCAAATTACAACCCGGACATTGTCTAGCATTGGTATTTTGATTATATTTTCTTAATTAAATGTTAAATAATCAATCTATTTGAATTTTTCATGCAAAAAGTTAATCATAACTTTAAAATGGTTGAAATGTATATACATGTAAAGTGATGTGTATTAAATTTTTTATTGTAATTTCAAATCAGTTATGTACAGTGAAATATGTGGGCAGTCCAAATAGAATGTCAGTTGTTTGTACCTGGTTACTGGCCGTTCAAATGCCAAAAGCTGAAGGGTTAAAGTTACTTGACAATATAATACTAAAATATGAAACTTACGTAAGTTCTAGACTTCTTGTGTACGTGTTTTCCATGACACCACGAACCTCAGATGTTATACTTTTACCCCGAGCTGTATGTTGTTCAAATTTTGTCTGTACTGCCGATTTAGATATACATTCCTACAAAACATAGATACAAATAATCAAATTAATATGGGTATAAAGTCACAACATTCTTTTTGCTGATTTGAAATAAAAAATAATAATCTAATCTCCATTGTTAGAAAATGTAATTAAATGAATGGAATTTAAAGTCATATGGTTCTGCTCCGAACTGGGCTAATGAAGACGGGCATCAGGGGTTGAAATGTTTGTAAAATTTTACTTGTCTCAGGTGACAAGTAGAAATATTTTTTACTTGTCACTTGGTCATTTCAAGTTGTCTTCATTGATTTTCGTTTTTTAATTTTAATAAAATAAAAATATAATTAACTTATTGTAGGCCTATTTCAATTTCATTTGTAAGAAACGCTTACAATCAGAATCCGCGCTCACCTTAGTAATGAAACAAATGACGACCGTTTTTTCAATCGAGAATCTTTGCTATTCCGACTCGTTCGTTGTCCGCACAGCCGACCCATTTTTTTTTTTTTTTTTTTTTATAAGCAATATTTTTATTCAGATTTCTATCTGAATAGGGATTGGGGAACAGGCATAGCCTATATTAAACCCTTCTCCCCAAAGATTATGCCGACCCATGCCATGGCATAATAAAATTTGAAATAATACGGTATCCAATCAGACATGCTTGTATATTTTACATTCCAAATGAACCACAGTAAACAGATTTCAACAATCAAAATACTTAATTCTCTTCGGAAAGAATTGTCGGATATATTTTACTTTATTTTTTAAGACAAAACGAAACATCAAATTCAAATGACAGGCATTTTAATGCCGCCGCCTGTTCGCCACATGGTTGTGATTGGCATTCAAATTTCAACGTAATTAAATTAGGCGTCAAGCAAGGACATACAATTAGAATTTTAAGATTTTTTTACCACCATGTACCCCAAAACATTATCGCCAAAATTATATTTTAATCACAACTTCCATTTTATTACCGCAAATTTGATGGCCTCCAGCTGAGCCCTGATTGCCATAGAGTTATGCAATATTGCCTGTGATTGGGGGATTTAAAAGAAATAGCCAATGGCATTACGGTTTTCACTGAATCGGTAGTGTTACTATTTTAATGCAAAGAAACCTTTTCCAGACGTATAGAACAAAATTAAAAGTACCATATAAGTTTCAGTCTTGTTAATCGGGGAGAAATTAGCCACCACGCTACTATGGAGACAAACGGACAGCTTGTCGCGTGCTGTTAAATAACGTCTAATTTGTTTTAAAATGAAAGGTTCCCCTCTTCCAATTTTATTGGAATGGATAAGTTAGACAGAGACATTATTAGCCTGAATACTTATTGATATTAATCTAGTTGTCGCCGGCGACAAGTAGATATTTTTTCTACTTGTCCATTGAAAATGTTACTTGGATTCGACAAGTAGACAAGCGTTATTTCGACCCCTGACGGGCATACACCATAAAGTCACATGGTTCTGCTCCGTACTGGGCTAATGAAGACGGGCATACACCATACAGTCAGTGTGCTATGAGGAAAATATTGTCCAGACAGTGGCACTGTGGCGTACTCTTATATCGAATTCCAATTAATAAGGTATCTTTTACACCAATGTGGACACAGGACCTTGTTTTTCGTTCCATCCAAACAACTAGTCAGCTGTCCTTGTCAGGTCCTCTGTCCTGCATCACTGACAAGGGGAACCACACTGGAAAAATCTTAATAAATACAAAGATATCAACAAAAACTGTGAGAACTAGTATACCCTGCCTTGTACACCAGATATTCCATGTATTATAGCAGATCATCTAACATAGTGAATAGTTAATCAGCAAAATCAGAACATGGGATATTCCTATATTATGGCTTTAATTTAACTCACCTCAAATTTTCTCTCGAAATTCGCAAATTCAAACATTCTAATTTGAAAACCTTCTTGTAAACTACCAGCTATAAAAACACAAAGACAAAATAAAAAGACGCCTGATTTTTCAAACATGCATGTATGGTCCCATTAATTATTCTTGGGCTTATGGAAGAGATAGCATCATAAAATATAGAGAGAGACAAATAGGGTTTAACATCCACTCAAAACAAACTAGGTCATTTTGGGACTAACATATGGTTCAATTTTATTTCAACAACAGAGGTCTTTAGCAGTGGGAGGAAACTGGAGGACCCGGAGGAAACCCACAAGGTTGGCATCATAAAATAAATCTTTATTGAAAAGAAATGGAACGGGATTAAAGTATTGTCAACACAACACTTTGTTTTTTTTTTTTAGATCAACATAGGAAGAACATTTCCACTTCTATAGGTACATCTGCAATGTAAGGATGTCAATGTGGCATTTATGTCTTTAAATTCCAAATGTCCAATCTGAACAACTAGAAGCAATTTCTAGTCAGCTCTGCAGGCTCCAGACCTGAGAAGTGAGAACTACTCTTTAAAACATCCAGAAGGTTATTTTCGGCCATGCCAGGGTTATCTTTTATTACTACCACAAGTAAAAACATGATATATGCCCTAAAGAATTTTCTATACACTTACTAGGTGTTGGTGTGCCTTTATCTTGATGTAATCGTGAAACAAGAGCTTCTCGAGCCGATATAAAATACAATCTGTCTTCTGCTTCCTTTTTATCAACAACTTTCAACTCATCTATTAGAAACTGTAGATTACGATCACTGTGTTGTTTACGAACCTAGAAAATAAATAAACAAGCCAACAGTGAGGCTGATGTCCACGCCGAAATCCCAAAATAAATAGATGACACATATTAATTAATCGCACATTTATTTTTTTCAAACGTATCGACCAATCAAACTGAACACGAAGTGTCATCCAAAAATTGCTTATCTCTGCCTACCGTAAGAAGAAAATGCTCATCTTCGAACTCCATCAAGGCATTGACCTAATAAGCATACACACCAATTTTGAACATTTTAACTCAATTCGAAGGAGAGTTATTGTGTTCCAAAGTCTCGGCAAATTAAATTGCTTATCGCTCTGCTTACCCTGAGCAGAAAATGCTCATTATCGATCATAGTCAAGGTATTACTGTAATGAAACTATACACCAAGTTTCATCACTCTCACTTAATTAGAACTAAAGTTATCGTGTCTCAAAGCATCAACCAATCAAATTGCTTATCTCTGCCTACCCTAAGCGGAAAATGCTCATCTTCAAACTCCATCAAGGCATTGACCTAATAAGTATATACACTAAGTTTGAACATTTTAACTCAATTAGAAGGAGAGTTATTGTGTTCCAAAGTCTCGACCAATCAAATTGCGTATTGCTCTGCTTACCCTGAGCAGAAAATGCTAATTATCGAACTTAGTCAAGGTATTACTGTACACCAAGTTCCATCACTCTCACTTAATTAGAACTAAAGTTATCGTGTCCCAAAGCATCAACCAATCAAATTGCTTATCTCTGCTTACTCTAAGCGGAAAATGCTCATCTTCAAACTCCATCAAGGCATTGACCTAATAAGCATATACACCAAGTTTGAACATTTTAACTCAATTAGAAGGAGAGTTATTGTGTTCCAAATTCTCGACCAATCAAATTGCGTATCGGCTCTGCTTACCCTGAGCAGAAAATGCTCATTATCGAACTTAGTCAAGGTATTACTGTAATGAAACTATACACCAAGTTTCATCACTCTCCCTTAATTAGAACTAAAGTTATCGTGTCCCAAAGCATCAACCAATCAAATTGCTTATCTCTGCTTACTCTAAGCGGAAAATGCTCATCTTCAAACTCCATCAAGGCATTGACCTAATAAACACATACACCAAGTTTGAACATTCTAGCTCAATTAGGAAGAGAGTTATTGTGTCCCAAAAAGTGTGACGGACGGACGGACGGACGGACGGACGACAGACAGACAGACAGACAGACAGACAGACAGACGGACGAACCCATTTTAATAGTCCCCCAACTTTCTTCGAAAGGCGGGGGACAATAAATATATAACTAAATATTTATGCCTATTGCAATGGACCTGCTCTATTCAAACATACCTGAGAGGAAAACATTACTTTTTGAAATTGCATATTGGAAGTTGGGTTTTTTTGGGTTAAATTGAAACCTGTTGGTTGATGGGAATGCTGAAAACTATTTTTGCTTATCTTGGGACCCTACAAAATATGTTGCTTTGATCAATTCCCGGCAATATTTTGTAATTTATTTTCAATAAAAATAATACTGTGCATTTGATTGGCTGAAAATTATCTTACATCATCAGCATCTTCCTCCAACACCGAAACATCCCACCGATTCTGGAGAATAAAAATATTCGGCTTGGACAGACGTGCACTAACTTTGTGGAAGAAATTTTTCTCCTGAAAATAAAAACAAAATATGTGTTAAACCATTTTGCAAATCGAGGGCATTTAATTACAATTTCAGACTTTTTAAAGTTATCGCTTTTCGGTTTAAGGGGGGCTTGCTGCCATTGTGGATGTTTGAGTGGTCTAATGCATGGACTTTCGATCATAAGGTCTATCACTGAGTCAAATGGTATGGTTACGATCCTTAGCTTCTACATGACAACCTATAGTTTGTCCACCCTAGTGGGATTTATTCGGGTTCTCCATTTTCTTCCCATTGCTAAAAAACCCTTACATTCAAGCTAACAGCTGAAATAATCTAGTTTGTGTTGAGTGGACATTAAAACACATTTTTATTTCTCTCTCTACATTCATATTCAGTACATCTTTCGTTATTCTATACAGTAAACAATTGTGTATACTAATAGATATACTTACAGTTTGCATTAAGGTTGATTCAGCATTTCCTACCAACACAAAAACATCGGCATCAAGACAATATTTATCGATCCATGAATCTAATTCTTGCGTTACATCAATACCAGGACTGAAATCAACAACATTTATAACATGATAATTAAACAAATGTCAGAGTCAGATTCTATAACTTTTCTGGATCCAGTTCGGTGATTGTATTAATTACGTTTCATGTAAAATTCAGATTCTGTAACTTTTCCTGATTCAATTGGAAGATTGTATATAAGGTATCATTTAATCATGGGTGTTTATGTGAAATTTTGATTAAGGGTAATTTTAAGTGATTTTTAGGAATTTTTAAACAAAGATTTGATATTAAACCAATGTGAAGTAATTATTGCTAGATCCACAAGATTCAATGATACCTTGGTGTCTTAGGAATTTACAAATTATACAAACCTATCAACAAATACTACATCTTCTTTTAATAAACGACATTTACTCTTTGGCCATAATATACGAACCAAGGAATTTTCTTCTAATTTTACAGAACTCAAATTATGAGCCAACTGTTTTATAGACTGAAAAAAAATAATGCCATCAATTATTAAATAATATGTCCAAATATTTTGTTTTTGAACAATATCTTTATTCAGGATGTCTGAATGTGATTGGGGGACAGGCTTAGCCTATGTAAAACCCCTCTCACTAAATGAATAGTCTAAATATTAATGCAACATTTTCTTGTTTGCATAAACAGTTCATTTCTGTTAAATATTCCTAATTATCATCATAAATGCTGTTGATTGGTTTTAAAAAGAGTTGGTGGTGAGCGGAAAGGTAAGCATGAGGTGAACATCAAAATGCCTCTGACGAATGTAGTCAAGCGCCAGGGCAACTGGAATTTGGTAAGGTTCATAAACTGATATCTATGTAGTCAATCCCATCGCATTTACAGTGAATATCAAAGCATAATCAAATGAAATGAACCTGGGTTTAACATCCTACTATTATGCTCCAACTGGGCTAATGAAGACGGGCATACGCCATACAGTGTTTTGTGAAGTGTGCTATGAGAAAAATTTGGTATGGACTCGAATGTAACAATTTGCAAATACCAAAATCTTCAAGTATGAACATCTCGGTTCTATCAAAATGACTTACCCCTATGCTCTGAGGTTGATCAGACCCTTCGGTGAGTAGAAAACCCTCAGAGGAATCAGTTCCTTCAACTTGTATAAAACAATGAGTTGTGTGACCGATTCCACTTGGCATGATCTTGTCACGTAACATGGCGTTAATAACAGTACTTTTACCATTTGACGTCCTGGAAATAATAAAACATTATAGAGAAATTAAGGATTAATCAGTGATATACAAAAGGCTAACCCAGCAATACATGTATATGACATGCCTTTTAATTCAATGGCCAGCTCATTTCAAGCAAAAAAAGTTCTAAAAAGTTAAAAATAAAATCTGATGTCTTTATTTGTCAATTTCTGGACGGAAGTGTCCCAAAATTTGACACTCATATGTTAACTGAACTGACATTTTTAGACGATACCAAAAATAAAACCACCAATGAAATAAAATTTTGTTAAATATTTTACTTTCTGCGCCAACTGAGCTAATATGGTATGCTCAAAATACGAGACTTTCTGCTTAATGAGCAAGCATAATACTCACTGAGCCACTGTGGTTCTTACAAAGACAATAAAGGCCAATCTGTTTTTATATAGCTGCATGCAGACACAAATTTCATATCAATCTGTACACATTAACAATAAACTACTTTACCTGCCGAAGAAAGCTACTTTCATTCTATCTCGAGCCAAAATTTCCATGATACCATTAACCCTCTCATTGAATCCCTTGACGACACGACAACATTCCTGGCTAATAATATCCTGACCTGATAACATCACATCTAAAATACAATAAATACACTTTATATGATTTTGTTTTCTTAATTTAATGTTACATAATCAATTTGAATCCATTTCAGCTTGGATAATGCAAATGATGAACAGAAAATTTAAATTGTGCTTAACAGAACTGAAATGGAGTTTAACATCCTACTGTTCTGCTCCTAAACTAGGCTAATGAAGATGGGCATACGCCATACTATGTGCTAAGAGGTAAATTTGCCCTTATATCAAATTCTAACTGCCAAGGTATCTTTTACGTGCACGGCAACCTGTACACAAGACCTCGGTTTTCTGTCATATCCAAATGATTAGACAGCTGTCTTTGTCAAGCCATCGGTCCTGCATCACTGACAAGAGGAAACCCAAACTCACCCCGCAGTGAATATTCGCTTGGCCGCTACAATCACTGATAAGCATGACATCGACGAGGCTTAATGAGTACGGCATATTAACTTTTTTACTCCAACAAATTAAATTCTCAAACATTTTTTTGAGGTAAAAGAAAAATAAAGACGTTTGAAGTATTTGTAGTTAAAAAATATTTCCTATTTAGTGTTAATGGGTATTAAAATGAGTAAAATGCATCATTAAGTAAACATTGCATGAGCCGTTGAGCCAATGACTACCGCCGCGTGCAGTCAACGCACGTGTTGTGGACAGTCATCTGTTACAGAGATAATTTGTAAGTAATTCTCTGTGAAACAGATTGGAGGAAACCACATCAGAAAATCTGGATGAACTTTCTTGGCCTATGCAAGAATCAAACACCCAGCTAACGAGCCAGCGCCTTACCCTCTTACCCACCGTGATCCCCTGTACTTGACAGTCTGCAGCAGGTGCCTAATACCCAGACTTGGAGAAAATAAACCAAAAGCAATATTTGGGACTTTATTTTTCCATTTCCTGAATCCTACACAAAAAGAGGGCAATTCTACTCTAGTAAAGTGTCTGATTTGTGTATTGGTTACTTTATTTCTACATCTGTCTTATGTTCATGTAGACAAAATAATAATTATTGTTTGCTTTACCATCAACAAATTTATCTGTTTCCACAATGTATTCTCCAATTTCTTTAAAAATATCGTTGATTCTTTTCTTTGCTTGACCAAAGAATTGTAACGCTGACCCTTGACTGTGTCCATTACCAAGTTGACGACCTCCAGCATCGCCTTGACCCCTCTGAGAATCATCCATTGTAAGTTGTCGATTCAATACTCCTGACATTTTCTAACTACTCGTTACTATGACTACAGACATTTATTTTCTATTGTTAACTTAACTGAAAAACAGAAAAAAGCAACATTAATTGCTATTAGCTATATAACACTGACTACAATAATAATGACAGCAACCATGTAAATAGAACTGGTCAATTTTGCCTGAAGTGGAGTCAATATATAATATTTTCACTTTGAAAATTGAGACTAAAACTTTAATTTAGATTTCTAAGGTAACCTGGTCAATTTGAGGGGGACAACTCCATTTGCTCTTCCTCAAATTCCAACTGCAAATGGAACATAAACAGTCTGACAGTAGAGGTCTCCCCTTTTTGTGTCATCAAAAAGGATAAAGCTCTTACATACTTTTACGTCAAATTTGATATCTCAAGCTGTGTTAAATTTTCATGTTTGTTAGACAACATGTTCAACCATCCATGATATGGCTCTTGTTTCAGTTAGCTCAATCTGACATCAGTGAATCATATTAGACGATTAGTTCACAGTTCAGTTTGTTCTTCAATTACAAATACAATATTCTGAACTGAACCTTCCAAGCGTGTACAGTGAATACATGTGCCATGTGGGCTACATTTTTATTTGCCATGTGTCATTTTACTGTACTATGCTACGCATTAGGGGACCGAGACATAATATTTTAATCAATGTTTAGTGTTAATAATATTATTTTTCTGCGTTTCTGGATTGCCCGATTTTTTTGACCTTGCCATTTCAGAGAATTGCAAGTCATGTATTTGCATTTCAGTGAATTCCCTAACTTGAAACTTTATTATACCAGGCCCTACGATTATTACCTGAATAAAAATTAGAATAAAAGTTCTAATACTAACGTATGATGTCTTACATTCGAAAAATTCTTTACTTTTTACATAACCTCACGTTGTCTGGAAGCCATGATGAAACACAATCGCGGAAAATATCGGAAAATATCGCGAGATGCTGATAGTCTCAATTATCACAAATGCAAAATGTAAAATAAAATTTACCGTCTTGACAACCGAGAAAAAGTAAAAACCATAAATATTTTTTACCGAACTGAAAATTATGAAAACTCACAATAAGAAAACCTTTATTGAAATTTATAAGTTAAGAGCATACATCTAAACCATTTCATAGTTAATTATTACTATTGTTAATTGACTATATCGCGATTTTTAATATCTGTATAGGATTTCGTCTCGTAAAATTCATATTCGAAATGGCGGGAATTTTAATTTTAAAAAGTAAAAGTAGATCACCGTCTGATCAAAACAGAACGATTACTGGATTAGGTTATAGGTCCCCGTGGATGTTACTAATGGCTTCCTCGACAAGTAATGCGAATGTTGAAGAGGAATATGAAGACTTAGCTTATAAACAGGTGAATCTTGGTAGGGAGGTAGATATGCAGTTGTTGGTATTACATGTATATACTATATGTATATACTGTAGTTCCTTTAGCTAGGAAAGGTCTCTAGAGCCTCTGCTGACCGTTTTAGTTTCTTAACTGTCTGTTCTAGTTTCTGTCCGTTCTAACCGTTCTTTTTCAGTTGCAATATAAAAATACCGCCCTACAAAATTGTAGCTTTATATACGTATGTACTGGAATATCATAATAATTTTGCGCAATAATGCAAAGGAATTGTCACATCATATGAATCCACTGAATAAGACTTAATGTCATAATAATGTAGGCCTATAAAGTTTAATCATGAATAAATAAAATAATTTGTAATATAATAGTCTGTATTATTTTTATTTTTTTTTTTTTTTTAGAGAATGAAGGCATCTGTCTATTATACTGTTTTACAATTGTGTAAGGAAGCTGAAGTCAATATGGAAATCAAAATAAATAAACAAGTAACAGCAGCCATTGCGGAGACAACATGTAAACAGTTCGAACATTTTGCTGCAGATCTCGAACTTTTTGCTAAGTACGGCTTCAATTTAATCCAACAGATCTAGGACTATTTGATAGATAGGATTTGCAAATAGGGTGACTCAGTTAGCAATTGAGGCCCCTGGGTTTGATTTAGGTATTAGTCGTGACCATTCATTAGAATTTTTCAGCATGGTTCCCTACTTGTCATTGGTACATGATAGAGGGTCTGGCAAGGAACATCGTCTAGTTGTTCCGATGGCACAGAAAATCCGTGCCTGTGTACAAACTGGCGTGGACATATATGTACAAGAACGCTTGGTAGTAATACCTAGAGCAGAAAAGCCTTTTTTTTGAGTATGTGACATGTGTGCATGTTAGATAATTTCAGCCGAAAATTTTACCCTGTTGAAGCATGATGTCTGACAAAAGAAGAAAACCTGGTGATTTTTTGGCCAGAAAGTCTGCCTGTCTTGACGTCACGATTCAGGTGACCAACGTAATTTACTTGCAGAGTCACATACGTTCTCAAGCCGATTGACTGCAACAATCCGGGCAAAAATTGCACTCTTTTGCCCATAGCTTAAGAATTTGACAAAGACAAGACCGTTGTCCTGGCAAAATTTCTTTTATAGCACACTGCATGGCATATGCCTGGCTTCATTCATTAACCTGGTCGATGTAGAAAAGTAGGATGTTAAATTGGGACTAACATATTGAATCTGACAGATCTCATACTATTTGCATATGTACCATACCAGTTTCTATATCACATACTTTCTTTTTTTTAAAGTCTTCTGTTTTTATTAGTTAGCTTGGACTGCATTGTTTATTAATCATATGAAAAATATCATAGCTTTTTTTTTTTATTTTCCAGACATGGGAAGAGAACGACTATAAATACTGATGATGTCAAATTACTTGTCAGAAAAACACCTAAACTGGTAAGATATTTTAAACCAAGATATTTTTAGTCTGGTCTTCTTGACTGACACGTTTTTTATTGCGGTCAAGTATTGCTTGTGACTGCTCTATGGTTTGGTTTTCTTAATAAATGTTAAATAATCAATTTAATTACATTTTAGCATGGATCAAATCTTGATAAATTTTACATTTGTCTGAAAAATACAAATGATGAACCAATGCTTTAACTGAATGTGATTAAATATATTTCATGAGACAATGTTTATTTTTAATTTTTAGCTGGAACATCTAAATTCAGTTCAGGAAGAGAATCCATCAAAAACAGTAAATAAAGGAAAAAAGAAAACTGTTTCAAATAAATCTAAGAAGAAATCAACAACATTAGATGAGGTGACGACCATAGAGGAGGTAGACCTTGACCCCGAAATGGACATCACATGATTACAATAGAATATAAAAACACTGATATAAGCTTACATTTTGAAATATTGTGTGTATAAAATAGTAGGATATCTGGAACACATCATACAACCTGTTACATGCAATAATGAAACATGCTCTAGTGCAGTGGTTCTCAACGATTTCTGTTCTTGAACTTCCTGGGACATTTTACAAGTCTCTGAAGACCCACCTCAAAATGTGATAATTTCAACTTAGTTTTGTGTATAAATGGTAGGATATACCGGTCTTGAACACTTCATACAACCTGCCACATGCATTAATGGGACACCCTCTACTGCAGTGGATCTCAACAGTTTTCCACGCTCATACATTTTGGGACATTTTAATTTTACAAATTAATATGAGCCCCCCATCCCCCGCCCCCCCCCCCCCCATGTAAGAACTTCAAATTAGTGCTGTGTAGAAATCATGCGATATGCTCATCTGAAACACTTCATGCAAACTGTCACGTCTCGACGAGACATGCTCTACAAGCAATCAACTTTTTGCACTCGTGAACCCCATGGGACAAAATTTTCAAATCGGTGAATAATGTGAGAAATTCAAATATGCTTATCTGAAACACTTCATGCAAAAATGGGACATGCTCTGTGGCTCTCACCCTTTTTCCTTAGACAACTTGCTAAATTCATCAGAAATAAATATCCTAACACTAGAAAATTGACCAGACTGTGTTGATTTTTATATGGACTAATCAGTCATAGTAGAAGCAGTCTGATACACGAGTAGAACATCTGATACCACTTTTAATTCACATGGTGAGTTCACACAGCCATTAATTGTTGTTATATTTATTTATTATCTGTACAATATAAATAAACAATGGTATAATGCTAAATGTTATATTAATGATTAAGAATGCTGGTTGGCTGGAATAAAGACACTGAGTTTGTTGAATAATACTAGTATAAATCTAAACTTTAATACATGTATTTAAGCGAGTTTTAAACAAAGGCACATTCCAATACTACTAAACTATTAAACCTCTCTCAGAGGTGGTTACTCCTGTGTGTATATATGGAGAGAAATGGGTTTTAATGTCCACTCAACACAAACTAGGTTACTTCAGGACTAACATATGACATAATTGTATTTCAATAATTTTCTTGCTCGTAGATGTCATTAGTAGTGGGAGGACCCAGAGGAAACCCATGTGGTGAACAGAGGACTACATCCATTGCCATGTACAAACTTGGGATCAAAACAACGTCACTTGACTCAGTGACAGACTTTATGATCTGAAGAGCACACAAGTTAGACCACCCAACCCCCTCTTCTAAGTTTAGACATAAAGAGAGAGAGAAATGGGGTTTAACGTCCACTCGACACAAACTAGGTCATTTCGGGACTAACATGGTTTAATTTTATTTCAATAATTCGCTTGCGCGTAGGGGTCTTTAGAAGTGGGAGGAAACCGTAGTACCAAGAGAAAACCCACGAAGTTGGACAGGCGACCCTACTCCTTGCCATGTACAACTGGGGATTCAAAACCACACCAGTTGACTCAATGGCAGGCCGTATGATACAGCAGGTGCACGCTCACTATTCGGCCATCCACCCCCCCGTTTAGACGTAGAGAGTCTAATTTGAGTCAATCAGATTAAAATACAGATCTATATTTCATTTCTTTTTTTTGATATTTTCAATGGCCTACGCTGCATGAAGATCTGACAAGTGGGAGTTCACGTTAGTGGGTCAAGCAAGCAGTTTTTGACCCTATGACGTCAGGCATTGAGTAATCAATCAACGTTAATGTTTTTAGTGGTTTACCCACAGTTCCGTGCATCAAAAGGCCAAAAACTTGCCATAACAGATCGTGCTTTAGCAAATCCCTCACTCCGAAACCCCGGTAATACAACAACTCTTCCAGATCCTAGTGTAGTAAAGACATGTAAAACGAAATTTTGAACTATTAAAATGAAACGAAATAGGATCTGTGATTTAATCAGATTAAATTTGAGTAACTTCCATCATTTGACTCAACAAGAAAACTGATTGTGGCACAATGTACATGTATAGGAGGAGAATTTTGTTCAGACAGTATTTCAATTAACTCTTTCAGTTTCAACTGCCAAAGGATCAGTAATTACCCATGAGAAGATGGAAGCGGGCATAAACGTTATTATCCTCAGCATTAACCTGAATGATTCTATTTCGTATGATTAAGAAATCTTTCCTGATACACCACTATCAGATTGTTGTCATTTTGTTTAAAGGAGCTAAATCGCTAACATTTGGGACCTAGAAATTGACTCAAGTGGATCGCAATGCATATAATACTGTGATATAAATGTATATAAACTGATTTGCATTCAATTGTTTCCGTTTTTACTCCAATTTCAAATCAGTTATGTTCGGCGAAATAAACCAAAAGTGTCAACCGAAGGCATTTTTTTAGCGTCTAGTTATTCCAGTCTACATGCGCCGTTTGATTTGGTACAATGTTTTTAGCCTCGTTCCTCGAGTCTCTTGCTAGAACTGGGGCTGAAACGCATTATGGTACACGATTCGTGTACCAATGGTAAAATATTTATTTTGTCTTAAATATTGGATATCAGAAGCCCATCTTTTTCCGGTAAGATCACATCATCAATTTTGATTTAAATTGACAAATAATTTGTGTTTTCTATGTTGAAGATTTTGGAAGATATTGAGTTAAAGACTTAGCTCCTTTAAATGACTTGTGACAGTTCAGACAAATATGAAAGTTATGAAGACATTTAGCACTAGTTTGAAATGTTCTCAAATCAACGATGTTCCACATCAAGACTTTTTACCCAAAATATTGGCTATTCTACGTCTATTTTGAGCCACGCTACCTCCCTGTAATTTTCCAGAGGGTTTCGCAACGTCACCTTTATAGCCTAAGTTAAGATTACTGGATGATATGTCTTTATTTGATTCGTCTGGTGACGTTTTTATATGTTCTGTGATATGTATATCTGAATGCGATGTAACACTCGATATGCTTCCTCGTTTTGGTGGAGTAGATAAAGACGACCTTCGACCTGCGGCTGAATAGCCACCTGGAAAAACAAACAATGAACCGATTGGTAAGAGTAAAATATGGTTGACCCTGGACTCATATCACGAAGTATACAGAGAGTTAAGTACTTAATTGCTAATTCAAAAGAATTTTAGAGTAAAATGTACAAGTTGCATGTTCATAAGTCTTACGGTTGCTTTGAAATGGGATCCTAGATTGCAAATGCTCATGCATATAGGCTATTCTTATTCTAATTTCTTAGTTTCGTAGTGTAACTTTTAAAATAAATGTCCTCCAGGTTGAAGATTACATTACAAGCAGAACTTGACAAGGCAAATTATTCATATGAGAGAAACGGAATGGAATGGGAGTATAACATCTTGTCAGCACCTTACTTAAAGGGGCAGTATGTAAATTCAGATAATGCAATATGAATATATTGAAAATTTCATTCAAATTACTTTATTTTGAACAAAGTTATCACTACTTGTAGTTTTGACAAGATGTCTGCACTTACATCAAATCCTTAAATGACTGGAGCATTCTAATGAGAATCATCTGATGACATTGAGAGTTCATTATGGTCTTGTCATGATAATAAATGTCTAATGTCATATTTAAGATAATATGTTCATCTGGTTACGTGTGTAATGCAAAGGGGGGGGGGAGTGGGCTGGACAGTGGCATTTCCGTTTCTTCATTGTCCGTCAGCAGGGACTCACTGGGAAAATATTCCAAATAAGGTGGATGTTACATAATATATGTTTATACCTGCAGGCTTTTTTAATTGTAATAATTCGTGTCTGGCGTCACTTAAAGCCTCGGTTAATTCAAATCTTTCTTCACATTCTTTACGTACAGTATCTTGTAAAAACTGAATCTGTAATAACAAAAAAACACCCAGTTATCAACATCCCACGTTCTGGGATGTGTTTTAGAAAGTACAACTGCACACGGATATACAATCTCCTTGTCAATGGCAATCAATAAACAAAGTTTCATAGCAATATCTTCAACAGTTTATGACATAATCATGCTCAGCAATAATAATTGCTACCAAGAACTAAGTCAAATTTGTTTCCATGGAAACACAAAATTTATTAAAACTATACCAGGTTTATGTGTGTACAAAGTTTCACAAAGATTTCTTGAAAAGTTGATAAGAAAGACTCAAGAAGCCAAACAAGGACCGATGGATTAAGTCCATTTCCATTGTCCTCCGACCTCACACTCTATTTTGCCATTTTATTTTACTCAAAAATTACTGAAATATATTCCCAATCGTTCACAGATTATTAAAACAAAAACGCCTCATCTATAAAAGTATCTTTCACAAACCTCTTGTTTTGAGTTTTTCAAGTTTTCTGCCATCTTGTTCATATCAGTGATTGTATCCTCTAGTTCAGATTTAGTGTGTCGTAGTTGAGTTTTTAACTCGGCTATATTTTTAGAATCACCCAAATCAGCGTTAAGTTTGCCTACAATAGAAAAAAATAACAAAATATAACTACTTTCACTTTCTATTCCTTATACTAGGTATAGGAATGAAATGAGTTTTAATGTCTTATGTTTCTGCACTAACAGGTCTAATGAATAACGGCATACATGTATGTAATGCAGGGAAATTTTACCTACTGGCCTACACAAGAACTCCTATTAATTTGACTGGCTATAATTTGGTTGATGTCACAATGAGCTCCTATTAATTTGGGGAGTCATGTGGCAAAGTGAGTAAGATGCTGGTTCATCAGGATTTTCTGGCATGGTTTCCCCTAGTCAGTGGTGCGGGACGGGGGGCCAAGGACAGCGATCTACAGTCATTTGGATGTACACATTGACATACATGTAAAAGATCCCTTGGCAGTTGGAATTTGGTATAAGAGTAACGTCGCTGTCTGGGCAAAATTTGACTCATAGCACACTGCATGGTGTATGCCTGTCTTCATTAGCTTAGCCGGAGCAGAAAATAGGATGTTAGAGCCCATTAATTTGAGTATTTAAATTCGGTCTATGATATCACAAGAGATCTTAGTCTGATTATGTCATTAATGTACACTGTCAGTAGATTTTTAATAATTATGTGTCGTGTAGGCTACATCTGGGCCAGAGGTCAAAGGTTAAATGATTAGAAAGAATAAACAAAAAAAAGTTTACCTAATCTGTTTTCCAAATCTCGTATAATATCTTTTAAACTGGTTATTTCACGTTTTAATTCTTCTTCTCTCTCTGTAGATGCTCGTCTGACATCTATAATTTGTTTTTTCAGTTGCGATATTTCACTAGAATATTTATTCTCAATCTCGCTTAATTCTCCCTTTAACTGAAATATACAATCACTTTATTTACTTGTTACTGATACCATTGGCAGGACTAGAAATAATATTTTTAGTTGTACATGGCAAAATGTCAAGCCAAGTATAAATATCATTTAAAACTCCACAAATACAGCGAGGGAGAGAAATGGGGTTTAACGTCCACTCGACACAAACTTGGTCAAGTCTAACATATAGTTCAATTTTTATTTCAATAATTCGCTTGTGCGTAAGGGAAACCCACAAGGTTGCCGAGACGGCCCTACTCCTCGTCACGTACAATTGGGGAGTTGAAACCACACTAGTTGACTCAATGACAGACCTTATGATACAACGTGCACAACTAAGCATTAAAGGGCCAATCCTGATAACTTTTTGGGGAATAAAACTGCTTAATTTTGTGTTAAAATCGATTAAAACCCATTACCTAAGGCCGACCAACTAACACGATATTTGTGATACGCTTGTAAATAACTTAAATCTGGCAGTCTTCATCTGGAAATGGAGACCCTTGTATTATACAGTATCTGGATAAAACCAGACTTTTTTCTATAAAATTAATATGTAGGTAAAATTTACCTTTTGTTATCAAGTACAGTACATGGGTCATTCACTGTATAGACCTCTCAAGAAACGGGAGTCGATTATCAGGTCACCCAATGAAAAAATTGATCCGAAATCTTAAAAGGGTTACGTGTCCGGATAAGCAGTGTTGACGTTCACGTCCAAACGACTCAATATTTTGAGCTGAAATTTTGAGACAAGGTAAATACACCATGCCTCTATATTTTGGTCCATAAATTTCATAAATACTCAGACTTTAATTTTTGAGACTCTGTTCTTATCGGGATAGTCCCTTTAAGCCATCCACCCCCCCTTCCACCAATAGAATTGAAATGACTGGGCTAATACAACTGGCATTCACCATACAGTTCTCCATCCTACTGTAATTTCGAATTACAGCTTTCACAGGTTCTTTTACGTGCATGCCAACATGTACACTGGACATCAGTTTTTTTGCACCATCCGAACAACTAGACACTGTCCTTGCCATGCTCTCCGTCCTACACCTGCTGACAAGGGGAAACCACCCTGGAAAATACTCGCCCAGCAACTGCCGCTCCCTACAAAACAACAGACATATCCTTGCTGACAAAATCACAGGCACAGAGATTATGGCAAACAAAGTATGAATTTGCGCTTGACAATCTCTAGATGCCTTATTTCCAGAATTGACTGTGAGTATCTTTAATTAACCGCAACATTTTTTTCTGCTTCAACCCAAACGTAACTCAAAACTTCATTCATGTTTTTACAAATGATTATTCGAGAATTTCTGATGATGTTTACAAAGTTAACATACCCTACTTTCTTTATCTTTACTAACAGTCTGATATTTATACATTAATTCTTTATATTTCTCCTTCTCTATCTGAAGTTCCTGTAAATAATAATAATAACTTTAATTAATTAAACACAACAAATATGTTTCAGCTGTCATGGTTGGTCAAGATATTTTCACTCTATTGTCATTATTATGGGCTTGACAGAATTCCATTCTGGAACGGTCAATCAAGCATTCCCAATGTCATGTCATGTTTACCCATTATTAATCATTCCCCTTAGAATGCTTTCAATCCAATATTCTAGCAAACAATAATCTATCAATGAGTACTAAGCTAGCAACTGTTAAATTATTAGTCAATCATGAGGCATGGTTTCTGCGTGTATATTGCATCTAGCTCATACGGGCACAAATATTTTATTACCATTGCATGAAAATGCAGACTCACCATAACAAAGTTTTCTTTAAGTTTGTCTTCCAACATTTTCAGATCTTGTTTATGTTTTACTTTCTCCTGTTTAATGGCGGCATCCATCTGTAAATACATGTGTAAATTATAAAAATCATTTTATCCTCTGTTTCTAATTGGCACAGAGGTACCATTTAGGTCTTTTAAAACCCATTTGTAATATCATATTTAAACTTAAGCTACCCTGTTATGTTTTACTTCAATAGTTTTATTTAGTTTTCTTATACTGTATGTATATTTATTTTTATTACATGTTTTAGTGAATTGTATTGTGCAGCGCATCTGAACACGTTTTTGTCGAAGATAGCGCTATATAAATGTTAATAATAATAAATAATAATAATAAAATTTCAGGATTGTTTATGACAAGGAAAGGGTTGCCTATTGTCTGCTCTGTTTTAAATTGGGACAGGGGTCTGTCACAATCAGGTTTGGAGAAGGTTGCCTCCCATTGCTAAAAACCCTACACCCGATAAAATTATTGAAATAACATAGTTACCCTAAAACTGCTAAAGAACAAACTAAAACAATCATATTTACTTTTTCTGGCCACTTGTCCATTTCTGCCATTTTCTTTTTAAAACTTTCACGCAAATCTTCAATACGATTCTGATGAGCAGAAATCATCAATTCCCTGAAATAAATACATTTTTAAACCAATCAAAGTATATTATACACAATATATGGAATTATTGTGAAGCTTGAGCCATCTGCAGTGGATTATTTGGTTCTTTTTCTCAAATTATTAAATAAATTAAGTATATACAATATAAAATATTATAATACCTCTCTGCTTTCAATGCATCTGAGTCTTGCTTAACTCGAATTAACTGATCACGTAGTTGTTGTGTTTCATCTACAAATAACCAAATATCATTTACATTTAAGGTTGAAGGTTGACAAAACAGTGTCTTGTCATTCGGATAGGTTAAAAAACTGAGGACCCATATACATGTAAGAGAAACCTTGACAGTTGGAATTTGATGAAGAATAGGTGGAAATATCACTGTCTAACCAAAATTTTACTCATATGTCATTTAAGTTGGATATTCCTAACAGTTTTAATTTCCCTACATTTGACTGATACTCCCTTTAGAGATTCAGAATATTTAACTTTGTAACAGACTCCTCTAATGATAGGCTATACAGATTTGAATCACAATATATTTCAACATCATCATGCTTACTTATAGAAACCGCTGATTTTTCTGACATCTCCGCCTCCTTCCTCTGCTGTTCATGATATTTGCTTTCTAATTTTTTTAATTCGTCGTGAACTTTACATAAACCGGTCTCCTTCTCTTTTAACTCGTTTTGAAGCCTGAAAATTTAAAGGGAAAAAAAATCATGGTTTAAATATTAACAAATTCAGTACATTTTTTTTTAAGAAACCATTTCCTACGTGTAATATATCTTCCATCTGTAAAATATATAAGTACGTATACATAATATATATATATAGTAGTGCCCCATTAAGCTTGAATAAAGGATAAATAATATATGTAGGTAGAGTTTAAGGAAATACACAAAAGTACTTTTATTTTAAAATTCTGTTATTTAATATTAAGTGCAGGAGGACCGCACTACACACAAAACAAAAATCTACAAGATAAAACTTGCGGACAAGACAGAAAACAGACATTGCAAAAAAATTCAAATCAATCAATTTTTACTAAATGAAATGGGGTTGAACGTCCTACTGTTCTGCTCTGACCGGGCTAATGAAGATGGGCATTCTTATTAAAGCTACAGCCATTTAAAGTTTGTATTCATTTTTATTGATTACACACTGCCATCTTTATATGCCCCAAACAACCGTGGTAATAAATTAAGATGTGCTTAATTTCAGAAATAAAGGCACATGTCACCAAAATTATATACTATTTTAAGAGAGAAAGAGAGAAATGGGGTTTAACGTCGACTTGACAAAAACTAAGTCATTTTGGGACTAACACATGGTTCAATTTAATTTCAATAATTTGCTTGTGCATAGGAGTCTTTAAAAGTGGGAGGAAACCGGAGGACCCGGAGAAAACCCATATGAAGTTGGACAGGCCACCATACTCCTTTTCACATACACCCGGGGAATCAAAACCCATGTCAGTTGATTCAATGACAGATACAGCGCGCATGTGCTAACCATTCGGCCATCCAACACCCTTACTATTTTAAACTCCAGACACTTTACATACAAGTGGGACACACATTCTAATATAATGAGATCAATGAAAGAACACCAGTATATATATTTTTACCTATTAATGGTATCTTGTGTTTGTTGATCTTTTTGTTTCTGATGTTGAATCAAATTATTCCTTTCTTCTGATTTACTCCTGAAATAATATTGAGGTTACATAAATTTTAATTTTTGTTTTTTGGGAACCATCATTAAAACTTTGCTTTTTAGTTCTTAGTAAAAATTTAAAAACCAAACAAACTTTACCAGTTTCAAAAGCTTTCATTTCCTATAATCTTTCAGTTTTCAAATTCTAAAATGAAACATCGTTAGTGAGTCTTTGTGTGGCTATTTATTTATCATAATACCATACAAACTGGCACTGAATGAAATAAGACATTTGTGAATATCACAAAACAGTTGCAAGCACTCATACAGTATTTTGTTAATCTGACTGAAATAGTGACAATTACCATCAATCAATGAGCTATACAGGTCAGGTAATTTCGTGCTTGTCAATCAAATGATATGGGGTTTAATATCTTATTTTTCAGCACCAATTGGGATAACGAATACAGGCATATGGCATACAGTGTGCTATGAGCGAAATTTTGCCTGGATATCCGTGTTTCAGCTTACTCTTATCAAATCTCCAGCAACCAAGGCTTATATTATGTGCAAGCCAATGTGAACACGTTCGTTGCATCAGTACGACTGGACAAGGTTTCATGCCACATCCTCTGCCCTGCACCCTTGACTAGGGTAAATCAGGCTTTAAAATACTGAGCAACTTGATTGGCCAACACCGGGATCAAACCTGATATTTCCTGATTAATGAATCAGCTACCACATACGGCACTGAGCCACCGTGACTCCACTTGTCAATGAAACATGTCATCCAGCAAGAATGTGTGAATCTTACTTGATTTGATCTTTATATTGTTGACATTCAATTGATATTGTTCGATTCTGTGCTGATAGACTCGACATTTCCTCTTCTAATTCTGAAACAAATAAACAATATAGTATATCATTATCATATGTCGTAATTTATCAACCTAGTCTTACTTGTTCGGACACGTAAGGCCTTTAAATGTAACTTTAATTGTTGTGTACAGCGCAGTGGATGCTTATACCCCTGTCAAACCAGGTTGGCGTCCTAACTGCTCTGCTACAGCGAAGGAAAATGGTCTCAGAGCGCATCAAAATCATCATAAGCATAGTAAAAGCGGGGGAGAAACTCCAGATATCGTGCTGTGGTCACCATGGTCGCCAATGATCGCCGAGTCACAGCATTTGTTTTGAGTATGTTCAAAAAGCAGTGAGAACGCAACTTTTATCAAGTTGGTAATTTTTGTGACATTTTCTTGCATTGTGTTCACGTTTGCCGGCGACCTTATGCATTTACAGGTCGCTGTACGGTTGTAGCAGCGCCATAAGGGTGCCACTTTGGTCTGCCGGGAGGCCTTACAGCTAGCCCCCGGGTCCATTCACATGATCTGATATTTAGGTCATTCTGTGTCAAACCACTCAAAAAAATCAACCATAAACCCTTTGATTCATATGCTCTTTTTACATGTAAAAGCTGGTATTTCAAATTTCAGCATGATTAGAGTCACATTCCCTGAGATATGGCCCATTGAAATTTTGCAATTTTGGTTGAAATGGGCCAGGCCACCAATGTTCAAATGTCCGTAGCTCAGTAACCTATCTAAGCTATCATTTCCTTGTCTCCCCTTATCACTCTTTTTTCATTTTCTCCCACACCCTTCCCCACCCTGTGGAACCACTGTGTCAGATCGATCCCCACCGTCTTCCCATCACCCTGCTGGAACACTGTCTCAGACCGATAGGCCACCCTCTTCTAATCACCCACTTCCCTGAACCAATGTGTCAGACCAATCAGCCACCCAAGCACGCATCAAATCATAAATAAACAACAAATATAAAGCATACTATTATGGGCATGTTGTAAATCTGTCAGACGTGTTGTGAGTGTCTCATATTCTGTCTGTAACGATTTTAATCTCTCTACGTCTGTTTCCTGTGATTTTAGTCGACTTGTCAAAGAAGCCGTGGATTGTGACATCATCATTTTCTCCATCTCCACACATTGAAGCTTAGATCTTAAACTCTCGTTATCTGGAATTAATAAAGTCAGAGTTAAGAAATCCATACCAGAATCCTTTTGTGAAGGCCTGTCAGCCACTTCCCATGATTAAATGTGTGTTAAAATTTTTGAACTAAAATATTGTATTTAACCTAAAAACACGTATAAATGCAAAAGGGATTAGTGCTCACTCTGGGTTCCATTTTTTTTCCGCCAATTTTTCATTTTAATTTATCAGCCAGATATTTTTTCCGCCATAATAAAATAACTATTAAAAAAATTTTTCAGGAATTTTATTTACATAAATACATACAATATATATCTTAAAATTTAAAAAATTCTTCTCTGCTTTGCAGACTCCCATTTTTTTGAAGACTGATTCGCATGTTGAATAAAACATTGTTTTGTTAGCTGCATCATACCTTAAGCAAGAATTTGAAAATTTCGATTCATCCCTGAAAGTGAAAGATCTACCTTTTCCAAATGCACTTATTATTTTACGTTTTTCGAAAGTTTTCTCTGCGGTGGTCTTTTGGGGTATCAGTTCAATATCTAGGGCTGTAATATCATCATGTCAGTATCATCTGTAGTCTTCGGGCATTTTGGTGGTGGAATATTAAAAAAAATCGGACATTCTTCTGTCAGACGTTGAAGAAGGCTGTTCAATTTTTCGCTTACGACCCATGGCATATGATTTGATAATACATGGCTTTCGACAGTCCCAAGTTTATAAACGCATTTATAAACTGTAACAACATACCTGGCTTCATTTATTAACGATATCGTCAATTTCGGTATGAAATAGATCAAACAGCAGTCATAATCCAATAATCCTGAACAAATCGAGAGAGTATTGTTTACAGTGTCCGCCATTTTGAATATATCGAAACCATCAACAAAGCAACCGATTTGTCTCTTAATTAGTTTATTACTACTCTGACTGTAAATACTTATCAACACTAATCCCAGATTGATCAAGAGACAAAAGATAGGGCTATTATTGATACCTAATTGATTGTTGATTGACTCAACGAAGCGCGATCGACGGTACACTGTTTAGTATGTACGCGCGGAAATCAAAGCTTTGTGCCGATAATTTTTTTATTTCCAGGTAAAAAAAGAATCGCCATACAGGAAAAAAATATTGCCAAAAATTTCGCCAAATTGAATATTCTTTAGCCAAAATTATATTCTAATCGCAATTGGCGAATTTGGCGATGGACAGCGTGAGCGCTGCCATTCAACCAGCTAATTCAGTGTGATATGGAGGAAATTTTACACAGACAGTGACAAGGAATAGGGTCACCTGTCCAGTGCCCAATCTCTTGAGTTTTCTCAGGGTCCTAAGGTTTCATCCCACTGCAAAAGACCCCTACACGCAACTGAATTATTGAAATAAAATTCAACCATGACCACTTTTCTCTCTCTCTTTCTCTCTCTTGCTCTTTTCAACATATATCTTAATTCAGGCTTGCAGGTGAGCAGTTATATCTATAGCATTGAAAGATAATCTAGAGGATCATTTTGCCAGAGCAGCTGCATCTATTCTACATGTTTGTAATGTTACATACCATTCTGTTGTTCCGTAATCCGACTGGTAATATCAGTCATTAGTTTCTTCAGTTCATCTTCTGTCTGTTTCTCTTGTTGCAATAAAAACTTCCGAACCTCTTCAATATCTGATTTCTGTTGTTTTATTTCTTGCAAAATGGCTGGCATCTGTTTCAATACATCTTCATATTTAGCACTAAAATAACACAGGTTATATTTTTTAACCATATGATGAAAATAAATAAAAACCTTCTTTCTTTCTTGGTTGGGTGGGGGTTATGATCATAAAATAATTGTTCATCGTGAATTATTTCTTTCTATTGGAGATAAAACCTCTTTAAAACACTTAATAGTAACTGCCTTGTCATTCAGATGGGACAAAAAACTGTGACCCACCCATATACAAATTGGCATGCACGTAAAAGCAGTTTGATTTCGAAGATGAATAGGTGGTCACGTCCGCTGTCTGGACAAACTATTCTCTTTTTCATTCTAAATGTCATCATAGAAATAAAATGAAATGAGTTGGTCGTAAAATGACAAAAATATTGTGCTGACAAGACTAGAATAATAAAAAAAGTATTTTACCATTGATTTTTACTGTTATTAAGTAATGTCTTTATTTCGGTATTCTGCTTATTCAACTGTTCTGTTAAATCTTTCTCGCATTTTAAATTCACATCAAATGAAGAAATTCTGAAATAATATTAAATCTGTAGACTATTAAGTAAATCAAATAATCTTAGATATGTATAACTTGTAGGCCTAGATTCAACAAACATTCTCAAACTATCAACTAGCAAAACATGGTATACATTTTTAGCTTATATCTTTGAGCATGGGTCTCAAACGGGTAGGCCTACCTATTACAATTGCCTAATTTTCATATAGTACCTGTTGCTTCATATTTTTTCATTTTTTTTATATATAAAAAGAAGAGGGAGAATGGGGTTTAACGTCCACTTGATACAAACTAGGCCATTTCGGGACAAACACATGGTTCAATTTTATTTGAATAATTCGCTTGCGCGTAGGGGTCTTTAGCAGTGGGAGGAAACCAGAGAAAACCCACAAGGTTGGACAGGTGACCCTATTCCTTGTCACGTACAACCTGGGAATCAAAACCACGCCAGTTGATTCAATGACAGACCTTATGATACAGCACACACATCATTCGACCATCAAACCCCCATTGTTTTTATATAATTCCTTGCAAGGGAGCTTTTCAACAACCCTAACTATATCAATACTATAAATCATGTTTTAGTGTTGAATTTCTTATTAATTTATATGGGGGGTTGGGATGGCCTAGTGGTCTAGATTGCCGTGCTTCGACCTCTAGCTGACGGGCCACCTCTGGCTTGCGGCTGTGGTTTCGAGCCCTGGTGTGAGATAGGGGTGCCTTCTCAACCTCATGGGTTTCCTCCGGGCACTCTGGTTTACTCCCACTGCTAAACGCACAGGCGAATTATTGAAATAAAATGAAACCATGTTAGTCCCAAAATGACCCAGTTTGTGTCGAGTGGACGTTAAATCCCATTTCTCTCTCTCTCTCTCTTAATTTATATACATTTCTCTTTCATTAACATCAAATCAGTCTGAGTACCGGTACTTACTCTGATTCCTTATACTTTAGGGCTTGTTCTAATTCAGATTTAGCTGATTTTAATTCCTCTAACTCTATCTTTAATTCTTTCTCTCTTTCCACCGAACCTTTATAATGTTCCAACTCCTTCTCGGTAGCTTTCAATCGCTCTTCCAACTTTTTTATTTCATTATGAATAAGGTAACTGACACCACAAAAATGGCAGACTGTTTCATCACGCGACATTTTATTAATCTCCTCTGGTAATGGATGCTGGGGTGTAAACCGTTCTAATTTTTCGGTCTCAGACATAGCGAATTCTAAATAAAATTACTGGTACTCACAGAAATTATCTAATATTCCTGGAAAAAAACAACCAATACAAAGTTAAAGCTATCCAGTAAATCGTTGCTACTGCAAACAATAGCTTCAAAATATTACCAGTGCATATGTTTTGATTTCTATCCTTAATAAAAAAAACTTTTTTATTGTTAAAGCCTTGGAAACAAGATTCGAAGCTGACCATCAACAACTTCTTTTTAAACATTATATCTCACATGAGGTAATCGACCAGGAGCACAGGGGGTCAACCTAGCTGAAAAGTGCACCAATTTTCTCCTAATGCATTTATATCTGGTTAGTATAATCAGAATGTAAATCTGCCAGGTATCTGATGATGGGGACGTGGAATGTAATGCCCCCCAACTAGGCTAGATTAGTACAAAAGTGTACAACATGAATATTGTACATCAGTGTACCTAGTTACTATACTTGTAACGTTCATTTGTTACGCAAGTTCAAATAGGTTCAAAGTTCAAACGCACAATTGTCAACACTTATCATTACAGTTTGCATTGGAATAAGTAATTCTATCACAAATAGTGAAGACTGGATCACTAAAAGAGTTACCGAACAGTTTTTATTTGTGGTAATGCGTTTTACATTTTCTTAGCAATATTTTTTGTAATGTGCAATCCACCATATGACACCGACCAGTTGAAATCTTGTCAAATATCGTGACGTGTTAACTCCGCCCATCGCTTTCCCTTATAAGGCAATGCTTACTACGCTCGACTAGCTCAAATACTATCAGAGAATATCGGAACTCCCTGAGATGTCAATGACAGGAATCACATGTCTTTGAAATCGAAACAAAAGTTAAGACTTTGTCCATATTGTCCAACATGGATGAATGTTGCAACTGTGAGAAGTCTTTCACAAGTAGCGAGCCAGCTACTAAAAGATCTTTATTTACAAAGGTTATGGGTAAGGATAAAATAAACAAGACCATTAAAGAGGTATTGGAAGAGGAATATGGAATTAAATTTTCACCAAATAATATTTAGTTATATAATTAATTATCAAAAATGAATTCATTAAACCCCATTTTATTCATTTATTCATTCATTTATTTTTGTTAACTTGACGAAATTTTTTTACCTCATCTAAAACTAATGGGATCATAATAAAAGTTTAACATTTGCCAAATTCCATTGGCAAGACCCCCATTACATCCAATTTTTGAAGAATATAGTCAATAACCAGCTTTTGTTCACGTTTGAGCAAAAAATTTATGCCCATCCTTCCCACGCTAAGGTCCTTAGCATATAATTATGGACATAAGGCCATATATGGAAAGTGACATAATATGGTCACATGAGTGATAATAATTTCGGAAGTTGAGAAATTTCGCGTAGCAGTTGGGTTTCATCAAATCATATAATTATGCAGTAAGGCTTCACTTTTATTTCAATGGGAATTGATTCCTAATTGGCGAAAGAATTGGCTTCCCAGTCTGAGTCAATTCTACTGCTAGGTATTACTGGGCAATGATCAAAACTTTTAGTTTAGTACTTTTACTTTTACTGCTAAATCATAAATGGGCTGAACCCCATGTGCTATGCTTGTAGTAATCAAAGAACCATACCGCCTGAATCGATGTTTAAGCTGCTTCCTAATGAAATTCAGTCACTTACACACCGCGTTTTTGGGTTGGTTTTTTTTTCAAGATGGCAAAATTGTATGTTGTTATGATAGAACATGTTCCACTGACATTCCTAGTCGGCCATCTTGAAACTAATGAAAACAATTTGTGAATTACCTCCCCTTTTCCCGAATTAGTCGCGACTTCCCAGCCAGCTGCTAAAAATTATTTTACAGACAGGAATCACTTCCTGCTGTATAAAAATCGTATTGTGGAGATTGTTTCCATTCACTGAAACAAATTTAAGGAAAAACATCTCTAGGTCTATAATTATATTTATTCCATTTATTATTCAGTATAAATTGTTTTGATTTCAAATATTGAAACTAAACACAAATCATTGTTTTTGCGCATGCTCAGTTTGTGCAGTAAAAAAATTCGGTGGAAGACCAATCTGCAATCGAACACATCCCAGGTGGCACTTTGATCAATCGTGCAACATGGCGGATTTATCTCTAGACGATTATATGGGAAAAAAGAATTTCAAAGTACAATTTCAAAATAATTACGTGAACAAACCTACACAGATTAGACAAAAAACATTTCCCAACAAATTTGGATTAACGACAAAGAAAAATCTGACTTTTGGTAGAAATGGAGCCCAAAACAGGATGCACACAAATTTTGGGGGTGTTCAAAAGAAGAATTTTGCTATTCAGAACTCACAGAAACCAGCCAGACCCAAACTGACCAAGCCAATGCATGCAGTGACAGTCACAGGTTTGGGAAATAAAAATGTTTTCGATGCACGACAGAAGTTATCTAGCAACACAAAGACAGGTGCAACAAACACGAATGGCAACAGTGATGCCCGTCAAAAAATTATCACAGCACAGAAACAAAAAGGAATATTTGATGCAAGATCTAGAATCAAAACAAAGACACAGCCAAATACTGGTCAGCCGCCACCAACAGGACCGAAAGTAACAATTACAGGTCTTGGAAACGTGAAAAAGAATGCGAATAATCCTCAGCAAGGGATTCAGATTGGTGGAAAAGGTGGAATAACAAAAACATTAAAGAATGAATTTGCCAATGGTGGATCTCATGTTGAGGTTTTTGGTAACTCACTTCAGATTACTCGATCTGTTCCGAACACAGAAGTCAAGTTTGATGGTAAAAATAAGTTGACCATTACCAAGAGAGCATCTTTAATACAAGATACACAGCCTGTAAAAAGAACCAGATCTCCAATTCAATGGTCTTCAAATGATGTTACCTCTCCTTCTCCACCTAAACGTGCTAATCTAATAAAAACATACAAAACAGCAGATGCGATACAAAGTGCTGCTGGCAAGGCTGCCATCGAAAGACTTAGAATGCCTCCTCCTGTATCCACATCTCCCAAAAATACCATCCCAGTCATAACATCAACGAGACGTGATGCTTTAACTCTTGCCAAGCGCAAAACATCACCCACTGAAACAGCACCTGCCCCACAGCCAATGAAAGCTAAAATGAAAACTGTGTATCGACCAGTCACGATAAAGCAAGAACCAGATATGTACGAAGCCCCAGTGATGTTGCCAGAGGAAGAAGAAACCGTGGATCAATTATTAAGTCCGCTACAAGGTTATAAAATAACTGTCACGAATCTGGACCCAGTTGTGTCTCAAGATGACCTGATTGAATTATTTGGTGCAATAGGAGCGTTAAAGAGAGCGAAGATCAGTCGACCAGGAATAGGAGAAGTTGTCTATGTGAAGAAAGAAGATGCCCAAAAAGCTGCTACAAAATATCACAACAGAGAGTTAGATGGTTTACCGATGCAGGTGAAACTGGTTACACCATTGGCTGCCAGAATACAGCAGGTGGCTCACGAAGATGAATCAACCTCTATCTCGATCCCTGATTCACTGAAATTTCCCAAACCCTCAGCAATGACATCATCTGTAGTTGAAGTACCTTTGATTCATAAAGCTCTGTTTAAAATTGGAACACAAGTTTCTACTAAACCTGTTACTTTTACAGTCAAGATATAGACAATCAAATCACAATAGTATAACAAAAACATTTTCAACTGTGACAAATTCATCGATACATGTTAAATGCGTGGTTTCTTTGCAAGCTTTGTGTAGGTCAATCATTATTATAGTCATTAACATTTCATTGACTTTCAAACACCTGATTTGTGCTAAACTACGGATTTATTACCGGTACATATGTATTTCTATTGTGGAAAATGTTTTTTTCGTTGGTTGACATGGCACATTCAGATGAATTATATTATTATAACACAAATAGTGGACTGATTATTTATAATTAGTATTTCATGAAAATTCTCATTTATGGTCTTAGATTGTGTTGATTTCATCATTTATCTGTTTTTGTTTGTAAATACAAGTAATAATAGAGTTTAGGGGAACGGTAGATTTTATGTTCAGGTATATGTGATTGAAATGGAATGGGAAATACATGGTATGACATGTTGATTCCAAAACAAAAGCAGATTAAATGTTACTAAAGCTTCACGGTTTTTATAAATCTGAAAGAAAGTACATATATGCCAAAATTTTGAGATCTTGTGTCCATTAATATTAATACATGTACATACTGAGGCTATTGATCAGGAGTGAATGCAACCGGCATTGATGTAAGTTTGATACAATTTAATACTGATGGCCCATATTTTAGTCTCTTGGGTGAGTCGAACTACATGTACAGAAACTGAGTTGTACTTGCATGTATATGAAGCTTAAACTTCTGTCATCAAAAATGTATAAATTAGCCTAATGCTAAAAATATAGCAGACAAATAAGACCATTAACTTAAGTTTTGATTTGGAGGAAGCGGGGCAGAGAATGATACTGAAATGTGCTAGGTTTTGAATCCCAGGGTGGGCTGAGAAGAACCTTCAGGGTTTTTGAAGCCAAATCGTCGCTTGTCATAGGTGACCCCTGTGAATCTGGGAAGGAAAGTGTGCAGGACAGATGACATAGCAAGAACAGTTCAGATGTTACAAAAGACAAAGGCCCGCCTGTGTATACATTGGTTCCACACAGGAGAACCAGAAACTGATGCCGTTTCGAAATCGAGGGGGAAGTAGGCAGAAATACTATCCGGGCATAATCCACCTAAATGTACCTCACACATGTACCATGCAAATTAATATAATTGTCTCCAAATTATTGAGTTGGGAGAGTAAACACGATTGCATTCTGATCAAGTAAATACAGGTAAGTGAAGAGTATCATGTATGCTGCAGACTATGCCCACATTTCTAAAACATTTGATATCACTTGTCATTTGAAGAGTTGTACACATACATTGTAACAGAGAATTTTTTGTTGTACATCCGTTGTATTAGACAATTCATCTGGGGCCCAGAGTAGTGAAAGGACATTGATTTTAAAGAAAGGTGTGTCGTTATGCCTGGTATCAAAGTTTTTGTTAATAATGTATTTAATAATGATAATAATAAATTAGATTTTTGTTGATAACTTGCTCTAGATTTATTGTCAGCCACAGGAGGACTTGGATGGTCTAAGACTACATGTAAGAGCAGGATACCAGTCTTAATCATATTGTCACAGGTTAGGATCCTGGGCCCGGTTTCTCAAAATCTTAACTAAAGATAAAGTCCAAATTTTAGTCGATACTTCAATTTTGATTGGCTAAGCACTAAAATCAATCTAATATTATCCAATCAAATTACTAAAATTGGAATTTTATCTTAGTTAAAATTTCGTGAAACAGGCCCCAGGTGTGGGCCAAGAAAAAATCATGTTCTCAATAGGAAACTGTCGGACCAGTGGAAGTCTGCTAAGCAGGAAACAACAACTCTCGACATTGCCGTTATGCTATTTGGAATTCATTGAAGTGCGGGTGGAAATGCTTGTAGCCATGGTAATGCAAAATACAATATGTTAGTCTCATGTTAAAACCGATTTCATTTTTTTGGCAGAGTGAGGGTTGGTCTTTGTAATGGTTGTCTTTTGTGAACTTGAATGGAAAAACATCAACAGTTATTTAAATAATAATATACATATGGATTTGACATCATCCTTTGACGTTGTTTGATACATGTACAATGTAGTATGCTAATTAATGTGCCAATAGTACACTATTTGTACTAGTTGAAATATTGGACTTGAGTGATGATTTGATTGAAGAGCACCTACTGGATAGTGTCTGTATTTTAGGTTGTTGAATGGTCTAGAGCAATCACGAACATTAAACCCCCTTTCGCCTCGGGGGAGCCTGCCATTAAACACAGAACAAACTCAGTTCTTATATGAATGATCATTTCACTATCGAATTTTGGCTAAACTAAAATTTGTTCCACGCAACATTCACTTTACCTCACACAATTTCCAACTGGGTGAATTGCAAGTGGACCACAGAGTATAGGCAGATTTAGCTCTTATATGAATGATCATTTCTCTATCGAATTTTGGCTAAACTAAAATTTGTTCCACGTAACATTCACTTTACCGCACACAATTTCCAACTGGGTGAATTGCAAGTGGACCACAGAGTATAGGCAGATTAAGTTCTTACAGTACATGTAAGGGCGTGAATTTGCCATAACTTTTGGGGGGACGGACGAACCCGGGAACCTTTCATTACCAAACAAAAATAATAATTACAAACAGTTTACTGTATCAGTTTTATTTTGATGAAAGCTGTAATCATCGTGAAGATCAGTAACTGTGCTAAGACTCAAGGCAGTGGTTAGAAAGCCTTCAGAACGGGACATTCGTGTGATTTTTGTGAATATATACCTGAAAATCTATCCCCCCCCCCCCGAAATCCATGCCCATGAGTTCATGTAATGTCTGTGTGAAAGAACTACCTGTTGTGTATAAAACTACAATGATCAATTACCTCTGGAATACTGTGTTGTTAGAACTATGTTGATAAATCTTACTAACATTCAGATGTGATGTCATCCTTTGATGTTCATGTATCAGCATTTCATATAATGGTATGGGCAATGTGCCGAAAGCGTACATTATTTATACTGGTTAAAATTTTGGACCCATGTGACATATTTCATTGCTAATCAACTGTCTGTATGGTAAGTTGCTTAATGGCCTTGTGTTTCAATAGATTACTTAATATTTCACTCTTGATCATTTTACCATGTATACAGGAAACAACACACACAGCTATGACATTAAATATAAGTTCCCTATCCCGTCTCTGTCTACACGACTTAGTCTCTGCATATAAAGGTATGTCTCCCTAAGAACCCTGCTCGATTTACGTATCTTGGCCTCAAATTCTGAGGCAGCTATACGTCCCGCTGGGGATACAGTATGGTGTCTCCCCAGGACCACTGAATGATGTCCGTGTCTCGGCCTCTAAGCTGAGGCTGCTATACTTCCCATCAGTAACGCTGTATGGTGTTCCACCTCGAAATAAGATCTGTATCTCGGCATCTAAACTAACAGGGCTATATGTTTCTCTAGGAACACTGTATGGTGTAGCACTCCCCCAATGACCACTGAATGATGTCTGCATCTCAGCATGAAGCCGAAGAGACTGTGGGGAATTCCTGAGAATACCAGACGTAGCCTGTATCCCCCCCCCCCACATCTAAGCCGGGGCGTTGACATGTCCCTCTAATAACGCCAAGTTAGTTTATATTAAACACTTGGTTACCTCGGCTATTCGAGGCAGACTCCGGCAATTACCATTTTTTGGTAAGTGTTTGATTTGAGCACATTCCTACATCAACTTTATTGTATATTATTAGACTAATCTGTGCACCTAATGGCTGGACAACAGTAACACACTGCCAGAAATTGACGGTGGCAGAACTGGGATTGAGTTGGTCTAAGAAATTTGTAGAATAATGAAATATACCTAGTTGGCCCAGTTCTCGTTGTCACCCATTTGTCTAATTGTCTAACCACTTCAATATATTAAACAGAGAACTCTTTATAGAACTAAAATAACCCTTTAGATATAGTATTACATGAGTGGTGAAAATAATAAAGATAACGAATAGTATTATACGACTGATGAAAATAGTAAAGATAACCAATAGTATTATACTACTGATGAAAATAATAAAGATAACCAATAGTATTACACAACTGATGAAAATAATAAAGATAAGCATTCACTGTATCATGTTTTAATAGATCTATATGATTACATTCATTATGACAAATCGGGTTATTTTATTAATATTTTCATCTGACTTCCTTCATCAGGATTATTCTTGTATCCCTTTCTGATGGCTGGATTCTCTTAAAAAAGAAACAGGTGGACCATGTAAATATAATAGAAATCCTGTTCTTGATCGTGCACCTGATTCAATTACTGCACCTGATAAATGCTCACAGAGCCGAGTTAATTTACCAAGCCTGGAAATTCAGCCTACTTTATCTGACAATGCAAGGCTAAAAATCATGCTTTATCTATTTCATGTCTGGAAATTCAGCCTACTCTATCTTTACCAGGCACAGTATATTTATTGACAAAAGTTCAATGTGCCAGACATGTTAAGGCCCCAACAAATCATAAAGGATCCCCAAAAATAAGGAAGTTAAAACTAAAAATAAGGATATCTCTATATGTACGATGTATTCATGAGCACTAGTATAAGCTATTCACATATAAACGCTGTTTCTCTTTCTATATATAAATGACAATCCACATACATAATCAGTCATATGTATAAACAATCACACGATTAATGATATACACACAAATTGTTCTAATTCAATCAACGACGTTTCTTTGATAGATTATCCGCGGCGGAATCAAAGTCGTCACTCATAATATTTAACATTAGATTGACAGCATTCAAGTAAACACGATTCTGTGACTGGGAAACCTAAAAAAAATAAAAAATTGATTTATACCATCATTCCAGTGAAAATAAATTCGACACCCTTAAATTAGGTAATTTTGGGGGACTAAGAATCGAAAAAGTATTATTTCTTAAATTATAGTGGAAGGTGAAGAATTTTTGGAACTGAGTGGAATTCCTGCATACTTTTATTCGCATTGCAACTGTGCATCAACACAATTCATTGGTGACAAATTAATTATTTTTTTAGGACACAGAAACGTGTATATATACTATATACACATCAGTTTTTATTATCCAATCAGAATGATTAGTAGGGCTGGGTATCGATAGTGATTTTTACTATCGATAATCGGCAATGAAATGTCGGTCGATAATCGATAGTACGAAAACAAACTTATTTTCACGGCCGTCATCAAGACTGGATACAGTGTAAGTTCAAAGTTCAACACCATACGAAGTTGCGAAAGATCGTTTGCTCCTGTGCTTCCACACAGCACTTTTAGCTTTGCCGGTAAAATAAACAAGCGTTTTGACGTCCATGTGTACTATTTATTGTACCGGGTACTCTATTACTGAGGCACACGTACAAAAATAGTGAACTGTTAAGACGAATTCTGAAGCTTGCAAAGGGAAATAACGCTAACTTTATTTACACATCCGGGTATCTCCGATTTAGCGATATTCAACAATAATTTCTTCAAAACTAAAGTAACGTTTCAATGAGAGTGAATTTATGAAAACGGCTGTTCAATAAGCAGTCACAATTTTGTTATGTGTTACATGTAGATTGAATACTTCACTTGATAGTAATTTAAAAGTGAGCGGTGTATTATGATTAACTGAAAGAAGCCACTGACATTTCAGACACAAGAAAAATAGACGAAGAGCGATAATCGATAGTAACCCACCGCCATCGATAGTGCTTTTCAGGGCCGTCCAATCGATACTATCGATTTATATCGATATTTTACCCAGCCCTAATGATTAGGCACACATTTCTAATCAGGACCAAACACCACCCTTGACAAATTAATAAAATAGGAGATGACTATGGTTTTACATCAATTTGGTAAAAACTAAATCATTTTGGGACTAACATGTTCAAATTCATAATAATAATTTTCTTGAGCATAGGGGTCTTTAGCGGTGGTGGAAACCAGAGGACCCAGAGAAACCCATGAGATTGTTCAGGTGAAACCTCCTCCTTGTCACATAAAAGCTCGGATTGGAACCATGCTACTTGACTCAATGACAGATTTGATGTTTTAACGTACACATGTTAAACCATTCGGCCAACCAACATGACCCTCACCCACTCAAACATATGAATAAATAAGCTTGGTTGTTCTACTTACTGTTCTAGCTACATTTTGTGCCGCTCGAATCTTTCTTAATTTTAGGTAACCTGGATTCATACTTAAAGCCTGACCAATGTACAGGTGGAGTCAAGAAAACAGTAAATTGTTGCAAGTTTTTAAATTACAAAATTATTTATAATGGAAGTAATATTTTGCCATCAGATTACTAAAATTATTTTCATTAGCTGTCGTTAAGGTGAACAAATCATCCCCTATGATTCCCTTCCCACTATGAAACACCCTCCCCGAACCCAACTACTGTATGTGCCATTTCGGGACAAGAATAAGTAATCTTTTAATTATCCTTGTATGAGAAGAACTGGCTTTAATTCTATGCCCGGCCTTACAGCAAATAAACAGACTGAGTTTATCTACCAAGATTACAGACAATATAATAACTCTGGTTTATAGACCTTTACAATCAGCTCAATAACGCACGTTCTCATCATCTGACAAAATATAATACTTCGTTATAAATGATATCTTATCAACATATCTTTCTTAATACCGGTAACAAGATAAGTGTTGTTTAAGGCAAACTAGGAGCTGGGTATCATTCAGATTTGATGAAAAAAGGAAAGAAACCGTACTTACCATCTAGAATCTAACACTAGATCTAATTCCCAATAAAATGTACTTTTACTTGCATGAAACGGTGTGTACACAGGTTTACCCCTTCTTTTTGCAAGGTCCTTAGTTCAGCATCATTGGTGAGTGGAAATTTGATTGGGAAATCAAGAGACCTGGACAGACGCTTATAGTAAACAAGAAAACAACCCAATTACTTGGGCTCTATTTACAAGCCATTGAACTTCGAACGAATAAGAATCAAGTTCAGAAACAAAAGTTTTTTGGACTGAACAGATGTTACCCCTTGCAAGTGGGAATAAGGTTGGTCCCCTATCATTAACGAGACAAATATGTGTAAAGTTCCTTCACACAATAAATCTAATTAAAGGATATAAGTCTAACAGCTTCAGCCTCTCCTTCAGCTTGTACTATTTTCTGTTGTCTGTCCATTTTAGCTTTTTCTACATAAAACTGAGCTTTCTGTGCTTCTTGTTGGGCTACCTGATGGTGTAAAATATTAATATCATATACAGAAGTACAGGATAGATTTATAAATATAAACAAATGAGCATATTCTGCCTTGTACACAACATATTATTTCTAAAGAACTAGGGTAATGGTTTCAACCTAGAATTCAAAAAGATGAAGGCTACTACAGCCCAACTAAAGCACACCTAACATTTGTAAGCCATGTGAATTACTCAAATGGCATGAAAAAACAACATGACAAGAGTACATGAAATGACGCAATAAAATCTCTTTTGTGCCCATCATTTTCTCTGGAACTGATTTATCAATACCCCTTGAATAGATGTCCTGTCAAAAAACATTTTATCAGTACAAAAAAAAATCACATCAATGCCAAAATGACAATGTGCAGAAGGATTGAACGTTTCGATATTTAAATAAAGTTTACCTGTTTTGATTCTACAGCTGCTGTATATTCCCGACCAAAACTGAGTTCAGTTATAGAAACATCATCCAGTATTAAATTGAAATCCTTGGCCCTCGATAACAAGTCTCTACGAATCATTAAACTGACCTGCTGTCTCTGCGTAATCAACTGAGATGCGTTAAACTTAGCTACAACACTTTTTAATACCTAAAATCAGACCAAAAAAGGTTAATATTACAAGGAAAATTCATTCAGTTCAAAAGGATATCACTGGGATTGAATCTGAGACCTGCTAAAACAGCACCTTACTGAGCCCACTAAGGTTCAATTTGCTTATAGCATATTGCATAATTTTTTTCAATAATTGCATGTAAGGCTCTTCAGAAATGCGACCGCATATGAGAATCCATAGAAGAACATGTGAGGCTAAGTACATGGTAGATCTTGAAACCATTTCCTGCACAACGGGATATTTTGCAATAAACACAAGTATCCCTCCGGAAGCCTCTCCTTGCAGTAAACTCTTACAAACTCTGCAATTCCTTTGTACATTCCTCAATTTC
Source organism: Patella depressa (assembly GCA_948474765.1). NCBI lineage: Eukaryota > Metazoa > Mollusca > Gastropoda > Patellidae > Patella > Patella depressa. The sequence continues at coordinate 61,198,508 of OX419721.1, read as the reverse complement.
TCAGAAGTGGGACTGTTTTTGGGGTTGTATATATAATATAGGGGTCTTTAGAAGTGGGAAGAAACCAGAGAAAATCTATGAGGTGAACAAGTGATTCTACTCCTTGTCATGTTCAAGCAGAAAATGAAACCATGCTGCTTGATTTAATAAAAGATCATATCCAACCTGCACGCATTAACCCCTCAACCACCGAACCACCCTTGTACATGTATAAACTTTGAAAATAGATTAAAAACTAACCTCGTTACAAATGGAAGGCAAAACTCTCTCATCATAATCTGTACCTAAATTTCTGTAAATATTTGGTAAATTTTTGGCTTCTGGTCGGGATAAAACACGAAGAGATATATTGACCATCTGTAAATCTACAAAACACAATCAACCATAACTCAACCGTACTTCAATTAAAATACAGGAATGATATGAGATTTAACGTGCTACTTATCTGCATCAACTGAGGTAAGACGAAGGGCATACATCATACAATGTATATCTATAATATTTTAACAACATAAATTGGCATTTTATTTCGACGTGCTTCCCCCTTGCCAGTGATGTAGGACGGAGGGTCTAGCACTAAATAGCCTGTAGTCCTTCAGATGGGACAGAAAACTGAAGTCCTGTTAACACATAAAAGAACCCTTGAAAGTTGGAATTTGAAAATGCCTGTCTTCATTAGCACAGTAGCAGTAGAACAGTAGGAGGTAATTCACTATCACAATTACTTAACAGAAATTACAGGGGGTTTTACATTCTCTACTACTAGGAACAGTTTGCCTCACAGTGGCGAAAATGAAATGGATTTTAATGTCCTAATATTCTGCTCCGACTGGGCTAATGAATACACAGAACTTTGTTTTTGGTCCCATTCAAATGACAAGATTTCTAGAATAGCATGCCAGTGTCTTATTCACTTAGTCACTGTGGGTCCCTCGACAATGGTGGTTGCCCCTACTATTCTTTACATTACAACTGTCAATTATTTTATGTGAAGACACTGATGTGTAAATAGTGACAATGGTTTATCTTTACATCAAAACGACCAGTTCCAAGGTGCAGTGTTTAATTCGGGCCTAATAATATACAGACAATCAGAGTTGCCAGAAGCTTGGTTACCATATAGATTAGGAAAGTTTAATGTATTTTAGAAAAGTTTCATGTAATGGCTAACTTGACCATACCTTTACTACCTGTGGGTGATGTTATTCTACGTGGTTTAGCACGGATGTCGTAAATTATAGGATATTCAAACCAAGGTATCCTGTAAAATATACATACATAAATTAACACTGATGATACTACACTGGATACATCATTAGCACAGTCTGTGCCATAACTCATTCATTTACGAGAGATATAACACTACTCTGATGTCATAATGAATAGTTGTACGAGGCTAGCCCCATTCTGCACACAAAGAACAATCTACTCTACTTTGAGAATAAACCACTGCCCTGAACCCCGCGGTATCCGAAAGTAAGTATATTGTTTAAAGGGACAATAACATTCTTGCTGGCTTGGTAGCTCCAGAAAATAAATAATACCCTTATTCTAAGTACTAGATGTTTAAATGTCCTACCTGTTGTGTAAATTATCCATTACAACCTATTTTATTTGTCCAGAGGGTTCGAAAATATTTTAAAATCCAAGTCACATTTGAAAAGGTTTACGTTAGACTTTTCAAATCAATTGGTTGAATTTTTCCAATTTTTTAAATTAGGCGTGTTAAGATGAAATTTATATCATCATTTAATTGGAATATTCTAAAATAATACGATTTGTTGACCAGAATGAAGATTGGGACATATTTTTCAGTTACAAGAGTGTTATTGGGGCTTTAATAATGATCACATCTGTAATGTACACAAAGACAAAATAAACCTATTTAATTCCATTAAATGGAAGCAGAATAAATACTTCTCAAAACTCCTGAAATATAATAAGTGTTTTGACTAAAATTGTCAATTTAGGACTTAAAATGTTGCAGGGTTCCCGCGGCTTCGTCAAACATTTTTTCAAGGATATTCAATGATAATTATACGTCAAATTCCAGGATTTTCAAGGACATTTTTAGCCTAAAGTTACAATTTTTCATCTTAAAAACAACCAAAACATTACCAACTATAGTCATAATTGAAGACATAAACTGTTTTTTTATTATTACAGATCGACTTTCGGCACACCGGGGAAAACTCCCGCCATTTTTAAAACAGAGTTATTTCCCTTATTATGCATTGTTTAATGTAATTACTAATACCGATTTTGATTAGTCAGTGTAGTGACTTCTAGTATGATAATTGGAGTCACGTGAGAGTATTTGGTTGCCTAACGGTAAATGTCATTGGCTTGTCTTGTTATTACGTGACAAAACACAGCTGTTTATTTAGATCAGTTGATTGACAGGTATACGTCAGAGTTATTGTTTAGTATAACCAGCATTACTTATAATCTAAACGTTTTTTTTTAGATCAACTTACCAGTATTACCAACAAAATTAAGGATCTCAACTGAAATTCAAGGATATATTCCTATTTCCGCGAAATTCAAGGATATTCAAGACCTTGAAAATGAAATTTTAAATTTAAGGATATTCAAGGATTTTCAAGGACCGCGGGAACCTTGTGTTGGTCAACCACCTGAGTGTCTGTTCTCAAGTGGAGCTGATTATAGACAGAGATAGCGTAAGTTTAGTATGGAGGCTAATTATAGACAGAGATAGCGTAAGTTTAGTATGGAGGCTAATTATAGACAGAGATAGCGTAAGTTTAGTATGGAGGCTAAGAGCTTTACAGGATAACTATACACCTTTTCTCAGTACAACGATAATCATTTGTTCTTTGCCAATTTTATATAAAAAAAAACCCAATCATTTCTCAACACAAAACCTTTGACAGATCAATGTTTTACCTGCATAAATTATTACCATAGTTAATTTAGAAACTAGAGAAGAAAACCGGTTAAAAAGTCTACAGTGGCATAGCATGGTTTCACATGACCTATCACCTATACATACAACTCCGATTTTGGTAAAAATTCTGTCTAATAATGACTTTTCAGTGTCAGTTATTAACTGTCAATGAATAATTATTGAAAGTAATTTTACCAACACAGTTCTATTTACCTAAAATGTAGACCTTCAACGTATATATCATCTTTTACTCCACCAATTCTACTGAATATAATAGCTCTGTGACCACCATCAACTGAAATATATTATATCATACAAAATTACTAAACATGTAATTCAAACCAGCTCCCTATTAGGACAATTTTTCAAGCTTTGCTCTAGCATCAGTGGTAAAGCCTGTACATATGGATCTTAAAATTTTTCGGTTTAATGAATGTCCTACTTTTTTTTGCACCAACCGTTCTAAAGAAAATGGACGAACACCATGCAGTAAGTTGAGTCCCAGTGGCTTCCACATAAAAAAAATACAGTTCATAAATTTCACTTAGGGGATACGCAACTTAATATTCCACTGTTGCTGGTGTCTGTGATAATCGGAACAAAATATTTTCTGTTGCGTCATGATCTACTCACACCACCTCTGTGTAAGTGTTATTGGGCCAGGCAGAACTTTGACAACTCAATTTTGATTTTATAGATTCCAATTCCATCGCTTCTAGACTGGCAATCAAGCATAATCTTAATTTTTTTTATTTTTATTTGGAGACCTACTAGTACTACAGATCGTAGCCTACATGTATATTTACAATTGGGCTGACCTTGACTTTAAGAGAGGTGTCGTCAGCGCCTGAAGATATTTAAATTTCTTTGTCGGCTTTGATGGATGGATGTCATTGCTGGTGGGGTTTTTTGTTTTTTACACACAAAATCCTTTACATGAATTAAAATTTGTGAATCAAACATATACAACTTTAAAAATGCTGCGTTTAGTTTTGAAGAGCTGAGGTCAAAGAGCGTGAATTTTACACGCCGGTCTCACTTTCTTACCCGTATAAAACGATTGACTGACGCCATAGATCAGACCCCCAGCAGCTGCCAACAATCCAACCCCTGCCCCTAAACCCTTCCCCCCACCCTTCATTCGTCCGACCATGTCTCCGAGCTTCTTTGGATCCATTTTCAGACGTTATCTAACTAAAATTTTCTGATGTAAATGGCTGAAAACATGTGGAAGAAGTCTCGCACACCAAGACACATTTGTTAATGTTTACTAATTGACTAATTGAAGAATAGGACTAAAAGATCGAAGACAATTGGCGGCGGATATCTAGTCTCGGTCACCCAGAACCTCCTAGTCTTCAACGCGCGGAGGGTCTGGGTCGGTTCTCAATTTTTGACGAAAATTACTGGATAATCTACCACATAAAAAACCAAACATTTGGTTACGCATGCGCAATGGAACCTATTGGCTTAAGTATCCAATGAAAGTATCGGTAAGTGCTAGATCTTATGAAGCCGGGCCGATTTTGCTAGATTCTATAAAGCGTAGTTGAAATATATCCCACAGTTCACTTGGCACATCTATTATTAGAAACAAAATAGAGACGATGAGGAATTAAGAAGATTGTGAGAAGCATTACGTCTGATTCGTGACGAGAGAAAATTACCATTTCAATTGAAACCTTTACAAACAAAACTTTAAAGAGTGCCATCGTTGACAAGCGAGCTGTTTTGATAGATTCAGTACGTGGTAACTTAAAAGACTGGATAATCCAGACAATGACCTATTTTCCGTCAAATTTTGAGGACCCATCCAGACTAATATTCGTAGAATATTTGTATGGATGATAAGAGACTAGCGGATATCACGTGAAATATCGCGATACGAGATGTTAAAACCAATGGACTGGACTAATTACTCTGGACCGTCTAATTAAAACCATATTTATAAAAATTTGATATTGAATATGAGAAACATTCACAAATAATTTATATACATTTTCAGTTAAAATGTTGAGAAAATAAAATATTGTAAAATTGGTAATTTTCAACTGAAATAAATTGCCCAGTCCCTAGGCTTTAAAACTGAGTGACCTCCCTTTAGTCTTCAGGAAGGTGAATTTTCCAATTTTCTGCAAGAGAAGATTAGGAATATGTTTTTGTTATAAAATGGCCTTTCTCAAAAGTTCTTTTCAGTTTGTCAGATGTTTCAGTAACTTTGGGGTCAGCAGAATTCCACAGCTGTCTTTGTTGAACCACCAACTTACACTAAATAAAAGGTAACTACCGTATTTGCCTTGGAGACTTGGCAAGTGGCTCAAGCCCTCATATTTTCATGGTAGTTAGTAGTCCTCCTAGACAAACGAGCCGGGCATCAGTATTATCAATACATCAATGCCTTGGAACATGGTTCACCTTGTCGGTGACAGTGGTGCAGAATGGAAGGCCTAGCAATAAAATCATCTAGTCATTCAGATGGGATGTAAAACCGAGGTCCTGTATTTCTCTCAACTGCTGTTGGGGTAGCCTCAAAATTTTATGACAACAGTTTTATCTTTTTACTTTATCGTAGACAAAAGAGCTAGAGTTATATATCTCTATATATATAGTTGTGTTGTTGAGTAATTGACTATAACAACCTGATAATAAATTAATAAAATGAAATGAGGTTTATAATGTCCTACTTTTCTGCACCGACAGGGCTTATGAAGATGGGTATACATGTATGCCATACAGGGTGGTATGACGGAAATTTTGCCCGGATATTGGTAGACCTAATACTGCCTATTCTTATTTCGAATACAAACTGTCATCTGGCACCACTGACAAGGAAAAACCATGCCAGAATGGACCAAGGGGCTTCATCTGCCAACACCGGACACAAACTCAAGAACTCTGGGTTGCCCGTCCTGCACCTTACTAAGCCACTTCGTCTCCTCAAGTCTGATACGATGCGGATATCAGTGTTCAACACTCTCTGCCTATTTTAAATGATAATACTAAAATTCATTTATAGAGCACTTAATCCATTTTAATAGACTGATATGTTAATTTGTGTGTTTATTTATTAATTTGTATAATCTGTTATTTAGAGTTTGTGGTGACTCAGCGTTACCAACCACAGCATCGTTTTCTACAACGACTACAAGATTTGGATTAGATGAATTTTTTGATGATGCAGAGAACTGGCCAAAAGGATCAGTTAAAGTTGGTAGGTGGAGAAATTATAATTGTTGATAATATTCCATTCTTAGAGCTAAGGGAGAGTGGGGAGGTCCAGTCCAGTGGTTCAACACCTGTCATAAGGCCTGTCATTGAGTCAATTGGCATGATTTCGAATCCTCGCTTGTATGTGACAAGGATCTACTACATGTTAGTCCGGTCGACTGTCCAACCTCATGGGTTTTATCTGGGTTCTCCATATTAGTCCCAAAATGACCTAGTTTGAGTGTTAGAGCCATCTTCTCTTAAATTGAAGTCTGTCAATGGATGCACAATTGTCCCAAAATCCAACTTGTATGTGACAAGGAGCTACTACATGTTAGTCCGGTCGACTGTCCAACCTCATGGGTTTTATCTGGGTTCTCCATATTAGTCCCAAAATGACCTAGTTTGAGTGTTAGAGCCATCTTCTCTTAAATTGAAGTCTGTCAATGGATGCACAATTGTCCCAAAATCCAACATACTTGAATTGGAGGAGCCCTCAACAATTTTCGAAGAGCATCGTTCCCGTAAACAAGATGAGTAGCGTTAGGGAACAGTTCCTGGTCCAAAATAGTACTGGGTATTGCCATTGCCGTCACAATATGATAAAGGTGCGATTCAGGTGCTACGATACGATTCATAACCAGATCAACATTTACCAAGAAAGGAAGAGGATAAATGAGTAATTGATATTTTTAGTCCTGCCGACATTTACATGTAAGAGTATTTGTGTACCTTTGAATAATGTGTTACGTGGATAATTAAGAGTGACAGGTTATTTACTGAAGCGACAAAAAAAACATTGTGAGGTGAATCGCGATACATCGATTCATTAACGTATCGTGCCAGCACTAATCCAAAAAATGAAATATCTTTTAAAAGACACAACACGACGTTTCGACAGGTATTCTCTTATCGTTATCAAGTACGTACTTGATAACGATAAGAGAATACTTGTCAAAACGTTGTGCTATATGTGTATAAACCAGTGATTGTTTTCCATATAAATTGTGTTGTTTTTTTTTAATGTGCTCAATCACTACATGCCACTCAAGGAAATATCTTTTATTACTATTTGCAAACTATGAATAATTTCCATTTCATTGCCTGGTCGTCTAATTTTTAAAACTTTATTTTACAGGACGTCCATGGAGGGTAGATGAACTAAGAATAAAAAGTAATTCTGATCTTCATAAGCTATGGTAATTATGAATTACATTGTTTGCTTTTACCTGTTGCTCACGTTCCTTATGCGTGGGACTCCAGCAAAAGGTTGATCTCATACGGACATTGATGGAAAATAGTGTCATAGTTTTGATGACTTTCATTCTCTGTGGACAAGGGTGGGGTTGACCGCTAAACCATTTATGTTTTCTGTGGATTCTTCCAATTTTAAGAAAGTCGTTTTGGGACAAGCATATGGTTCAGTTTTATTTCAATAATTAGCTTGCACGTAGTGGTCTTTAGCAGTGGGAGGGAACCAGACTACCTGGGGAAAACTCACAAGATTTGATAGGCAACCCTACTCCTTGTCGCATACAACCAGGGATTTGAAACCACAATGACAGGCTGTATGATACAAAGTGCACACACTAACCATTCGGCCATCCACAGTGGCTTTAAAACTGAGAATAAAATATTTTCTAGAAGGTTAATTATATATTATAAGTATATATTTTTCTGTGTTAGGTATGTTTTACTGAAGGAAAGAAATATGTTATTAACCATGGAAGAACATTATACACAGGAAAGTGAATTATTTCCCAGTCCAGAGAGAATATTCAAGGTAAATTATACATATATTGATGAATATATTTTTTAATCGGACAGTGATGGCAAAACATAGTGGACATAAAAGGACAACATGGCAGTCGGCCATTTATGACCAGATGGGAGATGCAGTGGCTGAGTGAGTAAGATGATGATGCGCTCACCCGGATGTCCCCGTGTTCGATCCCAGTTTTGGCCGAGAAAGTTAATCAGGATTTTCCAGCGTGATTCCCTGTTGTCAGTAGTATAAGCCAGATGGCAAGGGACAGTATCTAGTTGTTTGGATGGTATGAAAAATCAAAGGTCCTGTGTACACATTGACGTTCAGATGGCCCGAAAAATCAAGATCCTGTGTGCATGCAAAAGATCCCACGACAGTTGCAATTCAATATGATTAGAGAAGAGTGTAGCTCCGATGTCCATGCAAAATTTCCCTCATAGCACACTGTATGGCGTATGCCCGTCTTCATTAGCCCAGTCAGAGCAGAATAGTAGGACGTTAAACTACATTTCAATTTTAGTGATGTTTTTAATCATATCTTGTTCTGGTATTTTGTAGGTGGAGGAAAGTATGGAGAATATATTAGATGTTGTAAAAGAACGTGACATCGCTTTTAATTTATTAGAAACAGGAAAGACTGGACAACCAGAAAAAGTGACAATCAGAAATTTCTTAGGTTTAAAATATGAACGTACTGTTGAAGAACACAGCATGCCCCAATCTATGAATCGTTTATTTAACCTTCTTCATCCGAAATACGATAAATACTTTGTGCGATTTTTCAATCTGTACGAAGAAAAGAAACGCAAGGAACAGAGTAAAGAGAACAAACGCATTAATCAGTATAGAAAGAGAATGGTGGAAAAATTTCCACATTTAAAAAATCACGAAGAATTTAGAAAACGTGAAAAGGTTGATAGGTATTGATTGTGTGGATTTCATTTTTCTAGTTCTAGTAGAATTTCAGATATAAATTTCATATGTATAAAAACTTGTTATTTTGTATGCAGAAATCTGTATGCTATGGGGTTTAAGTTACAGATACATTATGGGAGATAAGATAAAGATGGCAGTTTTTTCTATAATGGTTAAAACTAGATAGTGTAAAGGGAATTTGCTGAAAATTTCAGTCAAATTGATCCACTATGAGCCATGAACGAAGCGGGTGAAATTTTTGTATAGCCTCGGTCATCATTACTAAAATCATTAATATAAACAGCACAGTCTAGATTATCCATTTTTTTAATTTAATTATCAATGGCCATTAAGCGGCATATAGGAATCTAATCAGCCAACATCGATGGCTAGCATTGATATCGAGAGTTTATTATGGTCTGGATAAGTTAATTAATGTCTAATTGATTATTTAGATAAAGAAAGACTTGTGATAAGCAGATTTTGCTCTTGCATAATGCATGTTTAACTCGGTCATTTCAAGACTAACATGGTTCAATTCTATTTCAATTTTATATCCCACAATTTTACCCCACAAAAGGTTCACCATCCCAAATAATTCATGTGCTGTGTTTTCACCATGGAGCTTGTTTACACTATATTAGATCAAACCAGTTTTTACATTATATCGACAATATTATACAATGATATATAATTTATTGTAAATTTCAACACATCATATACAAAATTATGTACAATTATATAATTCTGATGAAATAAATTCATGACTGTAAATATTTTAAATTTTAACATCACATCCTTTTTATCATCGTCTATTACAAAGACGTACATGTATACTAGTGTCCTGATGTGATATCATCACACTGTCAAATTAGACATATATTATACTGTACTCACTCTTAATTACCATGTAGAGTTATCTGCCCAGATACTGACACCCTGGGCCCTGGCATTAGGTCATAAACTTTAAAATGACACGTACCCAAACTAATTGCTGACTGCATTCTAAATGAAGCTGTAACTATGAATGGTTCAAGTTTGCCTTTGCACAATAATTACATACTTTACATTTTTATCTTGATTGGGTCTCCCTCCAACACAAGTAGTATATGGACCCTTATACATTTTGTCTTAATATCCAACAAGGGTAGTACATATGTGGACCCTAAAATCAGTGTTACACTGAAACCCTAATGCAGTATTCAGATCACTACAATAAATAGAAACATTCAACTTCTCCATCTTAATTAGATTTCACTAATTTCAAATATACAAACCATAAATTCTGAAATCCATCATTAAACAGAATCTTACTGACAACAGTCAATTCAGATTTTGTTGTTAGAATTTCAAAATAAATTAAGCCCATCAAGCTAAAGAAACATTACAATTACAGGAACTCCAGAAGGCATCTGTTTATATTAATTAAGTTATTTTACTGTTCTTCTCAAGTGAAAATTTCAACTGATATTGTCTATGCTTGACATCATTAGAATAAACCACAACTTTTTCCATAATGTTTTTTTAAATCGAATACAAATATACCAAAGGATAGATATTTTATTCCACCTGCCACTCTTTAAAGAAGTCGTTTCCCTTATCATCAACCACAATAAAAGCTGGGAAATTTTCTACATCAACTTTCCAAATGGCCTCCATACCTGTAACCACAAAATTTCAAAATATTACATAAATACATCAAAGTGTTGACAAGACAATTTTTGAAAAAAAAAGAAAGATTAATACTTCTACACCAGCACTTTTACTTGAATAATTGTATACCTGAGATTAGCGAGATATTTTTAAAATGTGTAATCCTTTGGTGTCTATTAAAGGTGCATATTACTTATTTACATGGTTAGCCTTGTACAATAAAAATATAAATAGTAATTACCTAATTCTGGATATTCTAAAACTTCTACACTTTTAATACAATTCTGAGCTAAAATGGCTGCTGGACCTCCAATAGAACCTAAATAAAATCCTCCATGTTCTTTACAAGCCTTGGTTACCTAGAAAACATTAAAATATAAACCTTATAGGTTCAGTTAATAACAAACATGATTAAACATTCTCTTAGTGCAACAAATGAAGGTCCCTGTTACTGGAAACTGGGAATCAATGCAATATAATCTGTGGCTGGTGTTACTTTAGAGGCCTTGAAACAAATGAACAACAGCGGTTCTTTCAATTATTTTTAGTAAAATATTAGTAATAATAAAAAGAAAAGGAAACAAATTGTGCCAGGCATTGTCAGTCCAGAATGACTTAAATTTCCTGACTTGAATGAACTAAAACATTCGGCATCATTCAGGCTTAGTTAATGCCTCAAATCCAGAACAACTAGTCATGTGTTACTCTGACAACATCTGACCGCAGCCTCCATGGTTGGATATGAAAACCACATTGCTCAATGTCATGATATCATACAGGAATATCAGTACAAAATAGTTCATTTCCATTCAGTATTCATAATGATTTATTGAAAAATTTTCAACATCTGACATCAACTACAGACGATTAAATCCAGTTTAATAAAGTTAAATAATAAAATTGTCTACATTTTAGAATGGATTAAGTTATGGAAAATTTGATATTTTCTGAAAAATGGAACTGTTGCACAGAGACTTTTAAGTATTATAGACAAGTTGTGGGTTTTATACCAAAATATTTAATATCCCACCTGTTTACTACGATTTCCTTTAGCTAACATAACCTTACTGCCACCTGCTGCCTGGAATTCTCCTACATACGAATCCATTCTACCCGCTGTAGTTGGTCCAAACGATCCACTAGCATATCCCTATATAAAGAAACATTAAAAGTTATTTATCAAATTCCAACTGCGAAGGGTTCCTTGACATGAACGACAAGGTGCACATGTGTAAATATCTGTTCATTTTTTTGTGCCTTCCTAATGACAGCCAGACGCACTTTTCTTCATCAGGCTCTGAGGTAAATGACACCCATGTTGACATTTAATGTTTGCTTCCACCACAGTGATATGGAGAAATAAAGAATTGCTCTTGAAGATTATAATATGATTTGCAAATGGTTTCGATTCCCTAACAAGGAGTATGGTTGCCCATCCAACCTTGAGGATTTTCTCATGGTCCTCTGGTTCCCTCCCACTTCCAAAAACCCCTACGTGAAATAGCGTTGACTATGTTAGTCCCAAAATGACTTAGTTTGTGTTTTTTGGACATTAAACCCAATTTTCCTCTCTTTCACTTTCCATTTGTGACCTATGGCTATAGAGTGATTGAGTTGGAATTACTTCCCTTTGTTTAGAAACAGGACTAAATTCTGCGTCACTCGATAGTATTTCTGTCGATTGGGACGTTCTGGACTGTGAATCGAGCATTCCCCCATAGGAAACGAGTAAGACTTACCTCTGGTGTTTTAGCTGGTCCAGCATAATACACTGGATGATCTTTCATATATTGGGGCATTGGTTCACCATTATCCAGTCTCTCCTTCAATTTAGCATGAGCTATATCTCTAGCAACAACTAACGTGCCTGTTAAACTCAATCTTGTTTTAATAGGATACTGGTTTAACTGTTTTAATACTTGGTCCATTGGTTGATTTAAATTTACCTACAGTAAAAATTTATCAAATATACATCACTAAGTTAAAGTCTCCGATCCTTACTAAGAGGTGGTCAATCATTTTCAAATTACGATGTTCTGAAAGTTGGATTTCTAAAAGGAATATCGGTCCAAAAATGGTTCATTTTTATTCAGTATTTACACAGAGATGATGATGAAGTGAAAAAACTGCAGATGATATATAAGACATAATCAAGGCAAGTCATTGTTGACGATGACTTTAGCTGAAATCATTTTGATAGGCCTTTTTTTAATTGATTAAATCCAAGCCGGGAGACGATCCCAATATTGGTTTTTTTTTTTAATTAAATTTTAAAAAATCAATATGAGTAAATGTTAGGGTGGTTTAAGTCATGAACAGAGAGAGAGAGAGAAATGGGGTTTAACGTCCACTCAACACAAACTAGGTCATTTCGGGACTAACATATGGTTTAATTTTATTTCAATAATTCGCTTGCGCGTAGGGGTCTTTAGCAGTGGGAGGAAACCGGAGTGCCCGGAGGAAACCCACGAGGTTGAGAAGGCGCCCCCATCTCCATGCCACATACGCTCACACCGGGGCTCGAAACCAAGTCATGAACAATAATACATTATAATGAAAAATTCAAATAATGATCAAGGACTATAAGCTAACCAACATGTCCTATCTCTACCTCATTATGTCCATGCACGGAAATCACAGTGGCTAAGTGAGTAGACGCTGGTCTAGAGGTCGAGTGTTCGATCCCTGCATTGGCTGAGAAAGTTCATCCAGATTTAGTGTTGTGGTTCTCCCTTTTCAGTTGGAATTTGATATAAGAGTAGGCTGTAGTGCCGCTGTCTGGGCAATATTTCCCTAATAGCACACTGTATGGTATATGCCCATCTTCATTAGCAGAACAGTAGGATGTTTAAACCCAATTTCATTTCATTACGTCAACTATTATTAACATTGTAAGCAATGTAGCAACTGCCTGGAGCCACTGTTGCTCGATGAGTGTAAGGCTACCCCTTACTCCCTGTTACCAGCAGAAATATGAGTTGTAATTGATACCTGGATCACATTGCCACCAAGATCTTTATCTTCAACTTCAGGTAAATATTGACCAGGATTCGTCTCTAACTGTTCTAAAAATACCCCTTCTTCTGTTATCTTACCATATGCCTGAAATAGTATAATTACAGATACACAAATACATTTCAAGTATGTTTTTACTTTCAAATACCTTATAAATGACAAAACAAATATAAACTATCAAAAACTTTAATCAACCATTATTAAAAATGATGTTATATGGTAATGGAAACTCAGTCCCATCAATTCAGCTTCCAGTGGCGTTCAGTCCTATTATCTCAACTTCTAGTAAAGGATGACTACAGTCAAATCAGCTCAGCTTCTTGTAATGGAAGACTACAGTCCCATCATCTCAGCTTCTGGTAATGGGACACTACTGTCCCATCAGCTAAGCTTCTGGTAATGGGACACTACTGTCCCATTAGGTCAGCTCCTTGGAATGGAAGGCTACTCACCCATCATCTGGCTTGTGATAATGCAAGACTACAGTCACCACATTAGAATCTTACCTGCAGACATTATAAACATACCTGTCTATCAGCAGAACAAGAGACACCAATACCAACAGGACAGGAAGCTCCATGTCTCGGTAATCTAACAACACGTACATCATGACAGAAATATTTACCACCAAACTGAGCACCGATTCCCATAGTTTGTGTTAATTTATGGATCTCAGCTTCCAGATCTGGATCACGGAATGCTCTACCGTGTTCATTACCTGGTAATATATACATGTATCATCCAATTATCAAATATTTAAAGTTATAAGCTTTTGATTTCAAATTACGGTTACCATTATTAAATCACACTTAAAGCTACACTACACCATAAAATCAGGAATAGTGGCTACCATAACAAATCATGTCATTGATAAGTTTGCTTTTTATACTTTTGTGCACCCAACTGAAACAATAGGTAGGTATTGAACCTATGAAATTATAATCCTTTCTTTCAAAAACTTTGGAATAGAGTGTGCATCTCTTTTCCTCATAGCCATTGGACAGTGTAACTATGGAACCATAAATGTGTAACCATGGTACCGTAAATGTGTAACCATTGGACTGTGTGCCATTGAAGGCTGCAATCGTACATGTGCAAACATCGAAGCATAAATGTGTAACAGTTGGCATGTGTAATTGGAATGCAAATGTATATCCATGGGACTGTAAATGTTAACCAATGTACTGTGAAACCATGGGATTGTAAATGTGTAACCAATGCACTGTGTAACCATGAGGCCAATAATGTGTAACCATGGTAACACAAATGTGTAACTATGGGAACATAAATGTTTAACCATAGTAATGTGTAACCATGGGATCATAAATCTGTAACCAATGTACTGTGCAACCATGGAACGTTATAATTCATGGACTGTCTTACCATGGGACTGTGTAACCAATGGAGTGTCTAACCTGAACCATGGGACTGAGCTACTAATGGCTGTCTAATCATAAATGTAGTCTTGATTATATTGTATTTTTACTATTAATAAGTAGATGTTCCTACCTGTAGTAGGTAAATTATCTAAATATTTTGTGGAAGCTAATTTTACAGTTTTTAGATTAAACTCTGCTGATGTTCCACCAACAACAAAAGCTAAATGGTATGGAGGACACGCTGCTGTACCCAAAGTCTGCAAATACAAATAACATTCTTAATATAATAACACTCAGAAATCTTTAAGTTATTGAATGTCTCTATAGCTACCTGAAACAGTTACAATGTCATTAAGTAACTGGTCTGAAAATACACAGGACACAAGTCTATGGAATACAATTTATACTGTTCATTACTGAGTGATATTTCTACTTGATCAAGACTACTGGTAGATAATTGTCCCGTAATCTGTTAAAACCTACGGTAGTAACACTGTTGAATGTAGATTTGAGAAAACAAAAGGAAAACTGTTTTGTTTCAGAATAAAGCTATTTTATTTTGTCTTTATAAATGAAGCCCTTTCGGTGAATGAGAAAAAAACTTATTATTGTATACATATGTACCAAGTCCAAATATGGGTCTAACTCAATTCTCACCAAAATTTGACTTGCTAGGTTTTTCCAGATTACGGGAAAATTCTATTCGAAATGTCTCTAAGTAAAAAAACAGAAATTTTATTCCACAGAATTGTTTAACAAATCTTTCCACATGTATGGCTGACAAATTGTGTTAAACCCTATACCATGCTATTTAATAGGAAGTGTTATCAATCAAAGATTCAGGAATAAATAAAGCCTACTCGACCCCATTGTCTATGTTGGCGTAACCCATCTACTATGTTCAAACTTACCTTGATTTTTTCGTTAACAAAAGCAAGAAGTTTTTCAGGATTTAAAACAGCTTTAGTTTGTTGAAAGAGAAATGTTTTATTGGCGGAACCTCCACCTTTAGCTATGAAGAGAAAGTCATATTGATTGGAATCTGTGGCGTATATTTCTATCTGAGCAGGTAAATTAGTCTTGGTATTGACTTCCCGATACATATCCAACGGGGCTACCTGAAAAATGCAATTAAAATTACATAATTTTACTAAGTTACTTATGACTAAATATACTATCACTTCTTACCATAATGTAGAAAAGTAGGATGATAAACCCTACTACATTCATTCATTCTTACAACAGATGAAATGGTGTTTAACATCCTACTCTTCTGCACCAACCCAGATAATGAAGACAGGCACAGCGAAGTTTTGGATTACTCTTCAAAAAATTCCAGCTGTCAAGGCGTCTTCAAGGTCTATGTCAACGTGTACATGGCCCTTATTTCTGCCCCTCACTAATTACTGGATATGTATGGTGTATACGTTTGAGTATAACATTTATCGTACATTTTTTTCTAGTGTATCATACATTCCTCTTGATTATAATTGTATCACAGTCTATACGAATCTTATCAAAGTCTCAAGTATTCCAATCACAGTCTATAGTCATCCTATCACAGTCATAATAATCCTATCATATATAGTCTGTAGTATAATTACCTGTGAATATCTTAAGTTTTTTCTAGTGTAGGTATTGTATATACCTCTTGATATTGCTTCTTCATCCCGACCTTCTGTCCATACATACTGACCTTTTTTACCTGATAATTAATAAAATAAACATCTATAAATTTTATTTCTGTTTGGGTTGTGGTTTCGATCTCGGGTTTGTCTGTAACATGCCTAACCCTGGGGCTCCTCCCGTTTCCTCCCTAAAGACCCCTTACGCACAAGCGAATTATTGAAATAAAATTGTATATGTGAGTCCAAAAATGATCCAGACTGCAAACAGTAGGTGTTAAATAAAACCCATTAATCTCTCCTTCTGAGGTGGTTGTTGTTATAAGAACAGAACCAAGAGAATGGAAGCTTGAGATGGGTTTTACCAACAAACAATTCTATCCTGGTCAGAGATAATTATGGGATAGATGAGACAAGTCTCCGATCCACATCTCAACATGGCTCAACCAGTAAGATGCTGACTCACTAACCAGAAGCTCCCATCCTTGCCAAGAATTTACCTTCTGATTTTACCAGTGTGGTTTCCCTTTGTCAGTGGTGTAGGAAGGAGGAACAGCTTCAGGTCAGTCGGGTGGTATGTAAAACCAAGGTCCTGTGTACCCGCTGACACACATGTAAAAAACCCAATGACAGTTGGAATTCGATATTGGGTTGGCAAAAACACTGCTGTCTGAGCGAAATATTCCTTATAGAACATAGCATGGCGTATTCTCATTTTCCTTAGCGCATTCACTGCAGAGAAGAGGTATCCTAAACCCCATATCATTTCATTTTGCTTACCCATACAAATAGCTGTTCCTGTATCCTGGCAACCAGGTAGAACCATACCAGCAGCTACATTTGCATTCTTTAATAATTCTAACGCCACAAATTTATCATTACTAGAAGCAGACGAATCATCTAGAATTTTTGACAGTTGCTGTAAAATATGACAGAAAATATTGTATTATATCTTTCTTTACTTTTAGTCAATATGAAGAGAATGTGAGCGAACAGTAACAATTTATTCATTAAAGCCTCTGACAGCTTTTGGACAATATCAGTCCAAAAGAGGTTCATTTCTGTTCAGTATTTACAAAAATGTGATGAATTGAAAACAAACCAGTCCCAACTACGAGTGTTCGGTAAAATCTTTTGATGGGACAGACTCTTTAAAATACGTTTAAATCCAAATGAATAAGTTTTTTCCGGAAGGGAAGCAGGGTGGATTAATTAAAGTTTCCTGAAGGAAAGCAGGGTTGAGTAATTGAAGTTTGCTGGAGGAAAGCAGGTTTGAGTAATTAAAGTTTACCTGAAGCAAACCCGGGTGGAGCAATTAAAGCTTACCTGAAGCTGAAAAGGGGGATTAAATAATATTTACCTGTAGGTGAGCTGGGCGTAGCAAATGAGCGATATCAACCATAGCATGCTCTGCCAGTAATGTTAATGCATCTGGAGCAACTTTTAAAACTTTCTTACCATTTACATCAAATGTTGACACAAAATCTCCTGAAAAAATATACATCAATGTATCAACATAATCCATTTTAGGAGAAAATTATGTCACAAATATGTTATAGATGCTTTTAGAGATGAGCGTATGTTCTGAAATCAAATAAACGAGGCCTGTTTGTCAAAACAGGAAGTCATAGTGGCTCAGTGAGTAGCTTACACTTTTCAAAGACCTAATCAAATGGTCTTAGTTTTTATTCTACAGATTATTAGCAGTAACCAGTCACCTTGTGAATGACAGGGTATTTATATACTTTCTAGAACATCAGACACCCCTTTTCATTAGAGTTCATATAGCTAACCAGTTTTAAGTAATATCCTTGTATTTATTCACTTTAAAGGTTCTACTTTTCTGCACCACCGAGTTGAGAAAGAAACTGGGTTTAACATCCACTCGACTCAAACTAGGTCATTTTGGGATTTACAAATGATTCAATTCAGTAAGTTACCTGAGAGTTTTTTCCAGGGTACATCTGGTGTTTTGGTTTGTTGTAAGATATCTTGATAATAAAATGGCTTCACATCAGCTGTGGACGAAGCAAACACAGCAGGAATAAGATGGCGGTTACATGTCTGGCTTAAAATACCCAAACATCTCGTTCGGGCAGTCGACAACATTTCTGAAAAAAAATAAATATAACTCTTATAATGCTTAGTTAGTTGTCATTGATCCGCAATGACACTTGCCTCAAGTTGATATTAACTGAATTTGTTACTAGACTGGACCGGGCCATCACCATTTGCAGGTTGTATGCGAGTCCTTAAACACCAGTTAAGGATATCACTGTCCAGATGAACCCTGTTGGCAGTTATATAGTTATATACAGGCTATTGCATGATTATTAAGTTGCCCATAAACTATCGATCAAACCATGACCACAGACCTGTGGCATGCTGTGTCCTGAAATTCAGTTATAACTCCAGATGATATTGAGTGTAATTTTGTTGTCTGCGGATGGAAATTGGCATATAAAATACAGTTTTTAGCTAATGGTGATGTAAAAAACTGGCTTTGCACATTGTTATATTGGCCTTAAACTCTCGCATATGTTCAGTTAGTTAAGTTCAGCTCTGAACGTCGGTCTCATTACACTCACCCTGAACATTCATTGACTATCCCATTGAATCAATGTCGAAAAAAATTGGAGAACAGTCAATTTTAGTGGACAACTTTTTTCTGCTAAACAAAGGGGTGTCAAACGGTGTGAAAGCCTGTACAATGTAAAGCCTGTACATTTCGTCTCGTCTTGCATGACCGACATTCCTGAATGTGGACGTTGACCTACAGTTAGAGTGTCATGGCAGCGAAAATGTAACTTGATAGGGACGTATTTTTAACAGCGTGTTGTGTCGCTCTAACTGACTAGCGAAATAAGCAAGGTCTTATTTTCTCACTAAGATATTTGTTTACATTGTACATGCGTCCACACGGATTGACACCCCATCGTTTAGCAGTGAAAAGTTGCCCAGTAAAATTGACTGGGGCTGCAATTATTTTCGACATTGATTGAATGGGACAGTCTTTGAACGTTCAGGGTGAGTGTATGAGACTGACTTTCAGAACTGAACTAACGTTCACGTTGAGTTAAATTTACTCAAACTTATCTATACTGTAGTTTAAATTTCTATTGCCAGTAGCCGACATTCAGCTTTTTTGATATGAATTTCGCAGATCTAGAAATACTGGCATTGTGTTGCCATATCTATAGCCTACAAAATGACCGAGCACTGCGAAAATCAAACCTAAAACCAAAAACAAATATCAATCATTCATTGATTGATTCAATCATGAAAAAAAATGAATGAAATGAAGTCAGACGGAAACTAAAAGTAAAATTGAATTTAAAAGACGAAGAGTCTAGAGATTAATCTGATGGTGTATGACCGTATGTCATATTTCGTTTGCATTTGGAACAGATTCTGTTGTCAGGAGAGGGATGAGGATTCTTGATTTACTGAGTATAATACAAAACAAACCGAAACACAGAACTAAACTTCTTCAACTTCAGTCGACTGCTTAAACGACCTTGAGACTGCGTTGAAGGTGAAGGACGAAGATGGAAGGACAACTCTTTCAAAATAAATAAGGGATTAGACCACAGATCATTAAAAATAAGAACACCAGAAATGTCCAGAAATGAAATAGGGTTAAACGTCCTACTGTTCTGCCCCAAAGGGACTAATGAAGATGGACCTACGACATAAACTGTGCTATGAGGGAAATCCAGTTACCAATGTATTTTTTTTTTACGTGCACACCAATGTGTTTACACGGGAGCTCTTTTTTTAGTCTCATCCGAACGAATACACATCTTTCCTTGCCCGGCCCATCGTCCTGCACCATTGACAAGTGGAAACCACACCGGCAAATCTTGATTAACACGCGAACTCCTTTCTAGCGTTTAATTCAACGATTTTAGATTCGAACCGGGATATAGAAAATATGACCGGGAAAATAAAATAATGTCCCAGAAAAACAAATGTCAGTCACGTGAACTGCTATCACAGGACAGATATCTATCGTGGGATTAAAAGTGAAAAAGAAGTGAGACAAGCCGTCGGGTTCTGTAAAAGCCAAAGTTCATACGGCTATACGTTCGAGTTAAATGACCGAGGTCAAGAAGCTATAGACGGAAAGAACATTCTTCAGATAAAATTCACCCATTTGCTTTGCACATAGAAATGTGTTAGAAAATCGGGGGAAATGCATTCAAACATCAGCAATATTTAAAAATTTATATATAAAATGGATAATCGAGACTTAACCTCGATTGTCAAATAGGTCTACCGCTACGAAAATAAACAATCCACGCATCATTTTCAAATAGTCATAACTTCGGCAAGAATACAGTAATTTGAATGAAATTTTCAATATATTCATTTTTCATATCTTTTTTTGAACTATTAAAGCAAGAATGGTCAGCTCTTTATCTAAATCTGACATACTTGTAATACATCCTTAAAACCAGACTGTTCGGGGATTCATTATAACAATTTAAGGCTGCATTACACTTACATTTTAAACAAACATAAATATCCACGATAGTCCCCCGCCCTGCACGAACATCTGTTTTTTAATCTGCAGCTCGCGAGCTTCCCCAAAAAATTGACGTCTTGTTGAAAATGGAATGTGGGAAAAGTAAAATCGTGTCTTTAAAAGACAAAAGAAATCAGGTTTATTTGTTTCCATAACAACGATAGTATTACAGTTTTTACAAAAACAATGACGGGTTTTTGTCAGTTATAAGTTTGTCAACATCTCCCATCCTTTGAGTCTTAATGAAAAATAAACAACACAGTTTTCATCTAGTAAGATTCTGAGTTGATGTGGAGCTTCTCTATATCCGTTAATCCGATAATCCGCTAACACACAGTAACACCATGGTAACACAAACATGCGATCAAGATATTTGGCGGGAAGACAGATTTATGACAAACCTTTTAACTGTCATTTTCACATATCTAGCGGTTTATCACACTCTTTGTATTTTAACAGCAGATTCTTCGTAAATCTTAATTTCATAAAATATTTGTAAACAGGCCATATGGGTAGGCTTATAGATAAAAGGCTGTAACAGAAATAAACGAGTGGTACCGGGTGATCTGGACATAATATCGATAACTTAACATGTATTTTACAGTTTGTTTTGGGACTTTAAAAAGTGATATGGTGTAGGTTCGTTCGATGTGTGGAGGCTGTTATGACTATTCTATGGATTCCATCGGCGACATATTATTAAATGTATGACTATACTATGTATAAATGTATATGTATGCATGCTGTCCATAATGGACGTTTTGATGCAATAAACTTCTTCTTCTTCTTCTACTCTACGCGTATCAACATTTCGTATCATTCCAACCACCAGACACGGAGACAGAGAGAGAAATGGGGTTTAACCGTCCACTCAACACAAACTAGGTCATTTCGGCACTAACATATGGTTTTTAATTTTAAATTTTATTTCAATAATTCGCTTGCGCGTAGGGGGTCTTTAGCAGTGGGAGGAAAGCGGAGTGCCCGGAGGAAACCCACGAGGTTGAGAAGGCGCCCCTATCTCCATGCCACATACGCTCACAACAGGGATTGAAACCACAGCCGCAAGCCAGAGGTGACCGGCCAGCTAGAGGTCGAAGCGCGGCACTCTAGACCACTAGGCCATCACAACCCCCCACTACCAGACACACTTTCATTGTCCGAAAACAGAACCATTTAACCAATCTGTTTCACAGAGAATTACTAACGAATTATCTCTGTAACAGATGAATCTCAAAACACATGCGTTGACTGCAGGCGGCGGTAGTCATTGGCTCAACGGCTCGTGCAATGTTTACTTAACACCTAACTGCTTCGGGCAAAATGATGCATTTTACTCATTTTAATACCCATCTACACTAAATAGGAAATATTCTTTAACTACAAATACTTCAAACGTCTTTATTTATTTTTCTTTTACCTCAAAAAAATGTTTGAGAATTTAATTTGTCAGAGTAAAAAAGTTAATATGCCGTACTCATTAGGCCTCGTCGATGTCATGCTTATCAGTGATTGTAGCGGCCAAGCGAATATTCACTGCGGGATCAGTTTGCCATTTAACATTTAAAACGTTACAACCCGGGCAGACATATATTTGTGCATCCCTTCATTAACCCGCTTTCTGCCGAAAATTCGGACGTTAAACCACATTTCATCATCACGAATGTAAGTCATACTTCGTTTCATTTTATTTTCATTTCGTTTTAAGTTCGCGCGAAACCATTTTACAGTAATAGTTGAAATCACTTCTTTAGCAGAAAAAAAGCAACCAAAAATTGTTAGTTGACTGTGGGCTTGTGTGATGTGTCTCGCGAAGCCTCCCTTTGATAATTAAATACAATATGTCGCTGCTCATCTGCATGCATGCTTTAAAGGGACATTATACCGGTTGCTACGACCCCTCCCCCAACAATTTGATGTGATTGGTTAAACACTTATCTTGACGATGTTCAAATGGGGTTTCATTGTAATATATACAAAATCTGGTAAACAAATCAGTCAAGCAGTTGTTCAGAAAAGAGCGTTAGTTTTAACATTCAGTTTACGATTCGGAAACACTTTTGAAGAATACGTTATAAACGCTAAATAAATATGTGAAGAGTTTTCAATTGTGAAGGGTATTTGGCGTGCACGTTAAAGAACCCTTGTAATCCAGTTGATGTCGGGGCAAATTTTTCCCCATAGCACAGTATGACATTAGACTCCATTTCATTAATTCATTGGATTCCAAGAGCTGGACAAAAATTATTTATTATTTTTGATTTGATGATGCGACTATACAGATTGTATGAATAATATGAGACAAACCTGCCCATCCATTCGGGTGATCGGAAGTTATTTTGATTATATCATTCCAAATTTAACATATTCAATTCTTGGTGAATTTGATAATGTCTCTTTAAATGTGACAAAAAAAAAATCTACAATTTTCATTTTGAATTCTCGTCCGAACTTTAAAATAAAATAAAGAAAACGGTTCCAATATACACAAACACGGAGGTTTAGTCTGAACATAGCAAACTCTTTCTTATAGCACAATTTAAATTTACTTTTAGGAATGATATCTTTTTTCATAGACGCATCTAGAATTGTTAAAAAGGTTTGGGATGAAGATTAAAGCCGAGATTTAATATCAAAGAATGAAGTAAGATTTGTGATGCAAAAACAACATCACGACATGTAACTTGGATTCAAATCAGAAAGGAAATACGCCGCCATCATGCCAACAGGCTATTGATGTTTGAAACAAAAAATACAGAATAAAATTCTGACGATGTCTTCTATTGCATTTGCACGTGCATTAGGTACTTCAAATTAAAGTTAAAAGAATAGAAGCCTTTATGAAAACGTTTACCAAAAATAGTTATCGTTCTTTTATTGTTTAAAGTCTAGCACACACGGTTAGGGCGAACTTTTTCGTTTGTTGAAACAAGAGCAATTGTTACGCAATTGCTCTATTTACCAAATATTTTATCATGTGTTGCAAATGCCAAGATACTTCTATTAGGCTTTCACATTTTCTGCAAAAAATAACATACCAAGAATCTATTGAACGAGTAATACATTATCTGTACACACTTCAATGTGGTCTGTTCTTCGCACCATAGCCCGATGTTGACAACAATTTATATCGTGAAAACAATTTAGAACGTCGGTTTCAAAGTACATTATTATAAAAAGCAGTAAACTAATATGATTATCAACACTCCTTTCGATCCTCCTTTTATAAACCTCAAAAAAAGGCGGGGAGGTACATTGCCGGAAGAGAGAGATAGCTACTACAATTTTGACATTGGAGAGAGAAAGAAAAAGAGGTTTAACGTCCACTCAACACAAACTAGGTCATTTCGGGACTAACATGTGGTTTTAATTTTTTTCAATAATTCGCATGCGCGTAGGGGTCTTTAGCAGTGGGAGGAAACCGGAGTGCCCGGAGGAAACCCACGAGGTTGAGAAGGCGCCCCTATCTCCATGCCACATACGCTCACGCCTGGGCTCGAAACCACAGACGCAAGCCAGAGGTGACGGACCAGCTAGATGTCGAAGCGCGGCACTCTAGACCACTAGGCCATTCCAACCCCCCTTTTGACATTGGAGAGAGAGAGAGAGAGAAAAATGAGGTTTAACGTCCACTCAACACAAACTAGGTCATTTCGGCACTAACATGTGGTTTTAATTTTTTTTTCAATAATTCGCATGCGTTTAGGGGTCTTTAGCAGTGGGAGGAAACCGGAGTGCCCGGAGGAAACCCACGAGGTTGAGAAGGCGCCCCTATCTCCATGCCACATACGCTCACACCTGGGTTCAAAACCACAGACGCAAGCCAGAGGTGACCGGCCAGCTAGATGTCGAAGCGCGGCACTCCTTTTTTTTTCTTGTATTTACTAACTATATACAAAGTATGTTTAAGAACATTTTTGAATAGACCACTAGGCCATCCCAACCCCCCTTTTGACATTGGAATAAAAGTACATTTTGGTTATTTATCTTCACAATTTCGCACACGTTCGCATAGGGGACAACAACTTAATAATAAATAACCATGTTGATGTCGTGTAATTAATGTTTATTGTGTGTCTTATTATAGTGTAACGCTGTTTATAATGTATTCATATGTATGCAAACCTGTTCAATGTACTTAAATAAAATGAAATTTTTTTTTAAAAAAAAAAAAACAAAAGAAAAAAAAACCTCCTAGAAATGTGTCTTTAAAAAGATAAATGAATTGAACTGAAATGGCGTTTAAAGTCCAACGTGTCTGCTACAACTATCGGCAATCGGTGCGTCGACAATGCTGGGCGCACGAAAACTGATGGGCAGTAAATATTCGCTTGACCACTGACATTGGGCCAGTTAATTTGCTCCTTTTCTTCTGCAAATTAAATTCTAAAACAATTTTTTGAATTATTAAGAAAAAAATAAATGTGATCAAAGTATATCCTGTTTAGTGTAAATGGGTGAAAAAAAAACAAACCAAAAAAAACCAACAAAAAACGCGAAGGCGAAAAATAGTAAAACGCACCAATGCTGTCCGGGTCAGTTTGTGTTACTATGTCCATGTAAACAACGCACGTGTCACCGAGACCGTATGATGTACCGCGTCACACGTAGACCTATAATGCACATTAAAGTAGCTAAGTATTAAATTCAGTATCATCCACAGTCTTCGACAAAAATTAATTGTCCATATAAATCAGCATTGATGTTGTGATCTTACCGGGAAAAGATGGGTTTCTGATATACAATATTTAAGACAAAAAAAATATATTACCATTTTCGAATCGTGTACCAATATGCTTTTCAGCGCCCTTTGTAACAAGGGACTCGAAGAACTAGGCTAGACTTATTCATGTCAAACGATGACCTCATATTCTTACCTGTTGTTGTTCTTGGTGTTTAACGTCCACTTCCACCGAAGGTGATATCGCAGACAAGTCTTATTTTTTCCATTTTTCATTATCTTAGCGCATGCGCAGGGGTCTTTGCTGTGGGAGGAAACCGGAGTGCCCGGAGGAAACCCACGAGGTTGAGAAGGAGCCCCTATCTCCATGCCACATACGCTCACACCAGGGCTCGAAACCACAGCCGCAAGCCAGAGGTGACCGGCCAGCTAGAGGTCGAGGCGCGGCACTCTAGACCACTAGGCCATCCCACCCCCCCCCCACTACCAGATACACTTTCATTGTCCGAAAACAGACCCATTTAACATTTAAAACGTTACAACCCGAGCAGGCTCATATTTGTGCATCCCTTCATTAACCCGCTTTCTGCTGAAAATTCGGACGTTAAACCACATTTCATCATCACGAATATAAGTCATACTTCGTTTCATTTTATTTTCATTTCTTACCTGGAAAGCATGCGCAATATATACTACCGGTGTAGACTGGAATAACCAGACGCTAGATATTGTCACTCGATTGAGACTTCTCGCGTATATCGCCGAACATAACCGATTTGAAATTAGAGTAAAAATGGAAACGATTGAATGTAAATCAATCTATATGCATTCATATTACATTATTATTTGTGTCAAAGCTCTAGGTCCCAAATATTAGCGAATTGTAAATGTCAGTCGTTACATGTATCTATTATACAGTGTTATTGAATATATTGCGGTTCACCGTCTTTATACCAAGAGTCTATTTTCTTTTCATTTACTATTAAACACCGCCCTACTACAAATCCTTAGCTTAGAGATTAACGTTCTTGTTGGTCATGCCACCCGATGTCAAACACCTACTGAGCGAAGGGCAGTGTTTGACTAAAACCACTTATACTGATCGATATTGTTGTGCCCATCCTGGTCACATATTAAGCTAATCTTATAGGCACAGAGATTAAAACTGTCTTGCTGTTAAAAGCGATTAATTGTTTTCGTCATTTGCCTTGAGCTTAGCGTATGCAGTTTAAGCCGAGTATAATTCTTCCTTAAAGCCAACTTCAGATCCTAAACTTCCGGTTATCACATCAGCTGACCGATAAATCTCACTTCCAAATTCTTATCGATCTTCAAACCGTGAAAGTATAGTAGGCTTTAGTAGCAATGGAGCATGAAGCCATAGGGGAGCGAACTAATAAATAAAGGCGTCATTATACATTCTAAAAATCAAATCATAGGGAACATACAGTTTTAAATGAAGTATATAATTTTTAATGAAGTAAGGAATCGATAGAGTTTTATAGGAAGTACATTTTAGACTACATTGTAATAGTATATAACCTATATTTTGCATTTGAAGACAAGGAAGATACAGTTTTAATGGCAGTAAATTGTACATAATTGTTATTTTCACATGGTAACACCCCCATCCCCTCCCAAAAAACCTAAAACATTTTAATGACATTTGACTAAAAAAGCTAACAATTTTTGTAAAGGCATACCTTTCGTAAAATGCCCCCCCCCCCCCCTTGCACCCCCTCCCACTACGCCCAATAGCAATCCCGCATGATTTAATGCTTAGTCGACACTAATAGACCAGTATAGCGAGATTATTCTAACCCTATGACGGATTATTAAAAGAATTTATGAATTCACAGCTTTGCTTGAAAATATGATTTGTATGGAAAATGTGCTGACGAATTGTACAAGATTACAGTAAGGTCAACAAAAGATCGTTTTATCTTCAGGCGTCTTCACTTCCTACACATTCCACACCGAAGTGTGCTGAGCCCTAAAATAATCTTTGTGTAAGACATTCCAATCCATAATTTCAGTTTTTAAAATATTTCGCACGCCTTTCACTATGGTGATC
The DNA here is from genome assembly GCA_948474765.1 of Patella depressa. Classification (NCBI taxonomy): domain Eukaryota; kingdom Metazoa; phylum Mollusca; class Gastropoda; family Patellidae; genus Patella; species Patella depressa. The sequence goes on along the minus strand of OX419721.1, from coordinate 61,170,755 downwards.
AATGTATGCTGTTGGAACTTCTAGTCTTTGTTGTGACCACTGCTCCATAACTTTCATCATAGTTAGACTATATTCTGTCTCTCTTATAAAATAGGGGTACACGGTGGCTAAGTGGGTAAGATCTAGAAATGGTTCCACTACTGAGCTGTCTTCCGTCTTACTCCAGTCGCAGTAGTGGTTTTTCCTACCGAGTTCCTTTGCGCAAGTTTTTTAGTCAAATGACTACAAAAAGTTTACTGGCCTATAGCTCGCTTAATTTACAAATAAACTGACCCAAAACAGTACTGCACGCAGCTTAACATATAATAAATCAATTCTTATTGAAATAAAGGTGAGGCCTTACCGCATAATTATATGATTTGATGAAACCCATCTCCTACGCGAAATTTCAACTAGCCGACCGTCATGGCCGCAAGTTGCGTAATACGTCATTAGGCCTACAACATAAACAGCGCATGCAGAGAAAAACTGTTCGGTAACTATTTTAATGGTCCAGTCTTCACTATTTGTGATAGAATTACTTATTTTAATACAAACTGTAATGTTGTGTGTTGACAATTGTGCGTTTGAACCTATTTGAACTTGCGTAAGGGGTCTTAGACTGTACCAATTGTTACCTTAAACACAGTTTAAGGTAACAAGTATAGTTACTAGGTAAGATCTAGCTACCTAGCCTGGAGGTCGGGTGCATTAGCCGAGAAAGTTGATCCAGATTTTCCGGCGTGGTTCCACCATGTCAGTGATGCAGGACGAGGGGGGGGGGCTGACAAGGACAGCTGCCTAGTCGTTCGGATGGGACTCAAAACCGAGGTCTCGTGCACACATTGGCGTGCTCGTAAAAGACCCATTGACAGTTGGAATTCGACATAAGAGTAGGCTGTAGCTCAGCTGTCCGGGAAAAATGTCCCCATAGCCCACTGTATGGCGTATGCCGTCTTCATCATCTCAATGCGGAGCAGAACAGTAAGACGTTAAACCCCATTTTATATTTAAAAGCGATTGGGACTAAAATCTCATTTAGGGCCTCTTAAGCTTCATCAGTTTTAAATGCAATACCAATCTTTTCAGCACCAACTGTTTTATACGCGATGCCACAAGCGGGTACCGTCATTAGGTGTCCAGTCATACACAGCCACAGAGACAGTTTATTATAGTAGTGAAAAAATGACCAAGCTGGTCAACAAGAATTCAGACCATTTATTGTATCGATTGTTTATTGTTGATTTCACTACTTGATGATAATCTACCTCAGTTGTGTGTTTTTGTAATATCTAGTCTCTAATCCTACTAACTGTTGTCCCTTCTGTCTACATCCTCTGTCCGCCCATCACGGTCACCCCAGTCTCTTGCCCATAGTCAGCTAAATGTCTGTCCTCTCAATCGTTGTCAACTGTACGCCCAGTCTCTTCCCGCTGTCCACCCAGTCACAGTCCGATTAGCCCATGTCCACTGTCAGCTTAATCTATGTCCACTATCTGGACAGTCCGTTAACCGACCCAGTCAATATTAATCCAGTCCTGTCAGCACAATCCCTATCCAATGTCAGCTCAGTTAATGTCCACTATCCACCCAGCCTCTGTCAGCTCAGTCCCTGTCCAATGTCAGCTCAGTCCCTGTCCAATGTCAGCTCAGTCCCTGTCCAGTGTCAGCTCAGTCCCTGTCCAATATCAGCTCAGTCCCTGTCCAATGTCAGCTCAGTTAATGTCCACTATCCACCCAGCCTCTGTCAGCTCAGTCCCTGTCCAATGTCAGCTCAGTCCCTGTCCAATGTCAGCTCAGTCCCTGTCCAATATCAGCTCAGTCCCTGTCCAATGTCAGCTCAGTCCCTGTCCAATGTCAGCTCAGTCCCTGTCCAATGTCAGCTCAGTCCCTGTCCAATGTCAGCTCAGTCCCTGTCCAATGTCAGCCCAGCCCCTTCCAATGTCAGCTTAATCCATGTCCACTGTCCGCCCAGTTACTGTCCACTGGCATCCCAATCCATGTCCATTCCAATCCATCCCAATCCACTGTCCGCCCAGTAAGTGTCCACTGTCAGCCCAATCCATGTCCATGTTACTCGTGAGAAGAATGCGGTCACGCAAACCGACACAAACAAAACCGTGTCTTGTTTTTCTCTCTCGTCTTCTGTTTATTTTGGTGGAGTTAACGAAAACCAGCGCCAGTAATCCAAGGAGATAATCCGTTAATTCATCAACGACAAGACTTGTTAGATGTTTCTGATTTACTCTCCGATCCTCGGAACAACACGTGGGGACTAGGAAAATAATGGAAACGAGGCTAAAAGCAGATTAACAGCTAAATCAACAAAACTAATTCCGGATCATGTGACATTGGCCATTTTATTCTGTCGATTGTCCAAAAGGTATTTATAGTCTTGGTCGACGAGACATTGATAATGATACACTCGTTAAGGTCAGGGCCTGCTATCCCGGGCCTCCCATGACTCCCAGGAGGTTAGGGGATAAATATTCAAATGGGATTTCTGGTATGCACTTAGATAACTTGTCACCCCAAGAAGCGTCACCCCGAGCATATGCCCCCCGCCCCCTTAAGGGAGGGCCCCTGTGGTTAAGGTATCCTTATGATAAACTTTGTAAAGTATGATGAACGAAACCGAAATATCAAAATATTGGAGTTCAATGACACGCAGCACCAACTTGATTACCAAACATGGTTATTACAATGCAGTACAGACAAATTTAAACATATGCCAGAGAAAACAACAATATACAATATTAATTAAAACATACATGAGCGATTATATCAATTAAAAAAAATTGCAACACAACACAACAAATACTGATATCAATTAATAAAAAAACAAACAAATATCAATTAAAAACAAATAACATGGGGTTGATTTGCAAGATCCGCCTACATTTTGCAAAAGAGATGGACAGAGAACAAGCGACAAAAGTCGATTTTTCGATACGCTCAATATCGAAAGGAATCCAGATCTTTGCGATATAAACATTAATTTTATTTCAGGTTTCATCAAAATCGGATAAAAAGGGTATTATACTTTTAAACAATTTGCATGCAAAGAGCGGCTATTTTGTCGGGTAGTTTGGTTTCGATTTTACCGAAATTGGAAGTCAACCTGCGTTATAGTGAAACTGTGATATATTTAAACGGTTTTATACTACAGATATTATATCAATTAAAAACTAATACTAGCGATTAAATTGACAAATGTGGGTAAATATACGGATAATCGACACATAATTTAAACATGCAAATAAACCTATATTTAGAAATAAAATCTATTTCCTTTCAAAGAAATCTTTGACAAAGCTCCTGGTCGATAAAAACTGGTTTGACAACAGCAAACATTTGATCTGCTTTCCTTGTAACATGCGTAATTTGTTCTGTATAAATAAATATCAGCGATTCGGTGGGTTCATGAAACCAAAGCCTTGTTTTAATTGTATGCTGACATTGACGGCATACGTTTGATATACTTTTTAAACATACGGGGATTGGGCGACCGAATGGTTAACATGTGCGCGTTGCATCATAGGTCTGTCATTGGGTCAAATGGAGTGGTTTCGAAATAATATTGAACCATATGTTAGTTCCGAAATGCCCCTCTCTCTTTCAATTACTGCACAGACCTTATGATACAATGCGCACATGCTCTCACTCCCTCTCTATTCGCTTCTTTTGAGAAACGTGGCCCCCGTGGTTCAGTTAGTAATCAGGGGAGGTTTGATTCAGGTGTTTGGCGAGAATATAGTCACCCTTGTCAGTGGGGTAGTCGTTCGGATGGGACGACAAACTGAGGTCCCGTGTAGACGTAAATAAAACCCAGACAGTTGGTAATTGGAATAAAAGTAGGCCGTATGCCCGTCGCCATTATCCTGGCTGGTGCTGAACAGTAGGACGTTAAACTCCATTTCATTTCGTTTTCATTTTGTGAAAATATATATCACTAAGAATCTTTTCAAATCCATAAAGCAGTTTTAGAGATATATGAAAACGGTTCAATGATAAATATCAATTATTAGTTTAAACTCAAGATACAAGTTAAAACATTATTAAAATAAAGTTCGCCTCATATCGGAAATTGTTATAATATTTTTACGTGCGGTAAACAGGGAATTCCGCTCCCTATTTCAACATCCAACATCTTGTTTGACGAAAGCCAAATAAAACATATTAAAGCTTCTTGCACACGAAAAATCAACATCATTTCTGTCAAATATTTCTGATATTGCTCCAAAGCCAAAGGGTTTGGATTGGTCTCGATATTATTGATATTGAAATGAGCAAGGGGGAATAACTCACTCACTTGTAACCAGTAAAATACAATATTTAACTTCATTGTAAATAAAATGGAGTGAAAGTATTCACAGTTTAAATGTTGACCTACAGCTGGGGATGAGATTGATGTTGAGATTCATAACCCCAAATCTTATTCCAGAAATCTGGTACCAGAATTTTGTTTGTCATTGCGTCCACTCAACACAAACTAGGCCATTTCTCGGTGGGAGAAAACCATGAAACTTCAAACCTTATGATCTGAAACGCACGCATCAAATTACTCGACGCTGGATCACTATCGAGGAGAAGGAACTCTCACGTGGACGTTCTTGTAATAAAATCATTGGCAGACATAATTCAATGAAGAGTAAGGAGAACGTCGCAATGCAAACAAACTTTCATCGTTGTACATCGCTGTACATCGTTGTACATCGTTGCAGAAGAGTAGGGAGTTAAACTCCATTTCATTTCCTAATTTTATTTTGTCAATCCAGTCCGAAAATATATATAAATGTGCGTCATCTGATTTTTTTTTTATGGAAATATTAAATCTAGCTTAAAGGTGCATTATTATAGGTATGATAAGATACAGAGCTGACAGTTCTCGCTTTAATAGTTAAAAAAATAATCACAACTGAACATGCTAAACATTTCAGTCAAATTGCGTAATTCTGAACCGAGATATTAGCTATTGAATTTTAGGATAGTAACGGTCGTCATTTCTTACGTTGCTATGATAGCAAAATCTCGATTATCTATTATCACAAAATGTATTCAAATCAAGTAAAAATAGCAGGCTAACGATGACATCGCGAGTTGATTATGGTCTCGATAAGGTAGTTAATGTCCAATTAATAATTTAGATAATATTTCAGGCTCAAATAAAGACCAGCAATAGGCAGATTCTTCCATAATGCATGTTTAACAAACGCTAAAATGTACTCTTAATTGATTTCTGAATTTGCTAAGAAAAGAAAATCATAATGGTAGATAACCTTCGTTCATTTGGAATTGGAGGAAGTGTATAAGCGAAAAATGATATTATGTCCGCATCAAATTCCTTCCACTGCACACTGCATGGCGTATGCTCGCTTTCATTATCCCGGAAGGTGTAAAACGTGGGACATATTTTAATTCGGTTCATTTCTGATAATTCACTATGTTTATACTGATAATTCACTATGTTTATCATATTTTTGTAGCTGGTGTTCCATGCGTAGTGTTTCTTTGATACCTTCACCTCTTGATATTTTAATAAATTTTCACTTATTTGTATTGTCTCGATTTTAAGTTACCCTAAGCATCTGTTTGGGTTCAGATTTCAGACTGTTTTGAAAGATAGGTGGTGGTTTTAAGAAAATGGCAACGGGAATCGAAACCGGTTGATCGGCGTTCGTTTTAAAGACTCTTTGTCTTTGGTTAGTCCTCAAGATCTGTGTTGGACCTGGAGTTCAGAAGCCTAGAGTATTTGGTATGCAGGGGCGTACATAATGATTTCGTTTGGGGGGGGGGGGGGTCTTTAGCCAAAATGCGACCGACTGATGCACATACCCCCCCCCCTCCAGTGCGAGTGACGCAATCAGGAGCCGAGGACTGCGAGTGAGTTTTCTAGGGAATATGGGGTGGGGTAGGGGCGGTTTCAAATCTAGGGCACCATCCATAATCCCACCCCACAATGAAAGTAAACAAAATACTGGCTGTAACACTAGGCGGCCCGGTAGTACGGATATAGTATTGTAGAACAACATAGTTGTTCGCCGATCGTTGTCTCGTCGGAAAGCAGTTTTATTTAAGTTCACATATAGTTTTTGTCATATTAATGATTGTGCCTATAACACAGTAATTTGAGAAAAATTTTAAAAATTGATTCAATATCCTGGCATATGAGGTCATTGCTGGGAGAAATTCTTGTGGACGAGTGGACTAGAAATGTCAGTCAATGGGACCAACTATTTTTATACTAAAGTTTTGCGGTAGTTGCGTGACGTATACAGTGAGCTCTTATTTTGATACCGACTACTCCTATTTTGCGACCGACTGCACTGGTTTTGCGACCGACTATTTTTGGGGCTGAGGGGGGTGTACCCCCCACACACATTTACGCCCCTGTTGGTATGGCAGGCGATGGATGCGTCAAAATGGCCTCCACAAACGAAACCTGTAAATCAGACAGGTGACATTTTTATATACATATCATGGAATGTTAGGTCACCCTAACTACAGATATATATATCGACCGGAGTAAGTTGAAGAGAGGGGAAGAGGATGTTGACTTGGGGTTTTAAATCCACGCTATTGATCCGGGAATTAACCGCCATCGATTAACCGTAACTGCAAACCTTGTTCTTATATACCGTCTCTCTGTTGTCAGACGTGTCATATTCAACTAGTTCACACTGGTTTGATGAAAATATATTTAGGGGTTTAGAGGCTACTTACCCCTCTAGACATTGTCAAACTTGTCCATTTAGATTTTCAGGGTTGGATAGTCGAGTGGTATGTCGGTATCGCCCGGGTCGTTTTTACATCGGGTTACATGAGTAATTGGAAACAAATTCGATAAATAGGCAGTTTAAATGACCCTTTATGGGAAACGTGGAGAGACTACTCGTTTTGAGTACAGGGTCACATTGCAAACTATTTCTGTGGTACTAAAATTGGATATATGCCAAATACCTGTTTTCTAACCGATCATTACAATAATTTCGAAACCACTGCTTTGGAAATATGTCATTGCCTATATTGTTCTGACAGAAACTCGAAACCATTGCTTCGGGAATATGTCATTCCCTATATTGTACTGACAGAAACGTTAAGTTTATCAAAAGGTTTATTTTTACCGGCAAATAAACTAAACACATTTTGTCAGTGATCGGAATGTAACAAGTCAAACGGTCGAGTCGGTAAGTAGGATGCTGATGTTTGTCAGTTGCCGTACTTAGCAATCATTTAATTTAACCGTAAAGCCGCTGAATAACCAGAAACCAACCTCATCTCTGATGAAACAAAGAGTTTTTACAAGTAAATCAAGTATTACACATGCTGTGTTTATATTTAGCAGGCCCTCCACAGAGTCCCTGATATCTGATTTACAGAGGTTTAAAGAACCGACCACGTGACCTGGTGAATGTGTCTGTGGTCATTGTCCAGGGATTCTGCTAATGTAATCAGAAATGAACTAGGATTGAAAGGTCAACTTTCCTGTATCATGCAGCGACTAATGAAAATGGGTGCATTCAGTTTGCTACGAGGGACAATATACCTGGATAGCTGCGATATAGAATACCTTTACTTCATATTCGAACTGTCATTGTCCCATCCAAACGACTAGACGTTGTTCCTTGTCAGACCTTTCCGTCCTACATCACTGACTAAGAGACTTCAACCACACTGGAAAATCCCTGGAAAGTTTCTCCGCAAACATCGCGATCGAATCCCGAGCTTCCCGGTTAGGGAGTTGGTGCCTTACTCCCTGAGTCACCGTGGCCCCTATCTTTTAACAACTTTAGGTATCGCATGGAAGTTGTAACAAGAACGCCAACAAACAGCTCCCAGCAACAGATCAAGATAGGGGTAGGGGGTCTGTTTAGTGAAATATCCCATAAACTAAACCATTTTACCAGATTCGCGGAACATAAGATAAAGAAAGGGATGCTGCGACCCAAAGGCAGATTATCCCTTCAAAATCGCCACTTTGAATTTGGTGGGATTTGATAATGTCGATAATATCCACAACTAGAAAATGGCAAGTGCACTCCGTGCTATATTTGTTTTTGAGGGCATTCCAAAAGTGACATCTAGACCTGTCTTAATTGTTTGATCTTCTGTGGAGTCGGACATTAAACACAGACAGAGGACGTTTAGTTGCCAAGCGACACAAGAAACATCTTGACAGTTCTGTAAAACAACATACACACCCTTCTTAAAGACTGCAAATTTGTGAGAAAACTATTGTTTTAGATTAAGAGCATTACTATAAATCCCGCTTTGAAACATTTCTTGCATAACACCTCTAAAATACACTCGTCTAAGCCAGAAATGCATCTGGAGTATGCGGAAATCTGCATGCGCGTGTTCAATGCTAATATTGTGGAAATTTTTTTGATTATTTCTATTTGAATTTTTATTCAAATTCTAGTTGCGTTTTTAGCCGTCGTCATTGAAATATACAAAAAGAGGATACCGCAAAGATAATATTTGTTTTCTGCAGAAAAGAAACACGAATTTTGACATAGCAATGTCGTAATTTTTAGGATCTTAGTCACATTCAAAGGAGTTTTAACTTTCATAAAAATGAATGGGTTATTGTATGATTGGTGTTAGCTTGTAGATTACAGTTCCTTTCATTTAAATCTCAATATTTGTGACAACTTTATGATTTTCTTTTTGCATTTTTTTAGTGTCATGTATTACAATCAGGTGCTATATTTGACAAACGTCCCTTTTAGATTACCTCTCATTAGATAATCCGGTTATTTTGGCAAATAATTCAAAATCTTAAGCCAATTGTAGCTGTTGACTGGTACTACTAGTAATTTGTGAGCAGCTTTAAGAAGAGGGTGAGAAACGGGATACTTGATGTTAAGAAGTCGGTCTACGCGCTCTTACGACATGACTGAAACTGTGTCTGTTGTTTCACCGGATCGTGACGTTTTGCGACTTAAGCCAGACTGACACTTGCACGACTTTTGGCCACGATTTTGTCGTGCCCATCAGTGTCCACATTGACACGAACTGGCACGACGAGTTCACGCATAGTTTGCGCATTGTTTACGCACTTCCCGCATTGGCACGACGAGTTTGCGCAAATCGGACGGTGTCGTGCCGACTCGAGTCGTGCCAATGCGTGTCACGAAATCGTGCAAGTGTCAGCCTTGCTTTATGCTAGTTTTCCACTATCCCTATTCAGTCTACGATTGAAATCGTTGTTTTAATCGTAGAGTAATCATGGTGATCCTATCAGATCTTACCATATATCGTGTTGATCGTGTCGAAACGTATCTTCACGTATCTTCGACACCCATCACACGGAATGCACCTATATCCACATTTGGCAATATAATGGAAGTGACCATCACCCAGATGAGTGAGACACCCAATTTAAAATCTCGAAGAACTTTCTCGGCCACAACCAGATACATATGCAATTTATTTACAAATGTTAGTAAAAAAAGGTATTAGTTGTATTGTTTTGTTGTTTATTCACCCATTTCGTTTAAACACATATATCAAATTAGTTCTTGTATTTAGGAGACAGTACGCATACGTCATGCCTATTCATCGATTCTTTTCATAATTGAATAAATTATTGATTTAAAAAAAAAAACAAAAAAAAACGCAACATAAACGTGACCTCCTGGCTAGTAAGCCAGGTCTGGATTCACTGTCTGAAAGATTTAATTTTAAATATGTCTTTACTTACATTGACTGTCATCAATCTGGATCAGCTCTTCCCACTTTCTTATGTCAGGTTTTGGTGACATTATGAAAGACCGGGTCCAATAATATTCTATATAAATCAGATATCATAACCATCATTGCCAAGTTAACTTCCAATTATCTCCTGGAACGTGAACATAACCATGACAAAATACACAGTTGGTTTTTGGACATCAAAGACTTGTTTTGTATGTTGTTATCGACAATGTTAGTTATGATTATGACAAAGACGAGTTTTATATATTTTTAGTTAACGACAATGTTAGATATGATTATTATAAAGACATGTTTGTATATTCTGTTAGCGACAATGTCAGTTATGATTGTTATGGATTGTATACACAATTTGTTTCAAGGTTAACTGACAATTATTTATATATTGTTTTAAACAATATTTATTTACAACAGATCAAATAGGAATACAATTTATTAAATTGACTCAAAATTCGGCGGAGTTTTGTTTTCATTGATGGTATTAGACAGCAATGTGAAATGAAATGGGGATTAACGTCCTCATTTGTTCCTTCGCCAATCGGAGAGAGAGAGAGAGAGGGGGGGGAGAGAGAGACAGGGGGGTAACATACACTCGACCACTCGACACATAACAAGCGACTCTACACCTTGACACGTACAAGCGGGCAATCGAAACCACGCTACTTGACTCAATGGTAGACCTTGTGGTGCAATGCACTTGCGTTAACCATTCGGCCACCCGAGCCCCCACCAGGTGAATGAAAATCTGCATATCCCATGCTGTGTACTATTTTTGCCTGGGCAGCGGCGCGACGGTTTAATCTTGTTTCGACTGCCATCGTTGACGTTCTACCAATGGTATACACGGGATCTCTTTTTTCTATCTCATCAAAAAAACTAGACACTGTTCCTTGACACATCATCGGCTCTGTTCCACTGACAAGGGGACGTCACGCTTGAAATCCCGAGGAATTTTTCTAGGCCTTTTTTCATCTGTCTGCTGATGTTTGAATCTGTTTATTTTTGACGATCCTGGCTCGTTGCACCCAGAGTGTCACAGACAATCAACAACAAGATATTCTATAAAAATATTAGTTACTCAGAGACGATTGTAACAGGATGGATTATCTCCTATGCCCAGACTCCGTTTGATTCTTGTTGTCTATTTACAGAGGGATTATCTCGCGAGTTTAAAGACGGATTATTGGAAGTTTTTTGTGCCATAATCTAGGGCTTGTTTTCACGGGTTGCTAAATGTCTGTCACATGTTTTACATTGTTTATCAATACGTCATACAGGGAGCATTCCTTTACCAATAGTTTCAACAATCAGTTGTTATAGACAATTGTATTTATTTGTTAACGTAAGTGTAGAACTATAACAACGGACTGATTATATGCTAGAAAGCTAGCTTAACTCCATCTTCAATAGAAGGCTTGATCTCGCCTTAACTACATACATCTTATCAAGCCCTTCACGTATTCCCCCGCATATATCGGCACTACGTTTGATTGGGTAACAAACCCAGCTTGGGAGCCTATCGGATTCCTTCGTTAAAATTACCGAAGGATCATCGGAACACATTCATAGCAAAGAGACTTGCCACTGCCGGTTTTCGTGCAAATAAACACACCTTTAGTTCCAAAAACTGCTTCAATTGCTTTTTTTTGGGGGGGGGGGGTTCGTGAGTTTCTTAATTGAAAAAAAAAATCAAGGGCTGTGAACTTGTCTGTTTCTTTTTCTATGGAAGCTGCCATGTTGGGGGGTTGGGATGGCCTAGTGGTCCAGAGTGCCGCGCTTCGACCTCTAGCTGGCCAGTCACCTCTGGCTTGCGGCTGTGGTTTCGAGCCCTGGGTTTCATCCGGGCACTCCGGTTTCCTCCCACTGCTAAAGACCCGTATGCGCAAGCGAATTATTGAAATAAAATGAAACCTTATGTTAGTCCCAAAATGACCTAATTTGTGTCGAGTGGACGTTAAACCCCATTTCTCCCCTCTCTCAGCTGCCATGTTTGTTTACAGTGTGTTATGTGCCACGACCTCTGATTGGACAATGCTAATTAGTCACGTGTAAACACAACGGGCGTAAAAGTTCGGGAATTGCTGAGTATATAAGCAACGGTTAGATGTTTGTAAAACTCGCGGACCTTGCTTAAGGGACATGGCTTAACCCAAGTTAGTGTCTTACGCATTTTCGGTCAATAATTTGTTGGCTTTTCTTTTAAAAAAAAAAACACAGAGGAATAGTAAAAATAAATCTTTTAAAAAAAAATTAAATTTGGAGTGACCACCATCTCGTTCATCCTTCATCCCCCTGAAAGATTGGAATGTTGAACGATATGTCAGCTTTTGATGTCAACTCCAGTGCTTCCACTTGCCGTTTCTTGATTGGTGATAGTCACCATGCTCTCTGTTAATAGCATTATGCAAGAGCAAAATCTGCTTATTTACAGGTCTTTCTTTAGGCCTGAAATGTTATCTAAATAATCAATTAGACATTAATTAACATATCAAGACCATAATAAACTCTTGAAGGCAAGGCTAGCCTTCGATGTTGGCGGATTAAATTCATATATGCCGCTTAATGGCCGCTGATAATTAAATCAATCAAGTGGATAATCGAGACTATGCTGTTTATATTAATGATTTAAGTAATGATGACCGAGGCTATGTGAATATTTCAAATGCTTTTTTCTCGGCTAATAGTGGATCAATTTGACTGAAATTTTCAGCAAATTACCTTTACACTATCTAGTTGTTAACTATTATAGTTAGAACTACCATCTCTTTATCTTATCTCCCATAATGTAACTTTAAGTAACAGCATTGATAATGCTTATATTTCCACGGTGGCTCAGTAAATAAGACGTTGGCTTGCTAACTGAACGTCCCGTACATATTCGACCACTGTATGATTATAAATTTAAGCTATATATTTATATTTTCTTTGCAATGTAAACCGTTATTTATGATTATAATTTTAAACAATGTGTTTATATTTTCATAACTTATGATTATAATTTCAAACAATGTGTTTATATTTTCATAACTTATGATTATAATTTTAAACAATGTATTCATATTTTCATAACTTATAATTTAGATTACATTATTCATGATTATAATTCTAATAATGTATTTATATTTTCGTTAAATAATTTCTCACGAGAAATAAATTTATATAAGCTCCAGAATGTTTACAGATCTCATAATTATATGTTATATCTTTATATTATGTATATATTGATTTAATAGATAGTATTATATCCAAAGGACAAAGTTAAAGTTAATAAAATCTTGATGCGAATGTAAAATTGTGCCAACAACACAACTCTTTGCTTGATAAGAAGATTTGAAAAAAACCCAATATATCACATTTTAAACACTTGTAGAATGTGTAGTTAACACCATGTTGTTAATCCAAATCTAATCTCAATAAAATATTGGCCATGAAAAACGTTCTTTCATCTTGTTTGATAGTGTTTTTGTTTTTTTTTGGATTATGTCAGTAAACTTTAAAAACAAATAATATTTTACCGACTCAAAACAATATTTTTATGTTTGTTTTAATCTAAGACATCGTAACCTGTTCTATTTTTGTGAGCTATTTAGTAATAGAAGAGTAACGGAGTAAAACTTAGAGTAACATTTACTAGTTTATTTAGTAAAAAAAAGTTTTATTAATAATAATTACTTGTATATCAACTAAAACACTGCTTATGTAATAACAATTTCGTGTTTATAAAGTAAAATTTGTTTAATTGATAACAATTACTGGTATATAAACTAAAACCCTTTTTTATGTAATACCAATTAATACCAGTTTATAAAGTAAAATATTTTTTATTGATAAAAATTATTAGTTCATAAAGCATTAAATTTTCTTATGTAATAACAATTACTTGTTTATAAAGTAAAACACTTTCGATTAATAACAATTATTGGTTCACAAAGTAAGGCATTAAATCTTCTTATGTAATAACAATTACTTGTTTATAAAGTAAAACACTTTCGATTAATAACAATTACTTGTTTATAAAGTAAGGCATTAAATCTTCTTATGTAATAACAATTACTTGTTTATAAAGTAAAACACTTTCGATTAATAACAATTACTTGTTTATAAAGTAAAACACTGCTTATAAAATAATTATTCACATAGGATTATACATTATTTTATTATGTATGAATTCAACTTACAAGAGAGAGAGAGAGAGAGAGAGAGAGAGAGAGGGTGTAACGTCAACTCAACACAAGCTAGGTAGGGTATTTTAGGACTAACATGCACACTGAACCACCGTGTGTATTGAACGCCCACTTCCAACGACGTGATATCAAATCCAGCCCGTGGCTCCCTTAAAATTTGGTATTTGCTATGTGTTTGGTTGACTGTCGGAGAACTAGGTTGTTCTGTGGGTACAGCTAGAACTTGTTAGTTTATATCAATACCTTAAACGTGATATACTGGATATTGAACGTGACGTAGTCGTGTTATAATGCCGGTATTGTGTGGTTTTTTTGGTCAATGTCAACCTGAAGCACACGATACCAGGCCATATCAACCACTGACCTAGACATTAAAACCAACCACACTGGTGAAAACTACATTTTGATATTGAATTAAGGTGTTTTCGTTCTTACTGATTAAATGAAATGAAGTGAAATCGATTTTAACTTTCTACTTTTCTCAACCAAACGTGTTAATGCAGGCGGGCATATGTGCGGTTTTCTCGTCCCATCCAAACGACTAGACGCTGCTCCTGTCCAGTAAACCCGTCCTGTATCCACTGACAAAGTGAAATCGGACTGCAAATTCCCGAGATTCTTTCTAGGCGACACCGAGGTCGAACCTGGATCAATCTGATTTATGAGATTCCGCAATTCTCACTAACAATTGGTCAAGGGCCTGGTGAGGACATCAATATCGTTAACATAAGAATTTGTCCAATTTCTACATACCTGAACAGAGCCATGTGAATTATTCATCAATCAGAATTTACTCTTTAATTACTGATGTAGTTTGGGGGGAAGTGAAGTTTTCATGGCGCCGCCAATCAAATTCTGTAAACTTAACAAAAACAGAATCATTGTGTATAGATTAGTAACTAATTGACTTCTGCCAGAACAAATAACAAAATTTCATTTGAACTAAAAAAAAAGAAACATAAAGAAAGAACAAGAACTAAATTGACAACAATTGTTAATCTACAGACGAAGCGACGCAATTAGTTCAAATAGTACAAGGGGCAATAACCGTGGAACTTGGAGGGATGAATAAAAGTCACGACAAATGAAATGGCATGGGTTTAATGTCCTACTTCTTCTGCATCTCCTGGCGGAACAGAAAAATAAGAAGTTAAACCCCATTTCATTTCCATTTCTGTACAAACGAGGCTAATGAAATCGAGCATTATACGTCAGAGAGAGAGAGAGAAATGGGGTTTAACGTCCACTCTACGCAAACTAGGTCATTTCGGGACTAACATATGGTTTAATTTTATTTCAATAATTCGCTTGCGCATAAGGGTCTTTAGCAGTGGGAGGAAACCGGAGTACCCAGAGGAAACCCACGTGGTTGAGAAGGCGCCCCTATCTCCATGCCACATACGCTCACACCTGGGCTCGAAACCACAGCCGCAAGCCAGAGGTGACCGACCAGATAGAGGTCGAAGCGCGGCACTCTAGACCACTAGGCCATCCCAACCCCCCCCCCCCCCCCCATGTCCAGGCAAAATTTCCCTCAAACCTCATCGCATGGGGTTTGCCTGATAATACAATTTCGAAAATTGCGAAAGATGCACCTATGCTTCAACTTTGTTTGGTGATGATGCCAAAAGTAAATTGTGCACGAGGCACGAGATGACATCCAAAACAAAACATTGTGATGCCAAAATCCTAACCCTGAACCTAACCCCGAGCAGAAACTTAAAACTACATGGTGCGTGTGAATTATTTTTCTGGGTAACAGTTCAAATTAAAAGTTTAAAACAACAATAATTACCGCTGATGTACGTGAAGAATGCTTCTATTTAAATATCTTATATCGAAATAAAATATCTACGTTTTAATTGATTTAGCTAATTTAAACAAATTTATAAACTGTATTTATTTAACATCCGGCTGTGTTTGATTTTGGGGTCAAAGGTTTCCACGATTTATTAAAGAAACAACTGTTCTTTGATTTTTGTTATTTATGTCAATAAGGACATTGACTATAATAAGATAATCTAAAAACACAATCTATTTACTTTATAAAATTGAAATTATTTAAATTTTATCTTAAACACACATTGTTATGTGTGAATAATTAACGGCGAATGGGTTCGCCAACTATTTGCCAATAAGAAAGAGAAATGGGGTTTAACGTCCACTCGACACAAACTAGGACATTTTGGGACTAACATTGTTTTTCAATCTTATTTCAATAATCCGCTTGCTCGTAGGGGTCTTTAGCAGTGGGAGGAAACCGGAGTGCCCGGAGGAAACCCAGGAGGTTGAGAAGGCGCCCCTATCTCCATGCCACATGCGCTCACACCAGGGATCGAAACCACAGCCACAAGCCAGAGGTGACCGGCCATCTAGAGGTCGAAGCGCGGCACTCCAGACCCCTAGGTCATCCCAACCCCCATATTAGCCAATAAACAAAATGGAGTATAACGTCAACTCGACACTAACGGTATTATTTTAACAATTAGGTTGTATGTATACGTCTTTATAGGGATGATGGATAAGTGGGTAAGATCCTGGCTCGCTGGCATGGAGGTTGCCTGTATACGTTGGTGTGCACGCAAAAGGTCCCTTGGCAGTTGGAATTCGATATAAGAGTGGGCCCGTTTTCATTAACCAAGTTTAAGTGCAGAACAGTGGATGGTTCAACTCCATTTCATTTCATTTCATTTTTTTAGAGATGGGGCGGCGTCCGGAGCAACCGTAAAATACCCATTAGATTAGGCAGGACGAAACTTTTCAATGCACACGGTCTAGTACACACGCAGAATTGAATTCCGTAGGCCTCTAGTCCAAGGAGGTCATATTATTTCCACAGAATTGTCGTACTTCATAGGTTATAAGACCCCAACAGATAAAGGATGCATCAGATTAAAGATGCATTAAGAATTATATAAAGAGGTTGCCGTTCTCGCTATAATAGATAATTAAAAAGTTCAGTCACATTACACGTTTCTGAGTTAGACCCTAATGTCAAGTACCAATGTTACGATAATAAACAAAGTCTCGATTATTTATTCTTAAATTCAATTATTTAATGTCGATCGAATTTCAATCCACTAATGGTCTAAAGCAAGTGTATAGATGTCTAATTAACAATTTATATAACATTTAAAGTCAAAATAAAGACCTGCAACAGGCAGATATAGCTCTTGCATAATGTATGTTTAACGATTCTTATAGGCGGAGGACTGGGAAGTTCTAACTAGCTTAGTTTTCAAAAGTCGTTGCAACTCACCGCTGGGAGAAATTTTAATATTTATTTTTCGAGAAATAACCCTAATCTGTTGTAAACAGAACTGCCACACTCCAATTTATGTGCCAGAAACGTTTTAAACAAATAATCTAAACGAAAGCATTTTTTGTCCTCGCAATAATAAAGTAGTGAAACGGCGGGCTCTCAGCCAATGAAAATCTAGTAAATAGCGAATAACAGTAAATACACGTGACCTTAAGGAGAATTTAACAGATCACTGTCGTTGTTTTGCTATAATATAATTAGGACGATTTTTTCTAGCCAAACTCGTTGTAAATCATATTTCTAATGAAAAGAAAATGCGCGCTATTAATACCGATGTCGGCTAACATGTAATAAGTGCATAAATGTGAAAGATTTAGATCAGCGATGACTCATTCAGTCAATGGGTAGAGTGTCCAACTGATAGCTGCTTACAACTTGGCGATTATGTGCCGTGTTTTCGGACCCGCCACCCCATCAGACGGTCAGTTTTCCTCGGTGCTAGACAAGCTTTACCCCCGTGAAGCCGCTGTCGATAATACCTGACGGACTTGCCCTCTCTCAACAAATTTTAAGCTGTTTGTAGCCTGTGTAAATGTGATGAATCAATTTATTATTCTTAAGAAAGTACACTGTGCAATTAATTTTTGCATGCATCGTGTTTAACGTCCCGCCACGGCTCCAAGTATTAAGATAATTTGAGAAGGGTTGGAAATGTTGTTTGATAGCAATGATATAGGCCTATATATAATCGAATATAGATAATTGCCAGATATCAAAATCAATCAAGGTGTGTGAAGCTATATTTTATTAGAGGCTCTCTTCCTACTGTATTTGTCTTTGCGTGTGTAGGCATACGTACTTTGCATTGTCGAGTTCACCCTCATATTAACTGGTTAGAAAAGATCCCCTAAGCCCACCCTTCCTCATCTCTAATAAAGTCGACACTGTAGCATCCATATAATATAACTATGCATAAATCAAATGCAAGGCCAGCCCCCCCCCCCCCCCATACACTGCTTAATCCCCCACCAGCTCCATATAAGGTTGGAAACACCTTTTAATATCAATAGGCCCAGCACCCCCCCACTCATACACTGCTTAATCCCCCACCCTTCATATATAAGGTTGGAAATACCTTTTAATATCAATGTACCCACAAAACGGAAATTCCTAAAGCCCGACTACATCCATACCAAAGGAATCTCTAAAGTAACTGATGTTTTGTGGACAGTTATTTGTGTTTGCTAAATTATGACTTTTTGAAATTAATGCATAGGTATAATACAGGTTGTGTTCTAACAACTGGCTAAAATGTCCCTTGTTTGTCCATTCCCCTATTTTAAAAAAATATATATAGACTACTTGGTCTTGCTCAAAAGGGCGGTGTGTGGGAGTTTTAAAAATAAATTATTTTTTTAACATTATTAATTTACAATATAGGCTATAGTTTGTAGTTTGTACATTCAATATTCTTCTTCTTCATCATCATCATCATTTACATCACCATTATCATCCATAGCCATCTCTGTGGCTGTAGGTGTTAAATTCTGACACTCTTTACATCCACATAGATCTGTACATGAAAGAGCCGCAACTTTACATGAACGGGGCTAAAAGTTTTCTTTATTTTGATTGGTCATAATGGCACTCGGCACAAACTTCGGCAGTTTCCGGCTGAGTATTTATCTTTCGAGTTCAAGGCCGATTGCACATCGACCGAACTAGCCGTTACGTCATTGATCAGAGTGCGTATTCCTACAGCGTGTAAGTTTATTTTTTAGGTGATTAGGTTAAAAAGAATTCCATTTTTAAAAAAATAATTATGAAATACAGGCACATGCTGGATGTGTGGAGATCATGTTTTTTTAAATTAGTACAAAGAGACGTGTAATTTTAAAAATTATAATCTCTCCCACAGGTTGTTGCAACGAACTTGAACGATAAATTTCTTCGGTCTTTCGCCTATTATTCACAAACACAAAATTCGATATATAGCCAAAGTTAAATATACAACCGTCTACAAGTCGTTCTTGTGCTAACATTCCGGTGAGACAATTTCATAATCAACATAGAGCCGATCAATCACATCATAGGATGTAACTATTCGTTTTTTTTACGTTTATTTACCTTCATGGATTACATGGTCTTCCACTTGCTATATTCAGAAGTAAACGCCGAGAACACATGCACCCCTCAAACCTTCCCCAGCTGACAACACCCACGAATGCGATGAAAGTTTCCACGTGTAGAACGCGATGGTACGGCAATGTTTGGTAACCTTGATATAATCCCTCTCGTTAATTTGTTAATCTTCTATAAACCGCTAATCCTCGTCCTACATCCTAATCCCCTAAAAGTCTTAAGAACTTTAGAAATGGTAGTTTAGACAACATAGAACTATATTTAGTCCTTAAGTCACGGACTGGTTTTTGTTTCAAAGTTTAGTACAATGACAATACGGATCGTATTTAAATTGGCAACATAATCTGGAATAAAGTCCGTAAAATTGGAAACAACTGGCACCCCCACTTTTATCTGAGCCTAACATTAAATTGGGGGTTTCACTGAATTGTTATTGTAGGGTGAAAGGTTGCCCTCCCTCAATTTTACTTTCAGTCCACAGAAAATATCATTTTTGTTTTGTTTTAAAAGCTGGGTTTCCCATGTTAATGGCGGAGGCCTGGCAAAGGAACAGCACCTAGTACTTTGGGTGGTACAAATATACAGGTCCCGTGTACGCAAAAGAATCCATGACGTCACACTGCATGACGTAGGCATGACGTTTGTAGATTTTACGAGAAGCGTTCCTGCTAATTTATAAAATAAATGCAACTTTCTGTTTCAAAAACAATAAATTGGGTATTCAGATGTCGGTGGTCTGCACCAGGCGATACTGTTGTCATGTGGAGGCGTTATACGCCAATGAAAAACAAACAAACCAGGAGTTGTTCTGTTGTCACTGCAAGCCGATGCAATCAACTGCCTTTCTCATCCAGCAACCGAAGTCACAGCTCGATTGCACTTTACCAACAAATGAGAGACGGAAGAATGTGACTTTGTGTTGTCTCAACAATAAAAGTGTAACTGATAAAACCTGTCAATAGTTTGTATAGATCCTGTTTTAAATTCTTACAAGTTTTTTTTTCTGACAGCTGAACAAAGATGTAGCACAAAAACTTCCCACACGTCAATGTGAAGCGATTTTCCTCCCACCCTTTATTTTTGTATTTTTTATTGCATTCGACTAAAGTAGCGTCGCTATTCGCCTTCTGACAAAACAGCGTGATACGACTCTGTATTCCTCGACTTGAGTGTGAAACTGAAACATCACAATGCCAATGTTCACTTGTGCCCAGTTTTCTTGGGCGGGGGAGAGGAGAATCTCTACTCACCGCTTGTAATCCGAATTTCGTCCGGGCATTTCAGATGCCCCCCCACCTTTCATCGAACCCGTGCGCCGTTCTGGAACCAGTGCCTTATTCACTCACCCGTTGTTACCCACCGGACACATCGTTTATATGCAAATATACTGAGCGCCGTGTACAACGCCGGATTAACCATGGGGCACCATGGGGCACAGGCCCCATGGCCCACCACATTAGGGGGCCCCCCACAAAAATCTCAGTTGCGCGCCTCGAGCATGGTCGGACCGAGGACTCCAACGTCCGGTGACCTAGTGACGGGACCCCTCCGATGCTTCGAGGGCCCTCCATCGGAAGTCCCTGGGGCCCCCTCAATCCATGATGTGTTACGATCGACATCCGAGAATTCGGTGTAATCCGATGATGGGTGTAACACATGTTTTTTTATTGTCGTGAGATCTTCTATCGCACCGACCATCGTCTAACTCGAATTATCGTATAACTCGAACAAATTACACGTCCCCATCATTTCGAGTAGCGCGAATTTTGCCTCCGATTGACGTACGATTGTATATAAGCTGTAGTTGTTGTTGTTGTTGATATTTGTTGTGGGTATAAGCTGAATTTGATGAGATGCACACCATGATCACACGAAATATTCATATTTCGTGATTAAATCTCGTATTGCCATTTTGTTTGTCAAACATCGAGTCCGCCTTGGTCGTAACGTTACGGCCTCCATTCATCAAATCATCGTGGGGGTATAATACGATTCCGAATCAAGTAACCCCGTTATTTATCACTGAGCGACTTCAAAATTAGGTTTGATGTCGCTCTGCCCACTTACAGTCCCCTCCTCTAGAAATGTCATCATTTCATAGCACTCGCATGGATTGGTCCACTGAAATAACGCCAATTTGGTGGCAGAATTTTATTTTTTTCTTGGGGAAGTACTTCTAAATGGCTCCAACACAAGTGCCTGAAATGCCAGGAAATCACGTTTCTGGCCTCCAATTTCTGAAAATTTCTTTTTTTTGGGGTGGGGTGGGGGGAGTGATAAGGGGCCCCCCACATGTTCCAGGCCCCACGGCCCCCACCATGGTTAATCCGGCGTTGGCCGTGTAAAACGCGTCACTTAGTTTTTCGTATAACAAAATGATCCTGTAAACATATCTTATTTAATTTATTTCAAAAGTTTTGACCCCTCTGACTTTGTACCGTTGATTACAGATTAAACATCCATAAGTCTACAAATGTGTTGTTATTGATGTGTTACCATTTGAATATTGTTCACAATAAGAAGCAAAATAAATAAGATATGTTTACAGGATTATTTTGTTATACGAAAAACTAAGTGATGCGTTTTCTATGGCGCTCAGTATATGTATCATTTGTTCACATAATATACATGTAGATGTAACTAATTGAGAAATGCATACTTCTAATTGGCGGTTGGATGGCCGAATCGTTAAACGTGTACATTGTATCATAAGATATGTCATTGGTTTCGACTCCCGGGGGGATGGCCTAGTGGTCTAGAGAGCCACGCTTCGACCTCTAGCTGGCCGGTCACCTCTGGCTTGCGGCTGAGGTTTCGATCCCTGGTGTGAGCGTATGTGGCATGGAGATAGGTGCGCCTTCTCAATCTCCTGTTTCCTCCCACTGCTAAAGACCCCTACGCGCAAGCGAATTATTGAAATAAAATTAAACCATATGTTAGTTCCGAAGACCTAGTTTGTGTCGAGTGGACGTTAAACCCTACTCTCTCTCACGCCGGAAAGTTCACCGCGATTTTCCGACCTGATTCCCCTTGTCAGTGATGCAGAAGGATGGCCTGACAAGGACAGCTGACTAGTCGTTCGGATGGGACGAACAATCGAGGTCCCATGTACACATTGGAGTGCACGTAAAAGATCCCTTGGCAGTTGGAATTCGATATAAGAGTAGGCCGTAGCGCCGCTGCCCGGGCAAAATTTCACTCATAGCACACTGTATGGCGTATGCCCGTCTTCCATTAGCCCAGGTTAGGTGAAAAGAGTAGGACGTTAAACCCCATTTCATTTTATTTCTATCTCTCTCTCTCCCGCTCGCTCTCTCTCTCTCTCAGTTCACATGGTAATGTGATCGACATATATGGCCGCTTTAACGATATTGCACAGTGTTTTAAGTAAATCATTTCAATAATTTGTCCGAATTCTGAGACACAGGGGTTGGATTATTGCAATAATCTTGTCATTTTCGCAAGTCTAAATAAACTTTGGTTGAAAGAAACTGGATTATGTAACACTTCTAGTACCTCATCCAACATAGGTAGTGTTAATTCTTAAAATCGTTATATCAAAGACACGAACTCGGCTCACCCTAGCTTTTGTTTGCTTATTTATCATTGTTAATAAAGGTTTAGTCTCCTGGTTGGTTTTAAAAACTTAAAACGACAACATTTTTTTCCTTTGTTCAAACTAAGTCAAGGTTTTTGTATTTAAAGATGTGGATAGCGTTATAAAGGATAAGACACATGTTACAGAAACGTTTCAAATAGCTTTCGAAATACAAGCGATACGTTTACACCGTATATGGGAGAGAGAGAGAGAGAGAGAGAGAGAGAGAGAGCATAAGCGCAGCGTATCATAAGGTCTGTAATTGAGTCAACTGGTGTGGTATCGATTTCCCGGCTGACCGTGACAAGGAGTAGGATCGCCTGTCCGACCTCGTGGGTTTTCTCCGGGTCCTCAGGTCCAATGCTTAAGTCCACTACACTCAAGCGAATTATTGAGAAATAACATTAAACCATGTGTTAATCACGGAATGACTTAGTTTTTGTCGAGTGGACGTTAAACCCAATTTCTCTGTCCCTGCATTAACACCACAAGGAGAAGTGTCTAGGGCGTACAAACCGAGATTTTGTGTATGCCATTTGCAGGCAGCACGTTAAAGATCTCCCAAATTCCGCAAATCGCCTTACAAAGACGTTATAAACCCTGTTGTATTTCAGATGATGTTTGATATGGATGATGATCAGCACAGCTAAGACTATAGACAAAACAACATTCTTTAAACTCGGACACCCTATCAATATCCACTCAATAACCTCGTATTCTCCTTGACCAACTAGAAAAATATTTCCTTTGAGTAAATAAACATAATAAATAAACGTTCTCCGGCCAATTTGATTATTTAATCGTCCATGAGTTACAGGTAGATTGACGAGTTAGAGACAGGTAGAGGTATTTGTAGAATTCTAGTCTATTGTTGGTTTATTAGCTGGTCAATAAGGACAGACATCCGCGATCAGGCGGATTTAGAAACCCAGATATTCAGATGTTCACATGATATCGGCAGGTGTACTTTAAGTTGAAAATATATTTCCTCAAAAGGCGCGAGATCATACATCGATTATCAAAAATATATTCATATTTATGTAAAATTATATTGAAGGTAATGGAGAATTCATGAGCAATATATTCAAATTTCCATGAAAATATATTCAAATTTCCGTGAAAATATATTCAAATTTCCGTGAAAATATATTCAAATTTCTATGAAAATATATTCAAATTTCCGTGGAAATATATTCAAATTTCAGTGGAAATATATTCAAATTTCAGTGGAAATATATTCAAATTTCAGTGAAAATATATTCAAATTTCAGTGAAAATAAAATATATTCAAAATTCCGTAAAAATATATTCAATTGTCCATAAAACATTTTCGAAATTCCGTGAAAATGAATTCAAAATTCAGTTATATATATTCAAATTTCCATGAAACTATATTCAAATTTCCGTGAAAATATATTAATAATTCGGTGAAAATATTTTAGAATTTTCGTAAAAACATGTTCAAATTTCTTAGAAAATATATTTGAATTTCAGATAATTTGAATTTCAGATAAAAGATATTTACGGGAAATATATTTGCTACCAATAAACGTAATATTTCACGACATATTGCAACGGGAGGTCATTTTACAATCAACCAAAACGACGATTGCTAACATTGCCATGCCATAATGTTACTCTTTGTATATTCTTATTATCAGAAATGAACTTGAAATATAACCTTTCATTGAGAGAGAGAGAGAGAGAGAGAGAGAGAGAGGGGGGGAGAGAGAGAGAGAGGGTGGGGGAGAGAGCCGTATTCAGGTTGGAATAAATGACCACATTAATATTCATACACCCCAACGTACAACCAGACTTTACGAAGTACACGATAACAAACAAGTGAAACTCGAACTCAAATAGTCCAATACTACCCATACCAACATTATAATGTTTATACTGTTCAAATATATAGCCAAGGGGCCTATTTCACGAAATTTTAACTAAGATAAGATCCCAATTTTAGTAATTTGATTGGATAATATTAGATTGATTTTAGTGCTTAGCCAATCAAAATTGAAGTATCTACTAAAATTGGATTTTATCTTAAGTTAAAATTTCGTGAAACAGGACCCAGTTCAACATTTAATGCCTTATTTAAAAAGCCAAATAACTGTTTCATTACTAATGTTTATTGATACACAACAGAATATAACACCACCCGTCCTAAAGTAAAATCTACCTCCAAATCCATTAATACAAACAGACAGAATTGACCACTACCTGTTCCAGATATAGTGTTTCGCTTTCAACTCGCGTGCAATAAAACTACTCATTATTTAGCCCATGGTCAGTATATTTCTCCGTTCACTCGTTAAACTACTACTTTTGATCAATGGTTTTTATATTCGGTCCGCTATATATAACGAGATCTATTTTTATAAACAGTTTGGACAGCTTATTTAATATATATGATACCGTTACTACTTCTGATTATTTTCATAGAAACTTTGATCCACCAATATCGATAAATCAAAAATGATTTGTCGTCAATATTGCTGTAAGACCAACATCTGGGACTCTGTCACCAGGTGAGGTAATCGTCTTCCATATTGGTCTAAACTCAATATTAGAGAAACATTGTTTAATTATATAATATTTGATAAGAAAGCAAGACAAAGTGTGGTTAAATGACGACCTGTCTGTGATTACACGCTAAGCTTTAGAACCCTGAAAAACGATTTAGTTTACACCTCGCACTTCTAAAACATTTGCACATTCATTATATGTTGGGTTTTTTTTTCAATTCTTTATAAGAAATTCAAGGCCTTCACCCTGTTAATACACTACAGACATGTTTAACTTGCAGATGACAAAATCAGCTTTCAAAATTTGAAAGATTTCTCAATCATGCTATTTTGTTATTTCGCCCCAGAGAGCAGGAGTAGGCTTCATGCAGGTTGGATTTCTCAGGGACAGTTGAGTATTGTTCGACAGGTTAAAACAAACCCTAAGAATTCTGTACCTACAGCATACCTGTCTTGTGGTATGTAAAACCGTGTTTGATTACACCATTTGGAATCCTAATAACCTGTACCGAAATGGCGTGGAAACCACGGTGGAGCAGTGAAAAGGGGTTGGCTCACAACCAGGAGGTCCAGGGATTGAACGTTCTTCAAGATTTTTTTTCTGATTTCAGTGGGGCCTGATAAGTCGGCGTTCGGGTGGGTCAAAACCGAGGCCACGTGTACACGTTGAAAGGCCACTTCGTTGTCCGGGTGAAATTTCCACCATAGCTGCATTGCGTATGCCCGTCATCATTACCTTTTGTGAAAAATTGACCAGTTTCACTACAGGGAATTTTACATTTTAGATTAGGTAAAGTCAGGGAAAATTTGATATTTCCCTAAAAATGCATATGACGCTAATAGGCAGAATACACTCTTGTATAATGCATCATTAAAGATATATTATGTAAGATTTAGATAAAGAACTAGCCATTCTTGCTATAAAAAGTTCATAAAATAGGTAATGTAAAATGAATATATAGCGAAGATATTAGTCTTTGAAGGAGGATTGACAAGATGTATGCATGGATTGCAATCACCGTACTGCATGTTCGACACTAATTCTCGCTCCTCCATTTATCAAATTAGGTCAAAACATGGCTAAACCGTTTTAATCTACTTAATATCGAAGATATCCGATGGCATCGAAGGTTGATTATGGTGCATGTAAATAAATATTTTTAATTTATATTTTTTATAACATTTCAGGCCTAATGAGAGACCCGCAATGGGCAGATATAGCTCTTACATAACGTATGTTTAATTTACCTAAAATACAGTTGTTAACTATGGCAACGTTTGGCAAATATTTAAGAAATTGGAAGGTTTTCCAAGCATTTGTCTCTCTTAAATTTGCCCCCAAACATTCTTCAGCAGACAATTCTATAAGTTTACTCGGCGTGTCAAATTGCAGAAAACACTTGAAATACATTTCGATGCGTCTTATATTTTGTCCGACCTATTCGGCCTATGTCTAGTTTTTCCCTCACTAGTATTTTTGAAATGTCCGCCAATTTTTTGAATCTAAGAGTTGGCTAACAAAACTTGCGCAAAAACACAACAAAACAAACATGGACACATTTTTTGAAAAGCCGAAGTGAAAAAAAAACTGGACTCGACGTTTCCTGACGCCAAGTCTACCACCACATTGAAATTACAAAACCTGATGGAAAATTTCCTCAATATGCGTTCAGCCAAAACTAAAATTCTTGATTGATTTCTTTCTCTTAATTTTTAATTCAACCCTCTTCTTTTAAAACAATATAATATGTCAAGTTTCGTGACAAGCGTACTAATTACCAGTTATTAGCAAATATAAAGTTAGAAGTGAAATGAGATGAGGTTTAACGTCCTCCTCTCATGCAGTACTGTCCGCGTACTCTACATCATATCCCAAATGCCAAAGGTTCTTTGTGCAAGAGTAATAACCTTAGATAATTGGAAACCGCGGAAGATTAGGTGCTAACGCCCTAGTCGGAGCAAAATTCATCTACCCCAATCAACTATTCTTGACTGCAACTGGAAACCACTATGCTGTTATAGACGAACAGCCATTTAATTAAAATTAAGAAATATTATGACAATGAAAAGTACTTGTACTTGAATCTATGAGATGTAAATGAGCGCCCGACACTGGGTCAATTGAGAATCAATAAACAAAAGTTCCCAGGGATAGGAAGACATGTAAAATCTATACCAGTCTAAAATATCTTCTTGGTTAATATCCCGCTAACGGAGATAAAACGTACGCCATCATAATGCACGCTTATAAGTGCATATACGATGTCGCAACCTTCGTATGTTATGAAATATTCAGAAATATATTAACTATTATGTAATTAGGCTTGATTACAAATTCATACACTCTGTCTGATAAGTCTTGTTCTATGGCATTGTCAATTAATTTATTTGTTGTATTTGTATTGTTCACTTTTCCACACTTGCGTATTTAAAAAAAACAACTATACTTTCGATTTTATTTGTAAATGTCAGATTTGTATGGATCATACGGTTCAATTTTAGCAGTGGGGAGGGGGGACCTGAGGACCCGGAGAAAACCCAAAAGGTTGGACAGGCGACCCTACTGCTTGTCACGTACAAGCGGGGAAACCAAACCATGCCACTTTACTCAACGACAGTCATTCGTATAGGGGTCGAAACCCGAGGTTTCGTGGATACTGTTGGCAGCACTTTAAGGATTCTCTGACATAAGAATAGGTCATACTGCCACTCTTCGGAAAAAAAATGTATAGATAGTCATGACTTATTCCGCCTTCATTAGTCCATTTAGTGCAAAAAGATCAGACGATGAACCCTATTTCATTTCACCCCACGACTGTACGTGACAATTTGGAAGTCTGTCTAAAATCGTCCATGTTTTGTCACAGCTCCCACTCTTATAAATAAAAAAATAAAATAAATATCTATGTCATGCCAGGTCCAAATGACCTAGTTTTGCCGAGTGGAATTTAAACCCATTTTATCTCACAATAGAAAAAGTAAAAGTGTTATGTTTTTAAGAAGTGTGTCGATAAATCAATGTGGTATATAAGGACAATGTTTAACATTGACAAGATGTGGATAAAGTTGATTTAGTTTGTTGTTTAAATGTTAATCCAGGGTTTGAATAAATAATCCAAGCGGTAATAATCGAACTGTTGCCCAGTTCATCTAAACATCCTTATCTTTCTGTTATTTGACCTGTTCTTTCTCCTTTGTTGGGTAGCCACGGTAGTCCCGAGGTTAGGCCACTTTTTGAAGTTTGACCTTGTCTTGTCTTGTGTACATCGTATTGAATCAATCGCCCCATTTAACGGACTGCCCCGCCTGTACTTGTGGACACCATTTTGAATGAAAACAGTTATTATTAGATATTAATATGTGTCCTTGGACAAACGTTTGGTTTACTTGAGCAGCAATTCCAGGATACCAGTATTTTATTAAATACAAGTAGTTACTTTAGATTATGAAAGTCTGAAGTCAACCAGTTCTGAAAGACAAGGTCGCACAATAACAGAACATGACACGGTCGAACAATAACAGTGCAAGAGAAGGTGATACAATAACAGAACATGAGGAGGTGGTACAATAACAGAACATGATAAGATCATACAATAACAGAACATGAGAAGGTCATACAATAACAGAACATGACAAGGTCGAACAATAACAGTATAAGAGAAGGTGGTACAATTACAGAACTTGATAAGTCCATACAATAACAGAACAAGATAAGGTCATACAATAACAGAACATGAGAAGGTCATACAATAACAGAACATGAGAAGGTCGTACAATAACAGAATAAGAGAAAGTTGAACAATAACAAAATATGAGATCGTACAATAACAGAACAAGAAGAGGTCGTACAATAAAAAAAACAAGACGAGATCATACAATAACAGAATAAGAGAAAGAATATGAGGTCGTAGAATACCAGAACACGAGAAAGTTGTACAATAACCGAACAATAAGAGAAGGTCGCATAATAACAGAACACCGGAAATGATATTATATAGATGTTTTCGTGTGAAATATTGAAACGGTAGGCGTGGATCAACAAGATTTTATTGAAATGGTGCGATTTGACATTCTAACAAACAATTGGCAAAAACAAAAACACTTGACCCAGGGATATCAAAGGCTGAAACATATCCAAAACTGTTTTGGCATGATCTTCCACTGACCTGCTAGTTGTTGGTTTATAACCGCGGAGGTCAACGGCCGATGTTATGGTAGACGTTAGAGTTGAGTGTGAAACAAAACACACGGAATAAGCGTGAAATTATAACTGTAACAGTTTGTATTATTTGGTCGAAATGAAATAAATGTGTTCTGCCATGGTCTACTCTTATTTTGAATTCCATCCGTCAATTGTCTTTTACGTGCACGTACCCTCTGATCGATTAGACACTGTCTTTGCCAGACCCTCCGCCCTGCACCCACTGACTTTTCTCGACCACCAATGCCTTACTCACGGAGCCACCGTCGAATTTACACATTCCTGTTAGGGGTACCAAGAATCAACAGAATGATTGTATCTTCCATTAATTCAAATAACAAGAGCAAATATAACTAAATAAATTTAATTCTTCAAGTCGATGTATGAGAATCGTTTTCGAGGAATTTAACCAGATAACTATTTTACGATTAAAATGAAAGGTTTTATTTGTCCTGCGTTCAAATCGAAAGTATAATATATGCCCAAGAATTCAAAGGTGACTATCCCACTAAAGTGCAACTCAACACAAATTATGTCATCTTGACTTTTATATGGTATAATTTTATTTCAGTAATTCCCTTGCATAAGTATTGCTGAACCAATACGTGTCTCCTGCTGGTCAGTACACACGGTGTGAGTATTGTAGAACTAATACACATTCTGAAGATAGTACTGAATCAATGTGTCCTGATTTTCGAATACATTTCGGTAAATCTATAATCCAAATACGTATAGATGAAATACATCGTGTAAAATACCGGAATGTTTAAAGATACATTATGGGAGATTTTGACAAGGAGTTAGCCATTCTTGCTATAAATGTTCAAAAATAGATGTTGAAACAAGAATATATTGAAAATTTCAGTCAAATTACTTTATCCTGAACAAAGTTGTTACCACTATAATTTTTTACTAGAAACTTCATCGACACCCTTTTTCCACTATGGCCGATTGTTGATTGACAGGCGTTAACTCCACCTACATAGTCTCGATCATCAAGTAATGTTTAAACGGTATCTAGTGAAGCTTGTGTATAGCCTCGGTCATCACTGTCTTTTATGAATAATTTCCGGAAGTATGATGACGTCAACGTCACGGAGAAACCCCACCCACGACGCCATAGTGATTAAATCAGTCGACGAAATCCTGTTTTAATCCGAGCCCAATCCAAGCCATCCGTGGGTCTACAGAGTTCATTTTGGGCTTGTTGTTTAAATAAAGATCTAATTTATAATTTCTATGACATCTGAGGCTCAAAGGAAGACCGACAAAAGTCAGTTTTTGCTCTTCCATAATGAATGTTTAACGAAACTCGCAGTTTTCATTGATTTCTAGGGTCATAATTCAGCCAAAAATAGACGGAATTCCACGAATTACCGCGCTTTCTATCACGGTGCTTATATGCGTCTTCATCCAAGACCTAGAAGAGAGTTCCAACTTATAAGGCATAGGATGGGCTCCAAAAATGGGATAGGCGGAGTCAGAGCCTTATATATATTAAAGAGACATTATTGAAGATAGATAAAGAGTTGACAGTTCTCGCTATAATAGTTAAAAATTACATACCGTAATGTAAAGAGAATTAGATAAAAAATTTCAGTCAAATTGATCCACCCTGAACCTAGAATTTGGCGATTGAATTTACGGACTAGCCTCGATCATCTTACATAAGTCGGTACCATAAAAACATAGTTTCGATTATCCATGTTCTGATTAAATCATATATGAATGTTGAGCAGCGGTAAATATCACAGGCTGGTGATGACATGGAGAGTTGATTATGGTCTGGATAATTTAATTAATGTCTAATTAATAATTTAGATAACTATTCAGACTCAAAGAAATACCTGCAATAGGCAGATTTAGCTCTTGCATAATGTATGTTTAAGACATATTGTGGTCAAGAAAATATTAAATCATATTTCATTTAAGGCATAGCGTAACTCGCAAAGGTTTTCTGTTACAAAAAGTTTATAGAAACTAACTCGGGTATTTCCACGTGTTTACAGGGGCGGATCCAGG
The DNA here is from genome assembly GCA_948474765.1 of Patella depressa. Taxonomy (NCBI): domain Eukaryota; kingdom Metazoa; phylum Mollusca; class Gastropoda; family Patellidae; genus Patella; species Patella depressa. Next base: position 61,139,122 of record OX419721.1, on the reverse strand, counting down.
AATTGTTGCAGGAGGGGGTTTGCCAGGTTTTGACATTATCAACTGAAAACCTTTTATCTGTGCAGAAAAATTATAAATAAATCTCAGACAATAATATATTGATATCCAAAACGTCGTGTTAGTTTTCTTTTCGGGACAACAAAGAAATTGCAGGGTTTAGAAATAAGATTTTACTGTTATGTCGAGAAAATAAAATTGGCTATAAAATTAAGCTGCCGAATTGTTTGGTGGGAAATCAAACAAAAGAGGAAATATTTTTATTTTTTTAAAACATTTTACAAAAATTCTTTAAACGGCGGACTTATAATTGCGCCAATCCTTCTGTTGACAAGGGGTGGTAGCCAAGAATTAAAGAAGAAACATTAAATTAAAACAGGAATGCGAGGAATTAAAGTTATTTTTTTAAAAAAGAGAAAAAATACAGACCTTTTAAAGATGCATTATGTACGCACCAAATCATCCTACGACTGGCATCTGCTCTGGGGTCAAATTGTTATGAAATTATTTTTGCAAATTGTTATGCAAATTATTGTTTAAACAATTATTAACATTGCAAGCACAATATGAACTCTCTGGGTCATCCGAAGTTTAGTAGAATAGAACACCGCCGTCATTTAAAAGTTTAAAATCTCGATTGCCAAGTACCTTTGCTAACATAATAATCCATCCATCTACGCCACATTATGTCAAAACACCCATAACTTAAAGTAGATTATGACATCATTTTATCCACAACACACTGCGCGCGCGGACATGTTTTTCGGACAACAATTCGGAGCATAAACAGGATACGGTAGACAGAGGTATCTTAATAAATATTCAGTATTTTCATCTTTCATTAAACTATTACAGCAAGAACGGTCATCGCGGTATCTAATTCTTACATAATCCATTTCTAAAGTCGCTTAACCCCTTTGATTCACGTCAAAATCAATTGTTGAACTACGCTGATCTGACAAATTATTTTAATTAGTGGTGTGACATCCTTTTGTGTTTCAAAACACAGGCGCGGATCAGGATTTTGTCAGCCCCGCCCCCTCGACAAAATCCTGGATCCGGGCCTGGATGCCGAGTTGTTTTTTTATTCTATTTTCATTTTTTGCTTATTAGGTTATTTCATTTTTTTCAATAATTGATGTAACACTTTATAAGATTTAATTTATATTCCAAAATCTTGACTTTAAATTGTTTCTTGTCACGGCCCCTGCAGCACGTACAAGGGAACGTAGGCTGGAGAATCCGGAAGAACCTTCCAGATTATCATCGTGATCGAATCTAGGATCGAGCTCGAAACCGGATGTATGAGTGACGGTCATAGAGCTAGTAATATATTTGGTTATCATTTTGTATTGAAACAAGATGTCTGACCGACAGTAAAGGTAAGAACCAATCTGATTAAAACACAGATCCTATTTCGTTTCGGTTTTCATGTATATGTAGTTCCAAATTTACTTCTCTTTAGTGTAGGCCATCGGAAGTATAAAAGAAACGAAATATAGACCTGTATGTTAATCAGATTAGGGTATGAACGCGCTGAAAGCACAGAAATACACTGAATAAATGTCCAGCACAGTCTCATATATTCCCGACTTGGCAACCACGTGTGATGTCATGCTTTAAAAGCATGGGCACTTATTGACGTCATAGGAAACGACGTCCAAACAGAATGGTATCTGTCCATTCAACAAGTAATCTGTAAGTATTTTACTAGACAAGCCAGTATTATGTAAGATATTTCCGCTACATCTGTAGATAATTTAGATAATCTGGTAAATAAACAATAGTGTTAATATAAGGTGTGAGAACTCTTACAGGTTCACACTGTTTAGTAAATTGTTTTCACTTCAAAGAAATGGTGTGAACACCGTTGGTTAGAGGACATACCAATCGTGGGCAGTCGAATAGCTCTGGTTTGTACTTGACGGAAAATCCAAACCTGTTGAAGGAAACGAAAATGAAATGTGGTGCAACGACCTATTGTTCTGCTGCGACTGGGGTATTCAGGACCGGCATATGCCATACAATGTGCTATGAGGGAAAATTTGCCCGGGCAGCGGCGCTACGGCCTACTGTCAGATCTTTTATGTTCACGCCAATATGAGCTTTCACGGGTTCTTCCAGTTTAACACCAAGATCTGCCCCATTCGAACAACCAGGTGACACTTTTTTGTTAACTCCTCCGATCTGCAAGAATCTGGACTCTAACAGTACGATCCGTACTAAATTTCGTTGATTCAGACTAATAAATAAATTACCATGTCCATGGGTCTTGTGGCCAGACTAGAGTCAGCATGCCGTCAATTAATTGCTTTCTTAAACGTTTGGGTTTTCAGTGAATATGGCGGCGCCTGATCTAGATTTCCCCAGCCCCGTGCCCAAGAGAGTGATAAAATTAAAATAATAAAAAACGTTGTCACCATGCTAATATAAAACTATACGCATTTTCTTTACAACCACCCTGGTGCAGTACATAGAAGACAAAAGATTACATAAGATTGTATACCTTGGATGTAAATTAATCAGCAAGATCTCACTAAGAAAATAAACCCACTCACAGATTTATTTATATATTCCCTTCACGAAATGGCCCTAAATGATGTTCGTTTTATAACTCATTTGGTCATTAATAGCTATAGTGCAGCCAGGCTCGTGTTCATCTGCCCAGATCTAGCAGAAAAGTGAGACGTGAAACCCCATTTCAATTCATTTCAGCTCAGTTAGGCTCGGCATTAATTGTGTCAGTAATATCTATATTTCATTGTGTCAGTAATATCTATGGTCAATTGTATACATAATAGTGTGTCAGTGATAACTTTAATCTATTGTGTCAGTAATATATCTATAGTATATTGTGTCAGTAATATATATATATCGTCCATTGTGTCAGTAATACATACATTCCATTGTGTCAGAAATTAAATCTGTAGTCCATTGTGTCAGTAATACATTGTGTCAGTAATATATATCTCAACTGTTGAGTTAAATCTTCTATTACACTTGTATAATGGTAAGCTCTGAGATATAATTAATTGAAATGACCCACTTGAAGCATTTAGATATAAAACCAACGATGAAAGTCAATAGACTGAGAGGGGAATTATTGAAACTTAGCCAACACTGTCGACACTCTCCAGAATCTCTTACTATCCAAGTCGCTGGTGAAACTGTTGACGGAAACAAACAACATGGCTACATGTACACAAGAGAAAAATAAACAAACAAATAAGACGAAGTATAAAAACCGATTGCGGTTATATTTTGGCTATCAGTTGTCGCCTCCATGGATAGAACTAAAGGAGTCTAGTTTTCACGGGGAGTCTGTTGTGATTGTGTTCACCAAATACTGTGTCCCTCGTCCTCTAGGACGACCTCACTTCATCAGTTGGAAACCTTCGATAATCAATCTTCTGGAAAATTCCAATAACCGCACCTGCTCCCAAAAATAAAAAAAGGAAAATAAACTTCTGTGCAATCCTGATATTGTATAATTTTGTGAAAATGGATACTTTGAATATGCGCTGTATTGTCTTCCTGGTGGCGTGCTCGTGTCTACTTAAAGGTCAGCCAATTCTTTGTATTCTGGTGAAGGATTTAATTTAATATTATTCTGTTTGTGTATTTTTTGTGTTTATTCCCTGTTTTTGTAATGGATATTTTATCGTTTGGATATTACATAAAATATTCCTACAGGTAAATCTTTGATATCAGCATACAAGCATCCATACATAATGCTGTTTTTCACTCTGTATCAAAAATTTTATTCGGATCATTATCAAATAATTAATATGTCTTCACAACGATGTTATCCATAATTACTAGCAAACACGTCATAAAACATGTTCCTCAACACGACCATTAATTTCAGAATTAATTAATACTGGGTTCCCACTGTCGTGCGATGCGTTACGACAGGATTGTCTCTTTTGAGTCCACGATTTGTAGCGCAGATTCGCGCTATGACTAAACTCGTGGTTTTAATCGTGGAATAATCGTGGTGATCCTATCAAGTCGTAGGCTATCATATTTTGAGGTCAGTCAGTCACAGCATTCGTGTTGATCGTATCGAAACGAAACCGAACATATCTGCAAGTACTAGATAGTGGACTCAATACGGACAACCATGTTGTAAAGAATCGCACGGCAGTCGGAACCTAGCATTAGTCTCTGAATAACGCGGCCCAGTTATTTGATAGAATGTAGACAGTAAAGCGAGTAGATATAACAACATTGGTTTATTTTCAATTGGGGCTTCCTAATAAAAAAAACCCCTTAATACACCAGAATTAGAATGGCGCGTAATTAACTAGCGCATGAATGTTAGGAGTTCAGAACCACAATAAAACCACATCATCTTTACCGTTTACATTGCATTCTTTACGATTTATTCATACAAGTATCATAATAATCTACAGTCTAAGATCACACTGTGGTATCACTGCTTTTCCCTCCGACAATCGACAATTACAGTCTCCCCTTGTGTAAAAGCACTATCTGGAACATGGGCCCTCTCAACTTCCGGTAGAGATACACTTTTGCCCATTTGTAAAGGTGATTTCAGAAACACAAAGTCTGTTTTATGGACCAGTGATTGACTGTTTTTCCAAATAAGATCTGTTCCTCCGCAGCAGGTTATTAGGACTGTCGGTTAACGAATAGATATCTGTTCCCCAAACAGAAATTATACATATAATGCAACAGGGTTAATGCTTTACCGATTCCATGGCAGCGGCGATTTAAAGTGCCCACAATGGTCTACACGGCTCTATCGAACCCCTAGGTGTTGTTCCTTGCCAGTACCAGGATCAGCCCCATGGCTTCCTAGTTAGTGAGTTGGTGCCGTACTTACCGAGCTACTTGGTGCCCCTAGATATTACAACCGGTACAAGGAACGCCTAACTAGAAACCAGAACTCGTGATTAGTAAATTAATTATCTCAACAACTGGTTAATTAAAGCCCTTTTAATTGTAATTTTAGCGAACGAACTTTAATTTCTAATATTTAATCAGTTTTATTAGGGAAACACCTGTTAAAATGTAAGCAAAACGATGTCAATTATATTCATGGTTCCACGGAATTAAAGTGTACAAATCGTGCATTTTTAGTTTAGGAATTTATCTAATTTTTCACTACCTTACTCGATTGATTATTTAATATTTAATTAAGAAAACTGTTCCCAAAATATCAATAGTAGATAATCTTCTGTCTTGGGTTTAATCAGATTAAGAAACTCATCCAAATAGTAAAATGAACATTTATTAGTGGTGCTAGTATGCTGATATCTTCTGTGGAAGATGGTGAATCTCATTGACATTTCAATTCATTATGATGTTGTTTTAAATAAGGAATGGGATGAAATCGTTTCTGAACTTTGACCCAACTTTAAAACCCCTTATATGACGACCAGTTCATATAAAAGGTGAATGCGAATGTTTGATGAAAATATGTTAATTACGAAATGGTAGCTCTACTGTATCACAATATGTATTTCGAATATGTGCATAACCGGTTAAAACTGCATGTTTAAATAAAAGAAGCATATCGAAAGATATGAGTTGATTGAAATACCTTTGTATTCAGGGGGCACAAAGGATATACAAAGAAGTTGCGTTGACATACAGACATCGGATTATTGAAATTCACATTTATGAGTGAAATACAACATACATTACAAATCAGCAATTCCGTTTTTACATTGGTAAAATCAAATTATTTGTTCCTAAGGTTTTGAATATGTCATAGAAATGCATTTGTTTTGGATGATCTGTGAAATACTGAGTTGTGTACATCTCGTAATTTCGTATATATTGGTTAAATTATGTTTATAACAATCTTTCTGAGAGCATTGGTCTCAACAAATTTTAAAATGCATGCATGTATTAAGAGTCTGATACTGCGAATACATACACACATACGTGTAGAGACAATACATTAAATAAAACTAAATTTTCATTAATTGGTCTGTAAGTCTGCTATGTAAAAATAAACCAGTGTACTAAATTTTAATTAATACCCCAAGGTTTAATCTCCAAAAATTCCGGAAAACAGAATTTTAATTACTTTTATGGTTTGTAAAGGGCCATAATTCAGTAAAATAATCCTTAATTATGGAATTTCATGAAACGCAAATTTGATCTAAAGCTCTGCAACTATTTACAGCAGTGTACTAAATTTCAATCAAACAAATAAGAAACGCTTAGTTTGAAAATAGCCGAAATTCAGTGTGGACGACTGCGTTGACGAGACCTATTAAGTTACTCCATGCTTTTCCTTAAATTAAATGTATAATACACGTTTGCAAATAATCTGAAAGTCTCAAAGATAGGATACTGCGACAAAAGTCTAGTCTTGACAATCAAAATGCTGCATTGGTATAAACATTTCACCCCAGACACGTAGTGTACATGCGTTACAGTGCCGAGATTCTGTGACGATGGACAATATTGTGTGATGGAATTACGACCTCTAACAGCATATAAATGAGAAAAACATTAAGATCAAATATTACTTTTAACCCAGACGGTTTCGCGTGAGACTTTGTAGCGTCGAATGCCTCTTGTTGGAAAATACAACAAAGTTAAAGATTTTTCTAAAGATATTGTTGATAATAGTTTTGAGAATGTATTTGTACTTTGTTCTAACCAACTTCAACAAACATCTAGTCGAACATTCGTCAGCGGTGTAGTAATTCCTGTTAACTCTGCGGCGCAAATTAACGATTTTGTTCGTCTAAATATCAGATTATGTGGGATTTCTTTCATTCTTACAAAGTTGGAAAGTGATCGATTCCGCAGTCTAATATAATCTGGTGGTAAGTCATGGTGTCTATCAACGTCTTAATTTTCGGTACCGACCTGACTAATGATGACGGTGTTATGGGGGAGATTCTGCACGGGCAGTGGCGATACTGCCTAATCGTATTTCGATTGCTCGCTGTCGGGGGACATTACCACTGTAACGTTATGTTAATGGCATATACATGTATACATGAGACCTCGTTTTTTCGTCACATCCGAACGACTATGCACTTTGCCTTACAAGGCAAGACTATGAGTTAGGCCTATGCGTATTATAACCAGGCTTTAAAATCCCGCGAAAAATTTTTGGTCAATGTCGGGATCGCACCCTGGAATTCCGCCATAGTGAGTCCGCGTTATAATTGCTAGCCATCATGCCCCCCCCCCCTTCATTTGTTTACTGTGAAAATATCCCTCTATCTCTAGAATCCGCCTAAATTTATGTCACTTTCAATTGAATCAGTTTTGGCTCATCATCATGACTAAGCATGTAACAAGCATGGCATCAGATCTTCCCATCCTAGGGGGACTCATGTCGTTGGGTAACGAGTCATCACTCCCTACTGTAAGAACGATTATCAGAGTTCTTATCGTTGACAGAAATATTCCCACGTCGGGCAGTGTCACACCCACACTTTGTTAATATTTTGTCTGTAAATACATTACACTTCGCAATTATCAACAGATTTTGTTCAAATTCGGCCTGATAAATCATTGTAATAACAGGGTTGTACCTATTTATATTGGTCCATATCCAACACTCAGGGGCAGAGCCACGCCCATTTTTTGTGTGTATCGTCTGTGTGCTGGAATTCTGAATCGATGATCTTATACCATAAGAACGACAACTAATTGATTGTGATGCATGTCCTGTGCATACAACAGGGTTGTACCTATTTATAACGGTCCAGAGTCACCCAGAAGCAAAAGAAATGCAGATTAACGAACTTATTCAATGAAACTATACATCAAGTTCCACCACTCTCACTTAAATAAAACCAATGTTATCGTGTCCCAAAGCGTTGATCAATAAAATTGCTTATCTCTGCTTAGCCTAAGCCGAAAAAGTTCATCTTCGAACTCCATCAAGGCATTCGCCTAATAAACACTTATACCCCAATTAGAATTGTGTTCCTAAGTCTCGACAATCAATTTGCATATCTGCTAACCCTGGGCAGAAAATGTTCATTATAGACATAGGTCAAGGTATTGATGTTATGGAACTACACAGTCGACACACCAAGTTTCATCACTCTCATTTAATTAGAACCAATATTATCGCGCCCCAATGCATCAAATTACTTATCTCTGCTCAACATATGCAGGAAATGCTCATCTTCGAGCTCCATCAATGTGTTTACCTAATAAACGTGTACACCAAGTTTGAACATTCTAGCGAAAAGGCGAGTTATAGTGTCCCAAAAAGCGTGACGGACAGACAGACAGACAAATAGACTTACAGATGGACAGACCCACTGTCTTTGGAAGGCGAGGAACAACAAACGCAATTATCAATTTAATAAAACAACACTTTTTTATTTTAAAAAATATAAGTCCGAGCAGTCGTCTGCCTTGGCAAGAGTGGTCGTCTGTCTTGGCCAAAGTGGACTCTCAAAAGGACCGGATATTTCTTTTATCTATTCAAAATTGCGATACACACAAATGGGGCGTTGTTGTGCCTCTGGAGGTCAGCACATGCCCCAAAATCAATTGTTGCCGTCTTTATGGTATAAGAAATAAATATGCAAGATGATCCATTCAGAATTACAGCCTTAGGCGATAAACACAACAGTTGAGCGTGGCTCTGTCCTTGCGGTTTGGAAATTGACCAGTATAAATAGGTACAACCTTATTGTTGCCTACGAAGGCAGGAAGGACGAAATGGTACTTTATTAGCCACCATACGAGTGGTTTGTCAACGTGTTACGATTCTTCAAAGAGCCACACCAAAATAACAGGTGCCTACATGGTAACATTCCTAACGTTTTGTAGACACTTCCAAAATTTACTCTTACCAACAAGACTGACTATCACCAAATACGTTTGTACGTCCTTCTGTCGGATCAGCAAACATTGGGCAATGCAAACCCCAAACCCAAACAATATTGTAGACTTCAAACTCACGTCCAATTTTAGATACATTTATTCACTAGTAACTGAACTGTTGAATTGAGTGTAATACCGTCTATACTCTAGGTACGACAGTACACCTGTTTGCAATTGAACACAATCTAACCTTTGATGAATATTTTTGTTTTTTAAAACCTACATCATCATTTCAATAGTCAAGATTTCAACACTTGACAGGGGGACGAATATTTAACACTGACGCTCATTATGGATGTGACGGCAATGTTCTCAGCAAAGGTATCCGTCCAAACCTTCCTGTGTGTAATGGTAAGCTTAGTCACCGTCATTACACACTGCCAAATATTTAGCAATAACTAAAAACGGCAGAATAATCGTTCAAAAATGTTTTCTATTCCTTTTGATGAAAGAAATGTCTTGATCGTATTATCACTGACCACCCCAGATTAGTGGGTGCACATAGCAAACAGAAAATAAAACCCTGTCTTAAAATGGCTATATCTCTTTGATTTGTGTCAAACAGTAAAATGGTCTATTAATTTTGTGTTGATAGACATGTGCTAAGATTTTACATTAGAACCCGTTTTAACCTGTTTTATTATGACAAAGGGCGAGGTTGACCCGCCGTCTCTTCTCACGACAGCGATTTTATAAGTATGTTTTAAATTGACTTGATATTGACTTTTCATTTTGTGTTTTACCAAATTTAAGTTGACTTTTGACGTACACGGACGTTTTTATTTTGCGGTTTTACCAATTTTCAACCTGTCCTTAATATCATATTTAATGTATTGGACTTTAAATCTTTAATAGACAATAACAACATAACCAAATTTGTATTCCAGTGTCGATACCTAGTCAACTTAACAATCCGACTTTCGGTTAATCGTTCGAAATAATATATTGTACACAGATGGTTTCATCACTGTCCGGCTGCACTGGATAATATCAAATCACATGACACAGCAACTTATCCTCCAAGTTAATGCACATTTTTGCCCTTCCTGAATCAGCCATAGGAATTTCATTAACAGAACACAATTTCATGGGAAACAACCACTAGTTTATTCTAAAAGCACGACGTTTCGGCAAGTATCCTTATATCGTTATCAAGCACAATAACGATAAGAGGATACTTGTCGAAATGTCTTGTATTTAGAATAAAATTAGTGATTGTTTCCCATAAAAACTGTGTTCTGTTAATGTGTTTCCCAATCGCTTGGGGGACCCACCGATAATGCTACCTACATAATAATATGTAGGTATTAACTAAGTGGAACCAGATGCTGATAAGCCAAACTTGTACTGGAGTCCGAAGCTGCAGATCAACTGCAAAGAGTGATATATAGCTGTGTGTTGCTGATGCTATAAGAAAAACCTTTCCAGGTTGTCAGCTACAGTATAAGGGTCACCAGCAGAAACTTTTATCGCAGTGGGTGACACTACTTTGGTCCGTGGTCTTCTTTTTCTTCCCGAAACACTAGATTTTTCAACACGGTACGTTACAATTTAGCGTGATAAGTTGACGGCTAGATAATAGGATAATGTAAGAAGAAATGGGTATACCTATCAGCACAAACTGTACCCCATTACTGGTCGATCTATTTCTCTATTTGCAAGAGGCGATCTTCATGCAATATCTTTTACAGAAATAAATCGAACCAGATATATAGACACGTATTACACTAGATTAAAACTGTTCTGGTGGAAACTCTGTTATCTTTGTCAGAGGTTTTTGTTTTAATGTAAATTTACAGTGACTCTTCATTTGGTCATACGAAAGAACACCACTGAAATTAAAACGTTTAAGACCACTAATTTCTGAAAACAAGATAAAGGGAATATAGGGAATATGGGATTTTTTTCCAACATATGCTTTTGAACACAGATACTGGTTGGCGCCTATTAGAGCACCAATCGACATCTTCTAGGTCATCGAGGGACTTCCTTTCAATCAACCCAGGTGGGTAAGCTGGCAACCATATTTCTGGTAACCTACAAGCGTGGTATCGATTGGTGTAACGACAGGTACTTATTGTTGTCACTAGTTTAGATTTTCGTCCCTGACATACCTTACATCTGTTCGCCATTCGGGGGGGGGGGGGGGTAGCACGTGCGCGCTGTATCATAAAGTATGTCATTGAGTCAACTGGCGTGGTTTCGAATCCCTGGGTGTACGTGACAAGGAATAGGTTCAACCTCGTGGGTTTTCTCAGGGTACTCATGTTTCCTCACACTACTATGCGCGCAAGTGAATTATAGAAATAAAATCGAACCATATGTTAGTCTCGAAATGATGTACTTTGTGTCGAGTGGACGTTAAACACAATCTCTCTCTCTCTCTCTCTCTCTCTCTCTCTCTCCGGTCGTTTACGTTTCCAAACATATATTTCTGCCATCTTCATTAGACCTACTACGTATCTACCACATATCGAAGTTTCTAAATGTTTCGTCTGCAAGCAATAGCGATAGGTCGTATTTTTTAGACATCTATCATGCTAGTTCTCGAAAGTTCCGGCATTATCTGTAGACAGGCGCGGATCCAGAGGGGGGCGCACCCGGCGCACGCCCCCTCTATTTTTTGAGGTGGCGAACAAATTTTAGCTCAATACATCCTCACGAGAAAGGAAAACAAAAATAGTTTAGGTTGGAAATCCTAATTTACAGTATTGATATGAAATAAATCCTTGTGGGCATTTTTTCCACTCAAAAATCACTGTTCCGGGCTTTCCACTCCCAAGTGGCTGCAGCCCCCTCTTTCTGAAAATCCTGGATTCGCCTCTGGTAGAAGGGCAATAATTGCGCTTTCTGTCGGCATATCCTGCAGGAGGGGGGCGGTATCGAAATTCTGAAGTATCCTGGAACCTTCCTAAAGCCATGAAAAGGCAATCGAATACATCAGGCGAGAGAACGTGTTCATTCACTCTTTCTATTGAGTCGAATCACACGTACTTAATGAACATGAATATATGGTTATACATAAAAAACGGCGATATTTTGGTAAAATCACAACCATTGTAAAAATATCCATCAAATTCTATGTGTTAATAATTGGCATATGGTTAATTGGTAGACCAAATAAGGGAATGTTTCCGCTAGTCTTGTGAAATAAAGAGGTTTATTCCATATTTGGGATGGAAATTAACGTCAAGGCTAATCTTGGACGTGTAGAAATTAGGGGTTATAAAAGAGGGTGTAGATTGATCAGAGCTCATCTAGAGATTAGAAGCAGCTATTATCTATTGAGAACGATGAACCTTCAAAGTTAATCCAGCTTAGAAATAAAGTTGTAAAACCATTGATGCTGTAGTGTTATTACGATCAAGAAGAGAAAAAAACACAAGATGTCCGATAGTCCAGACATTTCGAACTATCCTAAACACCATGCTGTGACATACAGTCACGTATATAGTTTTTCTGACTTAATAAACAGGGAAAAGTCTAAGAGTCAGAATCATAAGATATTGGATTTTTTGTCATTTATCGAATTATCCGACATTTTATTGATAGTTTTCGCAAGGTTCCCATTTTAAACTAGCTTACATTACAACAGACCTACTAATTATTTACCTTACTACGACTTGTCTGTTGGAGGTTGTGTCTAAAACAAAACCATCATGTGCACTGTGTTGGTGGAAACCCCCTAGAAATATCGGTAGATAAGAAACAGAGCTGGCAGCCCCCGCTATAAAAATTACAAAATAGAAACTTCAGTCAAATTGCTTCTCCCTGAACCCAGATATTAGCGATTCAATTTTAGACTAGTCTCGATCGTCATTACTAACACTGGTATGATAATAAACCAAGTCTCGATTATTTTATCCATTTTTACATTAAATTATCCATCAAAAAATGTACTCAAATCCATTAAATATCGCAGACTAACGATATCCCACTAGAGAATACTACCGATATAGACTGGAATAACCAGACGCCAAAGAATACCACTTAATTTGAACTCTTCGTATTTCGTCAGACACAACTGATTAGAAATTAGAGTAAAAACAGAAACGATTTTATGTAAATCAGTTTATATACATTCATTTTATAGTATTATATGCGCAGCGACCTATTTGCGTCAATTTCTGGGTGTCAGAGAATAGCGATATAGCTCCGGAGAACAAATATGGAAAACGATCGAGCTCGAAACATCAATACTACATTCCTTTTAAGAGATACATCTAGTTATATTTCATAAATACCATTGAAACAATTTAAAATTCTAAATTTCGAGGTCAACTGTTTCGAGGCTAAGATTACTGTTTAGACCATAGTATTCTTTAATTATTGTTTTATCAGATTCATGATTGAGAAATAAAAATTATGTTCGCACTTACATTACCAAAACACGACCAATCACATTAAAAATGTTCGGTGTTTGATTGAAGTCTACATCACTTTATAAATTCTAGAAAAAGGGCAGTAAATTTAGAAATAAAAAAATCGCATTAAAAAGTATTCTATCACTAAGCTATTGTCAATTTTTAAAATTCTAATAAATATAGGATTTTATCAGGCGTACATAATTTATTTCTTTGAATATAACATTTTAGGCTTGGCTAGTCATAGTTTATAAGTTGACAATGTCATTGATATAATTACATGGAACTGGAATGTAACTACCTTTCAATTGCTCATTACTTTCTAAATATCTCATTACTTTCTAAATATTTCAATACTTTTATTATTTATAACATTTCCAAAGAATTGTGGCATTTTCCATTACTCATTTACTTATGTCATGAACCAATACTCATTACTTATTACTTATAACACTTCCAAAGAATTCTGAATTTTCCCATTACTCATTACTTATGCCACTTTCCCTTACTTATGACATGGTCCATTACATATATTTACCATCACTCATTAATTGTTCCTTTACTCATTAAATGTCCAACTACCTATTACGCACTCCATGTCCCATTACACATTACTCATTAAATGTCCAACTTCCTATTACGCACGCCATGTCCCATTACACATTACTCATTGCATGTCCCATTAGCCATTACTTATTACATATCTCATTACTATATCCCATTAGCCATTACTTATTACATATCTCATTACTATGTCCCATCAGCAATTACTTATTACATATCTCATTACCATGTCCCATTAGCCATTACTTATTACATATCCCATTACTATGTCCCATTAGCCATTACATATTACATATCCCATTACTATGTCCCATTAGCCATTACTTATTACATATCCCATTACCATGTCCCATTAGCCATTACATATTACATATCCCATTACTATGTCCCATTTGCAAATACTTATTACATATCTCATTACCATGTCCCATTAGCCATTACTTGTTACATATCCCATTACTATGTCCTATTAGCCATTACTTATTACATATCCCATTACTATGTCCCATTAGCCATTACATATTACATATCCCATTACTATGTCCCATTAGCCATTACCTATTACATATCCCATTACTATGTCCCATTAGCCATTACATATTACATATCCCATTACTATGTCCCATTAGCCATTACTTATTACATATCCCATTACTATGTCCATTAGCCATTACATATTACATATCCCATTACTCATTGCTTATGACACGCCCCATTAGTTATTACTTATGACATGTCATATTATTCATTACTTATACCATGCCTCCTTACCCATTACTAATGAAATGCTCCACTATACATTATTTATGCCGCATCCTATTACGTATGACATGTCTCACTACTAATTACTACTGAATGCCCCATTACTCCTGTTCGATTAGCTATTAATTATGAAATGCCTCTTTACTTATTACTTTTACCATGTCCCAATACTTACGACATGTCCAACTACTTACAGTACTGATCAACCACCACTCCCCGTTAGATTAATTTAACGTGAATGAATGATGAAGTCTATCCTACACACAAATATTCAATAATCACAAATATTAATATTCACCAATATTAAGTAATCACAAATATTTAAATAACAACAAATATTTAAATGCATTCCACCTCAACTCCAAGAATTATGAAAAAATACACCGCCATTCTATTTGTCATTGATTTATTGAAGAATAACTACAGTAGAAAATAGATCAGGAGCATATGTCAGAAACAAAATAATAAAAAAGTTACAAATAGTAATAGAAGCTACATTCTAATCTGACTTTTAAAAACCCACAACCAAGACAAATAGTTTTAACGAATTTGTATTATCATAGCAGAAATTAAGAAATTATATTTTTGTGATGGTCGCTTGTCTGTCTGTTTTTTCCGTCTGTGGGGTTGGTGGCCACACCAGGGCTAACCCGTTGCTGGCATTTAAGGCATCTGTGCTGTTCGAGTCGGGCGGTGACACAGGCCCGCCAGGGTTCTACCGCTAGGGTATATTGATCTTCAATCCGAATCGATGCTTATGTTAGACATTTAACTTTAAATGATTAAATAATTTACCAGTGTCTATAAGGGGAATAAGCCCCGCCCTTTAGTACATTTTGGGAGTATACCGCAGTCAGCTGTTTATGCATTCATTAGTTATATGATGCTGTATCATTTCTGTGGTCAACCTTACGCAGTGAATTTAAATTTAATGAAATGGCTTTCTCTATCCTACCCGAGCTAATGAAGACGGGTAAACCCCGTGAATTTCTCCCGGACAGCAGCGCTATAATCTTAGAAACCCCAAGATGTTTTATCTATCAATAAAATTGCTGTTTAAACAGCATTTAGTTATTGAACACATTAAAATAACCACAACAGTTCTATGGATAACAATTACTGTATTTATTGAAGCTAGTTTCTACAATGTTTTCACGGCAAAAGAATCATTGTATTTGTAGAAACTAGCTCCAATAAATATAGTAAATGTTACCCATAGAACTGTTGTGTTTATTTTAATGTAATTGTTGTCTGTGTAGGTATATATAATCAACATAGGACTCGTAGAATTCAAATAGCATTATGCAAGAGCAAAATCTGCTTATTACAGGTCTTTCTTTATCTAAATAATCAATTAGACATTAATTAACTTATCCAGACCATAACTCTTGGTGTCAAGGCCAGCCTTCGATGTTGGTGGATTAAATTCCTATAGGCCGCTTAACGGCCATTGATAATTAAATCAATCAAGTGGATAATCGAGACTATGCTGTTTATATTAATGATTTTAGTAATGGTGACCGGGGCTATGTGAATATTTCACACTCTTCGTTCTCAACTAATAATAGTGGATCAATTTGACTGAAATTTTCAGCAAATTACCTGTTTTTAAATATTATAGAGAGAACTGCAATCTCTTTATCTTATCTCCCATAATCATCTTTAATAACACTTTTTGTTTCATTTCAGTGTCAGTGGTCTCAGCATTCGAATGTCCCACAGTGCGAAATCAACTTTTAATCGCAGATCCTGATGACTGTCGAAAGTACTATCATTGTTTATCGGGTGGCCGGGTCTTCGTCAAATCCTGTCCTAAAGACTTGGTATTTGATCCCAAACAGAAAGTATGTGTGTGGGATTCATCGACTTCATGTCTAACAGCAAATCAGCAACGAGACATAGAAAATTACGTTGAGAACACAATCGATCACCTCCCTAAAACACAAAACCAGAAACCCGTGGTACGAACAACAAAAAGGGTACCGAAAACGAGAAGAACTACGACTAAGCGACCCACTACGACTACTAGACGACCAACAACTACTTCCACAAAAGGAACCACAACCGAGGAGTCACCTGATCTGCTCAGTTTTGATGAATCTATAAAGATCCACGAGAATGAGATGCTGAATGGCGGTGATTACCCGGATATGGCTTTTGATCTAAATGATTCTCTCGAGACTAATTCTACAGAAGAAAGTAACTCGACGTCTCTGGAATCCGACATTGAAGAAATACAATCTGGCGATTCAGCAACAAAACAGATCTCTACCCAGGAAGACGAAGCCTTAGACAACTACAGCAGCTTCCTTTTCTTCCCCAACAGTCGAATTGTAAAACGAGCAGCAGGTAACGCCTTTATATTTATCGTGTTCGAATGACGCTACTGTAGTAGGGATACCTTTACAAATCCACTTTATGCCATTCCCAAAACACTTGTCTCTAATTACAAATTTACCAAAAATACATCATCTGAGATAATGCAGACAGATACCCACCATACAGTGTGCAATGAGAGGAAATGTGATTATGCAGTCGAGATATGAATTGTTCTTATTTCGATTTCTGGCAGGTATAAATGAATGAACCAAGGTTTACCGCCCTACTTGTCTGCTCCAACCGGGCTAGTGACAACGGCTGTCAGGTAAATGTGGCTCTCAAACATGGTTAGACTTAATCTTGTGAAGACGCCCTTAATTACAGAGTCTCTGTTGCATTTATTGGGAGGGGGTGATAAATCGATCTTTTGTCCGAGATCTATAGACTTTCGCTACATTCTTTAAAATCAAATAAGACACGTTTGTTTCAGATGCTAGAATTCTAGACCAGTTCTTTTAATCGGTCGATTCCTAAATGAAACTATTATTTGTTTATTTTCTATTTCCAGGTGTCCGGCCAGCTACATTCGCTTACAAGATTGCTTGTCCTAATGCCTTCGCTTATGTTGTTGAACCCGATAACTGCGACACATTTTACCATTGCAATAACTGGAAACCATTTCTTAAACGATGCCCACCCGGATTATTTTTTGACTCAACCAATCTTGTATGTAACTGGCCACACAATGTAAACTGTTTTGACGGTAAACGCGCCAATACTTACTTTGCTTTTAATCAAATGAGGCTTCAAAAATTTAGAAAAGAACCTGTGATGGTAGATAAGGAAACACCCGAGGGCGAACGATACAAAGCTAAACCATCGATTAACAGAAAACCTTTAGAAAAATACAGCAAGAAAAGTGTGAAACTAACAGCAAAGACAACCCGAAAAATTTCCACAACAACGGAAAGATCAACCCCAAAGACAACTTTAAAAGATTTGAAAACTACCACAGTATCCGACGTTTCAACAGAAACCCCCGACCATACAACAGAGAAAAAACCCGTTCCAATTTTCGTACAACGCAATTCGCAGAAAAAGACACCCCTTAAAGTCACCAAGAAGATCACTACACCAACTACTACCGATGCACCAACAGCAAGGACAACACGAATGAACAGGTACAAGGGACACCGCAACAACAAACAAAATATGTACCTCTTCAGTAACAACAACAGACACAAATCTACTCAAGATACCACGTTCAGTGAAGCTAGATCCAGTGTTCGTCCTACTCTAAGGTCGAAGGTAAATCCACAATATACCATGCGTTATTCAAACATTTATGAAGATTCACCTAGGATGAACCCTTTCACCAGACCTAGCTTTGAAAAACTAGAAGCTCTTAGAAGCAAGAATATCCAGCTGAACAAATCAAAACCATCTATAATTCTAGTCGATAACACCCCCACATTTGCAGATGATTATAAAACAACCGTTTCCAAAGACACCAAGTATAAGTACGGAAAAGTTTACAATACTGAGATATTCAGAACTTCATCTTCCAGAACTTCATCTTCCAAGCCACAAACATCATCGGTTGTAAGTTTCAGAACATCCACCCTCGATTATACAGCCACGTCACCCACTGAAGATAAAACAGCTACCAGCTTCAAGGCGTCCAGCATTAAGCCAGACACCACAACAACCGGACCTGCTAAATCCACGTCCACCGAGAAGTCTACCACTGACTTCACGTCCACTGACACGTTGGCCACTCACGTTAAAGCTGTGCAATATGCTAATAAACCGATAAACATTACCAAAAATATGAAGATAGAACAGGCCCTGTCTCACTTAGAACCATCCAAGCACATACCCAATAGTGTAAAAGCTAAGGCTTCCACAACAGAATCAATTGAGGCCACTGACGTGTCAACCACGGAAGATAGTAAATCTGTGTCATTCTTTACATCTACTGATAAAACAACGACCGACAACTCCTCCGTAACTAATTCCACAAATCAAACACCAAATAATTTCGTATCTACGTCTACTATGTCCACGGACTTTCTTGCAACTGATAATACCACGGATGCCACCAACGTAACTATTAATGCGACCGATTCCATTGAACTGATCAATGGGACTCTTTCAGAACTAAACACGACTTTAGATAATGTCAATGGTACATTGGACTTAAATGAAACTCTTTCTGTCAACGTTACCAGTTTTCGCACTAATTTAGAGGATCTTATGGATACTTACCATGCTAACGTCGATAAGGCTGGTACCAAATCTGAGGATAAAGACGATGACAACAAACATTCTTTTGACGCTGGCACCAACGACACGTATGAACACCAAGCCGAGGATGACGTACCGGTATCGTTTACTGCAAGGACAAACACAGACAGAAGCGCCATGATGGTCCAGGGCGAGCAGGGTGTTAAAGAAGAGGTGCAGATTGAGAAATTTATGATTAAAATGTTAAACAGTGCCTTCAATCCAAAGCAGAATAAACACGATGATAGCGATTTGACAGAGAACGACAATATGGTTGATGGCGATTTAAACGATACACCGACAGATAATGATCGGGGCTTTAAACAAAAGTCTGGGAAATGGGTTCTTTTTGGAAATGCTGATAAAAAAGAAACCAGAAAAAAGGACAAGTCAAACAAAACAAGCCTTCGACTCACCAGCACAGACACTGTAGAAGACACTAGTGATGGTGAGTCTGTCATTGAAGAAGATTTAATCGCAGCCAAAAATCACGAAATGTTTATAGAAGATAGTAATATCAATAGTATTGACAACGTCGAATCTTCTGGAGATGTGGACAACTTCCATAACAGCATCATGATTGACAATACAGACAGTGAAACTAAAATGGTTGAATATATTTCAACTGATGAAGAAAAACACGAAAATCTTCGCAACAGAAACTTCTTTGACGCTCCTCTTCCAAATCTATCTAACAGTAACGAGACACATCAAAATGATACAAATGATACCGATTCGAAAAACGCTAAACCGAACACAGTAGTTAATAAAAAACCCGACGTCGCTACGAAGACAAACGTCACCGAAACCGTGGTCATAACGATTAAAAAGGTCAACCAAAACCAAACAAACGACCCTTCTATTGATACTTCCAAAGATCCCAAACCAGAGTCCACGACAAAACCTGAAGTGGAAAACTCTACTGATTCAGATTCTGCGTCTACGGAAAACATCAAAACCTCACCGGACACTACTACAATGGGATCTACTTCTCCTCCTATCGTTGAATCCGAAAATAGTACCCTGAACTCCAGCAGTGAAGATGTTGTTCTAACTATTGAAGAGTCTGTAAATGGCACCGAATTGGTCATGAATGATGAAGCCGCAGTACCAGTCACGCTGAAAATTGTTAAGATCGACAAATCCACGACAGAGGAGTCTCTTGCAACCACAGATTCGGCACAATCCGAATCAACAACAGAGTCTTCTGAGTCAACGACAGATGGTCTGGAGTCTTCAGTTTCAACAAAGGGTTCTTCTTCAGAAGCTACTACAGTGGTTCCCAGTGATGGAGGTACAAACGACACAGCCAAGACAGTGACTGTTAAAACTACGGCTAATGTCACTGCAGGAGCAGTAGCAAAGAATGCCACAGATACAATTCAATCTAAGGCCACAATGAGGTCGGTGAAATCCGTCAACGGACGGGATGGTACAGTCAGCGAAGTCAAGTTGGTAGAAGATAAAACAGACCTTTCTGGTGATACACCAGGAGACGACAAGAAGTCATTCATTTCCCTAAGTGATCTTATTAAGTGGTATCTTCGACACTGGAAGAATTATTCCCAGTGGAAAGGTAAAGTTGAGGAGGGTATAACCACCAAAGCGTCATAATAAAACCAACAAGAGTTTACATTATGATGTTAAAATGATATTCTTCTCTTTTTAACTTTCAATTTATGAAAACCACACGCCGGTTGTTTGAGTGCCATGCTTCTTTTGAATAAGTTGATCTATAAATATATATAAATACAAAGCACTAATTTGCTACTTTTACTTGAACGAAAAGGGGAGTTTGTATGTTTTGTGGTTTATTTTTTAATATAAATACATTTGTATATCAATTTTGTCAACTTTTATATACTAACAAAATATTAAAGCTTGTTCTTTTCTATTGATAAATAAAGCTATTTCCCCTGGACATTAATCCATTACGTTGGATGTTTTGGTAAAAATTGTTAGCCTGAAAATCTTTTGGAAGAGAACTTAATACTCGTTGCTGAAAAGGCGGGAACAACTCTTGGTTTCTTGCTGTTATTAATATTTTAAGTTCTTGTACATTATAAAGAAATGGTTTCGAAATTGTGTCCAATCTAATTGATATTTGACCTTACTTTCGGGTCTTTTATAACTACAGTGCGATCTTTGTGTTCGATTTGCCTGATTCCATCTTTCATTCACTGAACAGACACTTTGGCTTCGACTAGAATGGTTTTGGCCGATCAGTGACAATTTAAAAGAGACTATGCCAAAGAAATAGTTAGATCGCCATGCCTTCTTAGTCAACCAAATTTTAACCCGGAATGAAAAAAGGTCTAATATTAATTAGATTGAATTTTTATCTTTTGTTTTTGTTTAAAAAAAACACGATATGTTAAGGCTTTATTTCATAGATTTTGTAATTTCTTACTATACATGTATTTCTACTTAAGTGTAGTGCTTTTTGTTTTGTTGATTTCAAGGGAAATTTGTAATGATTATATTTTATCTTTATTTGTCACGACAAAAAATGTAGATTTGTTTATTTTTATACCCTATAATTAAGGTATCTTAAATTGTATTCCTTTTTCCTCACTCATTAAATTTCCTGATAACATTGAAATGAATTAATTAGATGACTTTAACAATATTCCAGATTTCCCCAGCAGAATATTTTCGTACACATTACATTAGTGTGAAAAACCGTTTCGATGGAAGATGCCGAAGAAGTTATATTAATTCTTTCTCGTTAGACACCTGCACCAGACTCTCTTTCGTGGCCAGATTCACTTGCTCAAATAATATCACCAGATTCATAGTCAATATGCCTAGAGAGTTGCATTATTTTGACAATCCCTATGATGGTATTGTTTTCATGGAAAAATGAAGAACTGCTTTTCAAAACGCGACAGACACCATTTCTTTTTTCCAAAAACATTTCCTTGATATAGGTATAGGTATTGGATTGGGCTGATATAAAGTGTTAATTCGAGTAAAGATGGAATAGTCTCTGTACATTTAATATTTTCTTTCGAAAGAGTAATCGGTCGTCGGCCTACATAATCGAGTATATTTAAACCCTGGCTTTATCTACGGCTGTGAGATTGTCACCCAACAATTTGTGGGACACAAAACACATCAGTACGTAAAATCGGATGGAATTATTGTTTGGGGTTGTTGGGGTGTTTCTCTGAAACAAAGAAGTCTAGTCATTTTAAACTGTGATACATAATTTAATTAGTACACCCTTTTTATTGTCGAAAAAAAAACCCGAACGTTTTCCTTATAAACAAAACAGGACATGGTGTTTATCGCGTTTTTGAAAAGAGCCGATCCAATGCTTTTACTATATTTTATATTTGTTACAACACTGAATTTGCTTTCACAATATTTATTTATTTTATTTTGTATCTTTAATCGTGTTTCTATCATATAATAGTATAATATTGTCTTATTTTGTTAGGACGTGGCAACATGGGGTTAAGGGCTTATAACCAATTTAATAACAATGTTATTTTTTTTACATTAAACATAAATATTTGTTTGGCAAAGAGATAGATATAGATTTGAGTGCTTGTTGTGACCATCCAACCTCGTTGGTTTTCTCCAGGTACTCCGGTTTCCTCTCACTGCTAAAGACCCCTACGCGCAAGCGAATTATTGAAATAAAATTAAACCAAATGTTAATCCCGAAATGACCTAGTTTTGTCGAATGGAACATCGAGGCAATAATATACGGCAACCTTTGAAATTGACTTACGTTTAATACGTGTATAGTTTGGTGTGGGGTGGTTATTATCGTTTGATGTTGCCGCCATTTTATTGGACAACCCGTCTCATGATCTATACCTATCTCGGCCTTTTCAATAAAGATCTTTACTCAAAGTACTGATATTAATACCAAATTAAGTTACCGCCTGATGTTTTTGAAGGAGACACAGGGGTGAATAGAACAGCGGAAGTTTCAATACAAGATAAAACAAAAGATTCTTTCTTTATCTGGAAATGTAGAACAGGAGACGGTAATCATATACAGCAACAAAACTAAGGATGGTTCATTTTTGTGGTGGATTAAACTAAGGAACTGCACAGAGATAGAATATCGAACACCTTTCCCCCGTTAAAGAAACAATCTCGGCAGTATGCGAGTTTGCTAAGTGGGGTTGAGGAGCATGTTCCCTCAAGATAATTTCGAAATTTAAGCGCCATTTTCTGGAATCTGGTTGAATTTGATAATCGTGTCTGAATACTGGGTTACGTAACTTGTGTATCTGGTTCAAAATTTATGTGTAAGCATTGTAAATACAAAACGAAAGTACATTTGTAACCAATGTATGTGAATTCTCAGTTCGGACTCAAATTAAGCTGCAAAAATCCGATGTTCCGTGAAAGAAATCGAGATAATCGGTGTGACCAAACATACAAGAGCATTTAAAAGAAACCCGAATAGTTATACATTACCCGCTCGATATGTTTGATACTTAGAGCAACCTCAAAACGTGGGTGGGGTATGTGGCGAGTGGGGGGGGGGGGGGCTTTCCTTCTAAATTGTTTATTGATATTTTTTTACTTTATTTTGTGCAATTTCACTGGGAGCGAGAGTCTCCTACCCCCCACACACATTTATAACCGTCAGAGAATATAATGATGAGTTTAATTGTACTCGAAAGTGCGCCCAATATCCGCTAAATGATCAATATACCCCACGTCCATCTTGTTTGGAAAATATTAATTTGAAACAAATTAATCAAATTGAAAATCACTTATATTATGTTGCTGAAGCTTCGAGTCAATGGGCGAGAGACCTCCCCCCTTCATATAAATAACAAAAAAGAGAAAAAGTTGTCGATTTGCTTCGATTGTGATTTATGAAAATAAATATACCGTCAAAATGATTGTTCTACTATACAGACAGAAGGATCGAACCTGTTTCATCTGAATATATTGAGCTAAATGTTTTCGTTAGCTTGTTAAGAATGCTATAAAGTGTAAACAGCATCTGATGTTTTGTATATAAATCTATTCCGTATTTTGTAAAGATCTCTGAACGGACTTTCAGTTTGCTTCGACCTTATCATAATTTAATCCTATCTATTTGTAAATGTTATATAAAGCATATTATAATCTTTGCAATCTGATTAAAACACAGATTATATTTCGTTTCGTTTTTTATAGTTCAAAATATCGTTTTACTTGTCTTTACTACACTAGGATCTGGAATGTTGTTATCATTGAAGTGTTATGGATAATGCGAGGGATTGGCCAAAAAAACGATCTGTTACGGCGAGCTTTAGGCGTGTTTTGCACTGAACTTTGGGTAATGCATTAGAAAAATCAATGCGGATTGGTTAATCAAATGTCTGACGTCATAGGGACAAAAGACGTTCGTATGACCTCAGACGCGGCAACCGATCGTTTAGGCCATCGGAAGTATAAAAAAACGAAACGAAATATTGATCTGTATTTTTATCAGATTGATAATCTTGTATTCTTTATTTTGCTTCCTAGCTGCTGCACAGCCTACTTTATAAACAGCTTGTGTACTCCTATCATATTATAGTCACGTGAACAGTAAACGCTTTGCTTAATAACTTTTGTTCAAAATGTTTTTTTGCTCCCCATTATTTGGTTTTATATTTGGTGTTTTTCAATTCGACCCGATTAAAGTGTTCACGACAAACGTGTGTTTATATTCTGTACCGTCCGAAATGGCTAAGTGTTGGGGAAGCAATGACGCTTAGTCATGGGTTTAGGATTTGTGCGCCTACCTCAGTTTTTGTGCCTCTTCCGGCGTATACCGTATCTTAGATATGCTACAAATCGGCTCCCGGGGGAAGAGACAGCTATTCCCTCCCCCAGCGATTTACATATTTCTTTCCTCACCAACCCAATCAAGACGTAGAGCATTCAGGGAGGTTAATCAAGATGTTTGACAACTACGGGGTTAATCAAGATGTTTGACTGTAAAGGGGGTTAATCAAGATGTTTGGCCGTCACTGGGTTAATCAAGATGAGTAGACGACACTAGGTTAACGACGAGGAGTAGACGACACTGGGTTAATCAAGATGTCTAGCTGCCACAGGAGTTAATTAAGATGTCTATCAGTCACATGGCTAAGCAAAAACATGTAGTTGTAACAGGCTTAATCAAAAGCATGTAGTTGACACCGGGCTAATCAAAAACGTGCGGTAGTGACGGGGTTAATCAATGACTTTTGTTCTTTCCACCGGGTTAATCATGCTGCGTAGCAGTCACACGGTTAATCAAGATAGGTAGCAGAGACAGGAGTTAATCAAGATCTATAGCAGTAACTGGGGTTAATCAAGATCTATAGCAGTAACAGGAGTTAATCAAGATCTATAGCAGTAACTGGGGTTAATCAAGATCTATAGCAGTAACTGGGGTTAATCAAGATCTATAGCAGTAACTGGGGTTAATCAAGATATATAGCATAAAATCCACAACTTCTCCCAATTACAGAATAATTTAAAACATACAGCACGGTTCCTAAATAAATTATATTTATTATTATAGATATATCTGACACTTAATTCAATATTGAAATAAAATATCTTTAAAAATTCTATGCTGCACAAAATGTAAAGATCACATCTTCCGTCCCTGTTTCCATAGTAACTGTAAATTATTTTACAGTTCAGTAAAATAAAAAAGGTTTGTATTTTAAAGATTTGTTTTGTTGACCTTAATAAGTGGTTTTTATTATCAACATGAGTTTATAACCATTTGTTAGGTTGTTCATCAAACAAAGAAAATTATGATCTTTCAAAATAAACAGTGTAGATTTCATTTAAATTTCAAAGATTTTAAGAATTCTGGGAAAAAAAATTGTGAACAAGGCTCCTACAGCCCGGTTTGGGGATGTCATATTAGCACATTAATTGATTACCAGTGTAGCAAGAAATCATGCTGGGAAAAGAGATCGGAAAAAGGATCACTGCAACTTACATGTATCAAATGTGGCAAGTTGTAACACTGAAAATCAATACATTATATTTTTGGACTAGGCTTACACAAAATACATATATCAAAACATGAGCATAGGAACTTTTGTTTTATTTCAAGAATTTCAGGGCAATTATAAGGTACACAAAAGCTGTCCGTAATTACATGTGCATGGATATGAATAAAATCAAAATGGAAATCTATTTATTTCACTGGGCTCAGGCTAATTATAAGGTCACATTGCCTTTGGTAACATTTGCATTGACAGAGAAAAGAATTGTGTAATAAGAGTTTACCAAGATGTCAAATACCTTGCCCTTTAATTTCTTAAAGGGTGTCATTTTATATGGTATGGCTTCTTTGTACATAAATGCATTTTTCTAAAAACAAAACAATGTCATTTTATTTTGTAATTTCATTAAACATTGAATATAATGTGACTTTCCCAAAATAAACAAAGAAATCCAGAACAGTGCCAGCCATGAAATTGTGGTTAAAGATTTTCCAGATAATTATTGAACTAGTATCTTAACATTTTCAATTTTGTGCTGGATAAATATCCATAAAAACACTTAAAAATAACCCATATTGAGACTGCATATAATGAAAGGAACCAGCGTGATAGCGCCTGAAATTGTCTGTGACAGGTGTTTTATGCCCAGACTTGATAAGGTTGATAATAATAAAATATGATGATTTTATTTCATGGAAGTTCCGGAGGATCATAAAGTCTAAGATTTGTTTATGAAGTTTGGACGGCAGAGTTTTATCACATAAATAAATAATAACAACAATATCACAGACAAGGATATAACAGATAGTATATGTTGAACATAAATATAAATAGAATGTTATTCAATATAATATATTTCTCAAGATATGACAGATATAACAACCTTATAACATAATGTAATGCTAGAGATAGCTGGACTAATAAATAAACTTTTTTTGGAATGTTATTCATTTAAAATACTGATGTGTCATTTTTGCTTTTTACAAAATTATCAGATATCTCATGGCTAAATACACAAATATGTACTCAGATTGATTATTTAATTACAGATACCCTTCCCCACCCCCCAGCTTTGATTTAATTAGATTTAAAAAAGGCTTTTCATTTCTGTTCGCCCAGGAAAAATTATTACATAGGGGGTAGCATAGATCGATGAAATTCAGCATAACTTTGTAATTACTGATCGTAAATGAACCATTTTTGGATCAAATTATTCCTGTTAGCCATTCATATTGTAGTTTGCAAGGCATTCCTATTGCTTAACATGACACATCAAGACTTTAATTTCCTGTGTTTGTCAACACAAAAGTGATATTAAACCAACAATACTACAAAACAAAAATTGACTATTATTTTGTCTAAGAGTTGGGCAAAAAACGTTTTTCATAACTTTCTGAGCTTTTACTTAAATTTCGAACCTAGCCAATTCCTAAATTATTCAGAAGCTTACATACTATTTCCTCTGTGGTGATAAATTATATATTTTGAAATTTTGAGAAAAAGTCATCAGAATTCAAAGATAGTATATATTGACATCCATTTTTCTCTTTCTAGTATTTTCCATCTGGTTGAGATCTTTGTTGACTGTTGTTGGTTTTTCTTGGACTTGTTGTCCCTGTAAATCAAAATATTATACATTCAAATGCATTCAAACCCAAACAAAAAAACTCTTTTTTATACCAAAAACTAGACAAATTTCTTTCTATGATAAGGCAAAAAATCGTCAATCCACAAAATTTCTTATTAGCTAATAGCACAACAACGGTTTATGAGATATGCTCTGGAAACAAAAGACAGAAACCATTTAAACCTTGGGTAAAACTATAGATTCTTGATATACTGGTAGCATTAATTATTGTGTCTCAACTTATCTGGATATCAAATGTATCATTTTAACTTGTTAACAGTGATCCAATCAAGCCTTCTGTAATTAGTTTGTGGTGCCTGTTTCTATTGATAGGAAATTTTTCACACTTTACTGTTGCTACATAAAAACAACACTAACTTCGGATCAAATTATAACAATTAGAGAAACGTTAATAGTGATAAAGTAATATTTATTATAATTGACCTGATTTTCCAGCGGAACTTGGTCTGGGACCAGACTGACTGTATTGAGGTTGAGGTGTGGCACGTGGAATGGAACCTCGACTTATTGGACGTTTACCGCTACTGTCAGGGGTTCGAGGTATCAATGGTTTTGCTCCAAATGCACTGGCATATTCTTTTACACTAGAATTAAAAATAGAGTAAAAACAATAAAAATAGGTCTTCTTCAATAATTTAAATATAGATCTATTTTAAAATCTGGACACATCAAGTTGATTGCACTATACTATCATTACTATTACTACAAAGTAAACAATCGTCACGGCTATTATCATAAATATGCACTATATAAGTATTATCATCATCATTCACTACAAGGGACACTGTCGTCGCTATGCCCGATTAAGGATAGAGTTGTTACTACGCCCTACAAGGCAAATTATCATCACTGTGCCCTATACAAGACACTATTCATTTCAAGTAACTCTATCAAAAACTATTCATTACAAGGCATTTATTATCATTATCGTCACTATCTACTACAACAGATTGTCAAGTCCACACAGAATGGGGTTTAATGTTTTGTACTAATGTTTGGGACTAATCTAAGGGAAGAATATTGCCCAAACAGCTCCATTTTAGCCTCCTCTACTTCGAATTATAATAGCCAAGAGATTTTTAACGTTTACAAACAATTGGTACATGGGACCTTGTATTTTGGGCCAATCTGTAGGACAGAACACACCTTCCGTGCTACCTCTGCAGGTGCAGTTTCCCACAAGTTAGAACTTTGTTTGAAAATCGTAATGATTCTTCTACAGATTCAAGCAGGAGATATTCTGGGCCCTGTTTCTCGAAATCTTAACTAAAGATAAAATCCTGATTTTAGCAGATACTCCAATCTTTATTGGCTAAGCCCTAAAATCAATCTAATATTATCCCATCAAATTACTAAAATTTCGTGAAACTGGCCCCTGTTCTAACCACACAACCACCTTGCTCCTAACAAGGGTCAATATGAATGTTTAAGACAACATTAACAAGTCCATATATTAATCATATATAATTTGTTGTTAAACTGATCAAGATCAACATACTTAGCTTTAGGACCAAGTTTTTCCATGGCTTTAGTTGAAGGTCTCATACTTCTTTCTAGAGCCTCCTTATTAGCAGTATCTGTATCTTCTGTAATATAAAATACAATTAACATTTTACTCTTTAGATAACCAACTATCAACTTTCTATAATATAATATACAATTAACACATTACCAACTATCATCTTCTGAAGATCCAAGGGGTTTGGGAGGTCGTATGGTCTAATATGTGTGCTTTAGATTACAAGGTCTGTCATTCAGTTAAGTTGCCTGGTTTTGATCCCACACTTGTACATGTGGCGTTTCTCCAGGGGATTCAGATTCTCCAACTGCTAAAGACCCATGCACGCAAGTGAACTATCTGAATTAAAGGGTAGCATATTTTAGTCCTGAAATGATCTAGCATGGTTTGAGCTGACATCCCTCCCATTTTTCTCTCTCTGTAGCTCCATCCATTTCGCCCTAAAACTTTGGACAGTGATTTAAGGTTTTAAAAAGTATGTATGTTTTCAATCAGTATTGTTTATATTTTATTCGATTTGATAGCCTAGTTTGTCACGCAATTAGTTTTACTGAAATATTCTGCTATG
Source organism: Patella depressa (assembly GCA_948474765.1). Taxonomy (NCBI): domain Eukaryota; kingdom Metazoa; phylum Mollusca; class Gastropoda; family Patellidae; genus Patella; species Patella depressa. The sequence goes on along the minus strand of OX419721.1, from coordinate 61,109,295 downwards.
CACTGGTTAATTGTGCATAATAATAAAGTGAGCCATGACGTAGCATTATGTAAACATATTTGGTCCAATTTGGCACCCTGTTTTAAGCGTAATGCTTTTGTAATACAGTTAGCTATTGGTTGTTAATCGGACTATTGACCAATCATAATTCAAAACATGAATGTCCTCTCTTTACAGCAGTGAGTAGTGAGATTATCTCTAATCAAATGAAACACTGAGAGGAGTATGTAGGGGTGGGGGGTCTGTTAGGAATTGGGTTAAATAACGTCATGCTGATGCTGTCAAGCAATCATCTTTACCCACCAAAAAAAAAAAAAATATCAAATATTTTTAGTCTGGATGATTTCAACCTTAAATTTCATATTTGTGGTGTCCTAGCCCAATCTGATTAAAATACCTATCTATAGTGAGAGGTCGTGGCAGGGGTCACATGAGCAGCTTTTGACCCTATGATGCCAGACATTTGATTAACCAATCAGCGTTGATGTTTCTAGTATGATGATACCCACAGTTCCGTGCATCGCACAACAAGAACTTAAAGCAACAGACCGTTTCATTGGCTAATCCTTCATACTAAGCACAATGCTGGATATATAACAACTTTTCCAGATTCTAGTGTGGTAAAGACAGGTAAAATGAAATTTTGAACTATAAAAAACGAAGTGGGATCTATGTTTTAATCAGATTAGCTCTATGCTATTGTTCATAAGATGACAATCAATCAGAAATCATACACCATAATTAAATCATAACTTACTGGCATTACTCTCTTTTTCATTCGTGCGACTTCCACTTCTAGTTGGTGGTCTGGCAAGAAGAGCATCCCCCTGCCCAGCTTGGGTCCCTCCTCCTACCATAGACTGACTTGAGATCCGACCATCAGCCTGGGAACTTGATCTAGAGATACATGGAAAACATTGCCTGTATAACATAGAGACACAACACACAAACATATAGTTTTGCATAGTCACAGTACAAAACAATATAGTAGTTTTACACAGAGTAGACAAGACACTAGAACATACAGTAGACTTACTGTGAACACAGCACACAAACAACAGTTTGACACAGTAATGGTCTATAGTGAACCCAGTGAAAAAAAACCCAGAGTATGACACAGAGAAGGCCTACAGTGATTCCAATTGAAATACAGTACACAGTTTTACACAGAATACGAGTTGGACACAGAAAATAAAATTATAAAGAAAGCAACAGGGTTTTACATAGAGTAAGGTATTTTCAGAAATTTTAAAAATTACAAATCAAAATATTTTTCTAAATATCAGTCGATTTCATTGAATTATATCATTAATATTTGTCTGGAGGTCGGGTGTTCAATGCCAGGTGGAGGGCTTGACGAGGACAGCTGTCAAGCAGTTCGGATAGAATGAAAAACTGAGGTTCTGCGTACACAGTCGGCCGTAGTGCCACTGTCCTGGCAAAATTTCGTTCTGGGTACAGTGGACAACCATGGCCCCTTGACAAATGTGAACCCAAATTTAAAGAACAATAAAAACATATTGTACCTGACGTTACCGAGTCGAGATTCAGTAATCTTTCTCTGTCCTGGTGTAACAGGTCTCTGTAATAACTGATTCTGTTCTAATATCTGAAACAATAAAATCAAGGAATCTGGACAAATGCAATTGACTTGATTTGCCAACTTGTCTGAATTTTTATTTAGACATTAAGAATGAGCTGGAGTCTGGTTGAAAGGTTCAGCTTCTTTGAATACCAAGATAAACTCACAATCAACAAGAGACAAATTTGAGAATAACAAAACAAGATCATCTTTTCATCATTAATGGTCATGAAAGATGCTAACATATTTCAAGATCCAGGAGTCAATAAGTATGAACAAAACTAATTAAATAAAACAGTACTGTGCAGGTTCTTTTTAAAAAGAACAATAATTAGATTAGAAACAGAATAAAATGTACTCTGAACCGGAAGAAGTTAAAGATACATTATGGGAGATTAGATAACGAGTTGACAGTTCTTACTACAATAGTTAAAAACTAGATAGTGTAAAGGCAATTTGCTGAAAATTTCAGTCAAATTGATCCACTATTAACTTAGAACTAAGCGATTGAAAGTTCCCCTTAGCCTCGATCATCATTACTAAAGTCGGTAAGACAAAACCAATAGTCTCTGTAACGACTCTGTTATCCATTTTTATTGGTAAATCACAAAGAAAAATATTTCAGCTCATCGAACTACAATAAACAAAAATCTAATGCTAGCCTCGACATCGGGAGTTGATTATGGTCTGAATAAGTTGATTAATGTCCAATTAACAGTTTTTATAACATTTCAGGCCTAAGGAAAGACCTACAATAGGCAGATTTTGCTCTTGCATAATTCATGTTTAAATGGTATCAATAATTTACTTTTCTGCACAAAATGGGCGAATGAAGAAGACGTTAAGGTTTAAAACAGAACACACTGAATCTGAATAAGGAGAAGGAAATTTAATGGGTTTGTTACATATTTAAGAAACATCAGCAGATCCTTGTTGAATTCCTATATCTTCTCACCTTTTTCTTATTTTTATCAGCGTTTGTAAGATAAACCGCATTCAGAAGAGTTTCTCCAGAGAGTTCTCCTGGTTGAGGAGTTAAGGTCTCATCTTTATCTAAATCAGCTTCCAGTGTGTCCTGATCTTCCTGGAAAAAATAGCAATACTTTTGTCTCTAATAGGTTATTATAATAAGTATATCTAAGATAAAAAAAAAACCCAATCACTATTGGAATAAGAATGTGACAGTTTAATTGGGTTGCTTACCTCTCCATCTTCGTCTTCACCATCCTCATCACCATCTTCTTCTTCTGCTGCTTCATCTACAAAAGATACAATATATTTTAAAATCTCAGTAAAGACGTATTAAGTAAATCAACAGAATGATTCCAATCAATTGATTAATAATATTGTATGCAAAATAAAACTTGGTATTATAGTTATTCATATGGTTATTCCATTCTTTTTGGGCTTGCAAATGTCAAAGTTGAATAAACTAACAAAAATATGACATTTATCTTTAAGTACGGACAAAAGGATATTAATTATCTAAAACAAGAAGGAAATATCATTGAGCCCAAAAATAACTTATTTATAGCAAACATTATTATATGAAAGGTGTGGGAGCATCTTTTATTCCAAAAGGCATTATAGTAATATTGTTTTATGAAAATTATCCTACTAGAATTAAGTTGTTTTATAATGAACTCAATCTGCCTGTTCATATCTGGTTGGTCATCTTTTATAAAACATTTCAGAATTGCTTCCATGTCCTATAAAATATATTAATCAAAGTTAATAGAAATAAACACTTTTACCACATATTTTATAAATTTCTTTACATATCAAAGATGGAAATGGCCAAAGCATAAACTTTGTGTGAAAAATGGATCCAATTAGGAAAAATGTTTTTGACTTTTGGGTAATTCTATTTCAAATCGACAGCTGATACAGCTTTGTATAATACTAATAAAATCATTTATTCACAATCACACCATTAAATGTTTAGAGATAATAAAAAGATCAAATAAATTAGACTCACCATTCGCTTGGCCTCCTCTCTGATGCTAGAAATAGCTAATATACTGTACAGAGCTCCATTTACATATGGTCTGATCTATAATATATTAGTACAACAAAAATGCGTTAGCCATAGGATTTCACAAACCTTTACACAAGAATACACAATGGATACCCAAATTTTACAATCTATCTGCTGGTAATTCATTAAATAAATCTGGAAAGTCTTTTAAAAAAGTTTTGATTTTTTAGCAGCCGTGAATAAAATTAAAAGTTAAATTTAAATAATCTATCAAAATATATTTAGGTACATATTTTAATCAGAATGTAAAAGATACTACCTCTGTATTCTCATGTCCTAATAAATCACTTAAAACTTTTAGTGTTTGATGAGAATTCTTGGAACATCTTATTTTTCCTGTAACAAAAAGTAATTATCTCAAATGTACTGGCCTCTCAGATGAGTTTTGCTGAGATAGCAGCACTACAGCCTACTCTTTTTCAAAATTCAAGCTGTTAAGGGTTTTGTTAAGTGCATACTAATGTGTACACATGACCCGGGTGGGTTTTTTTTGTCCCATCAGAACAACTTTACATTGGCCCTTGCAACACTGAAAATGGTAAACCAGATGAATTTTCTAGGCCAACACCAGGGGCCTATTTCACGAAATTTTAACTAAGATAAGATCCCAATTTTAGTAATTTGATTGGATAATATTAGATTGATTTTAGTGCTTAGCCAATCAAAATTGAAGTATCTACTAAAATTGGATTTTATCTTAAGTTAAAATTTTGTGAAAAAGGGCCCAGGAATGAACAAAGGGACATCCGGCTTAGCGAGCCAGTGTCTTACTCACTGAGCTACTGTGGCTAACAAATAATAATATATGGAATTGTCAAACTTTTTTTTTTATCAATTTCATCTGTGGAATAATTCCAAGCAAGAAAGGAGACTCCACTCAAGATTTATTCTTATTGTTGCTTATTACCTTCATAGTGTAAGACTTCCAGAGTGGGTTTTTTTTTTTGTTTTTTTTCTTAAAGGTAAGAGGGGTCTTTTTGTTTCCTATAAGGGGGGTTGGGATGGCCTAGTGGTTTAGAGTGCCGTGCTTCGATCTCTAGCTGGCCGGTCACCTCTGGCTTGCGGCTGTGGTTTCGAGCCCTGGTGTGAGCGTATGTGGCATGGAGATAGGGGCGCCTTCTCAACCTCGTGGGTTTCCTCCGGGCACTCCGGTTTCCTCCCACTGCTAAAGACCCCTACGCGCAAGCGAATTATTGAAATAAAATTGAAACCATATGTTAGTCCCGAAATGACCTAGTTTGTGTTGAGTGGACGTTAAACCCCATTTCTCTCTCTCTCTCTGTTTCCTATATATATATTTATAAGACCAGAAATAAAATAAAATATGGATTACTACAGCTTTAGCTATTTTGATAAATTGTTGATTTACCTGAGGTTCTGAGGCAGAGATTCATAAGGAGAGCAACAGAATATTCTAGAGTATAATCTGACAAATTATCATTATCTTCTAGAACACCCACCAACCACTCTATAACACCCTTTTCTATCATTGCGGTCTGTAATGCTCGTCTATAATATAAAATAAACTTTCATTATCTAAAATTCCAACTAACCACTCTATATTACTTCCTCTATCATTTCAGTCTGTAACATGGTCTGTACATAAAATAAGTTATCACGAATTTCTATAACACCCACTAATACCTCCCAAAATATAGAGACATGGTGTATTTACCTTGGCTCAAAGTTTCAGTTCAAAATATTGAGTCGTTTTGACGTTAATGTCAACACTGCTTATCCGGACACGTAACCCTTTTAAGATTTCGGGTCAATTTTTTGATTGGGTGACCTAATAATCGATTCCCGTTTCTTGAGAGGTCTATAAAGTGAATGACCCATGTACTGTACTTGATAACAAAAGGTAAATTTCACCTACATATCATTTTTATAGAAAAAAAGTCTGGTTTTATCCAGATACTGTATAATACAACGGTCTCCGTTTCCAGATGAAAACTGTCAGGTTTAAGTTATTTACAAGCATATCACAAATATCGGGTTAGTTGGTCGGCCTTAGGTAATGGGATATAAGGGATTTTAACACAAAATTAAGCAGTTTTATTCCCCAAAAGGTTATCGGGATTGGCCCTTTAAGCTTAACCACTCATAAACAATTACAATCAAAGTTATTGAATTCCAAATCATCAACAAATCAAGTTGTTTATCTCTGCTTAGCGTAAAGAGAAAATGCTCATCATCAAACTATTTCAAGACAAGGAATTCAAATCATGATGATAAATTACCTTAAACTTAGTTTCTGTAGAGCACCAAGTATCATCTCTCTTGTGATAGAATCTTTGTCTTCAGAATGCAGATTAGCCAACAAGGCTGGTGTTAATTCAGGATTAGAGGAGAGATATGTTCTACCTGAAACAAGACCCGATAATATATCTATCATTCTAGGCACGGCTATTGTTTTCTTTGTTTTAATTTCCATTAGAGTCTCCCTTCATCGGGAGCTCCTGTCACAACCTCCACTTGAGAAGTTTTGTTTTCTCTCAACTTTGCACAAGGATGAGAATACTTATAATTTTTTAAAACCAGTTCCCAATTGCTACATTGGCTGTACAATGCAGGTTAGATTATTACTAAGACAGAAAAGATCATTATATGCCTCACATCAACAGCACCTTGTTTATTTTGCCCTATCATAAGCTGGCATTAACCAAGCTAGTTTATTTTCGAAAGGTCTTCTTGGTCAATGTAGGGAATCAAAGCTCGGGCATTCAAGTAATTCATTAACCAAAAAACTAAAATTAAACCGAAATGGGTCTTTTTGTAATGTGCATATAAATATGTTAGCAAAATCTGTTCCGCACCACCAACCTGAAAGAAAAACATTGAAACCTCCGGGTCAGTGAGCCAGGACCTAACCCACTAAATATAAAGATGATCAAAACAACTTACCGACACATAATGATGCAAAAGCATTATAAAGTCTGGCTGTTCCTTGTTTCACATCCTCTGATTTGGATGTTAAAAGTTTCTTCATTGAATCCTGTAAATAAGAAAAAATTAACTTTTATGAGGTGATCAAAGGTGAATTATGACATTTTCTATTGCGTGACATAGCACTGAAACCTGTCAGTAACGAGACAAAGAAACATTTTCTATTGCGTGACATAGCACTGAAACCTGTCAGTAACAAGACAAAGAAACATTTTCTATTGCATGACATAGCACTGAAACCTGTCAGTAACGAGACAAATTCAGGAGGACCCAGATAAAACCCACAAGGTTAGGCAGGTAACCCAACTCCTTGTCAGTTGCAAGTGATAGTCAGTAACAGATGTGTCTTGATTCAGGAAATCCATAGTTTACAAGTTCCTGATGCCTGGTAAATGAGTTTACTACTAACTGTATTAGGATTCGAAGTCATACTGATTCTATAAATTCACAAAACATTCTCAGATTTAAGAATTTACTCTTAATTGTTTTTGTCTTATTCTAAATAGAATAAAGCCCTTTACAGGACTTTTGTTTTAATGTATTAAATGCATCAATAAAAAAACTACGTACAAAGTTTTGTGTTTCTGGATCAAAGATATTTCTCATAAACAGTGATTAAAAATAGTGAAACAAGGGCTAGGGCAAATACTGAACTTATGACAAGACTGACTAATATACTTACTCTATAAGGACCAGGACTACCACAACCAAGTATATCATTATTAATATACTGATTAATTATACAATCACGTTTCTCTATGTGAGACTTTGTTAATCTCTGAAATAATAACACATATGAGATATGTAAGAAAGTGTTCTTTAAAACCAAGAGACTTTCTGAAAATAGATTTTAAACAACATGTTTAACAATACATATAAGAGATATAAGAAGCATGCCATAAAACCCTGAGAATCTGAAAATAGATTTAAACCACACATTTAATAATAAAATAGCATTCTATAAAACCCATCACCTCTTGCTAATGTCAAGACTCTAGGTGAGTGATTGTGATTACTGGATAGTAATGTCTTGACTAACATGTCGTGTTCAAAGAGGCATGAGAGAGAGAAATGGGGTTTAACGTCCACTCAACACAAACTAGGTCATTTCGGGACTAACATATGGTTTAATTTTATTTCAATAATTCGCTTGCACGTAGGGGTCTTTAGCAGTGGGAGGAAACCGGAGTGCCCGGAGGAAACTCACGAGGTTGAGAAGGCGCCCCTATCTACATGCCACATACGCTCACACCAGGGCTCGAAAACCACAGCCGCAAGCCAGAGGTGACCGGCCCGCTAGAGTTCGAAGCGCGGCACTCTAGACCACTAGGCCATCCCAACCCCCCTCAAAGAGGCATACTATCTTTTTACTGGAATTTACAGTTTAATTTTAACTGTTTTGGGCTGTTGTCGTTCAAGCTAATTTAGGCAAAACTACAAATTATACTATTATATGTCAGAGGATAGGAATGAACCTACCCATCGTAAGGCTTGCAGTAATAAAGCTTGATTCCTTGGTGTTCCAGTCATCAAATCACTTCTCACTTTTCGATAATCTAAGGTAGGAAATTGTTCAACTTCAACTGGTTTCGTAGCCCTATAAATTATAAATTCTATAGGTAAAATTTTAAAGTTGACTAAAATAAAAGTGCTTCAGTTTGAGAATTTGCCAAAACATCCTCAGTAAGAGTCAACGGGAAGACATTTATTGGCAAATTATATATAAACTAAATGACAAAAAATCTTATTGGGGCTGGGGGTTCTAATATATTCTGCACTGTAGATCACAGTATCTATGCTAGTTTTAGGTTCTATCCCAGGCCATTACATTCTAACAAATCCATGAAAACAACAGAGAAGACAGATAAACATGACATAGATTTAGAAATGAAATAAAATGGGGATTCACTTCCTATTTTTCTGCACCTGTCAAAGTAATGAAGATGGGCAAACACCATGCAGTGTGCTATGACGGACATTTTGGCCAAACAGTGGAGCTAAAGTCTACTCTAATTTTCGAATACCACCTCTCAAGGCCTTGTATCCGCCTACACGCCACAGGACCCTGCTTTTATGTTCTATCCGAATGACTAGGCAGTGTTGTTTTCAAGGCTCCCATCCTGTACCACTGACAAAGGAGAAGCATGATGAAAGACCCGGGAACTCCTGGTTGGTGAGCCAGTGCCTTCAATCTGATTTAAACACAGATCCAATTTCGTTTTGTTTTTTAAAGTTCAAAATTTCGTTTTTACTTGTCTTTACTACTCTTGGATCTGGAGGACTTGTTATTTAACTTGTGTTCTGCCTGAAATGAGGGGTCAGGCAATCAAATGGTCTGTCGAATAGACCGTTTGACCTTTTCATGCGTGGAACTGTGGGTAGATACGTCTATACTAACACCAGCGGATAGAGATCAAAACAAAACAAAAGTAGATTTTAAAAAGCATGGCGGTCGCTAATTGGTTAATCGAATGACTGACGTTATCGGGTCAAATGTCCCATGCTTGATACCTGACATCATAGAACGTGAGCTCCCACTATAACTTGTTAGATCTACATGAGCGTAGGCCATCGAAGGTATAAAAACGAAACGAAATATAGATCTATATTTTAATTAGATTGCCAGTGCTTTAAACAATGAGCCACTGACAAGGATCAAAACACCAACTCATAGTGATAGAAACACTAAGATTTAGAATTATAAAAGTTGGTTACCTTGTAGGAGCTACAGATGCTCTTAACGCTTCTCCTGCTGTACCTGGTCTTGTTAAATCTATTGAATTTCTCATGTGACCAGCAAACAATCGTGTACATAGCTGAGATAAGTATTCTGGTGTGATCTAAATCAAAGAAATGAAATACATACTAGTATCTAACAAAAGAAAAACAAAAAAAACCCATTGAAACATTTTCTTCATTCCAATTAATATATTCCCACAAACAGTGTATTTTGAGACTGACATGTTAATTTTTATGTCTATGACTGTGTGATAAGTCGGGGGCTGCAGTAATTATTTAATAGATGTCAAATATATTGGACATTGTTATTTCATAGGACTTCCATCATTATAGTTGCCAGTGCAAACATTTATTTTTACAAATATACAATACACTCTAATTTGAAACCCCTGGTGAAAACATTTCTTTTTTTTAAACGTGGCAACGGTCAAAGTTCATAACAGTAAAGAGTCATGAAATCAAACAATACCATAAATATTGTCATTTAAATACACTGGATATAAATAACATGATTTCTGCTTTAAGATTGGAGATGTATACAAGACAGTCATTAATAAAGGGCCAGTGTGCTGATTGTTGCTGTTTGTGCATGATGGCATTGAGTATCGGTTTGTGCATGACGGCATTGAGTATCGGTTTGTGCATGACGGCATTGAGTGTCTATCTGTGCATGAAGGCATGGAGTATCGGTTTGTGCATGACGGCATTGAGTGTCTATCTGTGCATGAAGGCATGGAGTGTCTGTTTGTGCATGAAGGCATGGAGTATCTGTCTGTGTACAGTGTTTGTTTCTAGCAGTAAAAGTTTTGTAAAGAGTGAATATGACAACATACATTCCTGTTCAAAGCATACTTATCCTCAACCAACTTTATGCCTCAATATGGCAGACGGTCAATATACAACTTCCTAATTCATTTATTTATATCTCACAAAAACAAGGTGTCAAAGTGTGTTTAAGATAGTAATTTAGACTCTCTTTCTAACCTAGCACCCATCATATTCCTGAAGCAATGGCCCGAGAAATCCCTCTCTGGCCATTGCCGGAATAGCACCCTACCATGACTTATTCCAATTAACCAAACACTGATTTATATGCTGGGTTTCATGAAAAAAGTTTGAAAGAATTGAGTGTGAAACTGATGTTGAAATAACATTCCCAACCTATCAATGCAGGCAAAAAATAATTAAGTTCCAATCCATGTTTTTTTGTATAGGGCTAGTCAATTCAGAAGTTTGATTCTTGTGACAAGTCAAAAAATTGTTTCTATTTTATATTCTCCACCCCTCCAACAGATGCATAATTTATCGATCTCGACAACATATTTCATGTTAATCATTTGTTATTAATAAGGGAACTTAATTATTTTTTCGTGGCTAGGCATCAATGAGACAAAACATATATAACAGTTCCCGCCCTTAGATCTGGGCAAGAGAAGATTATGTGGGCAAGAGAAGATATTTTATTGACCAATACAATGTGATAAAAGTGTTGTGAAGATTTTGACGACCAATGAAATTGAAAATAAAAAAGGAAAGAAGCTGAAATAAATAATAAACAGACTAAAGAGAAACTGAAAGAAGTGGAATATACACATTACAAAATAAACTTGAATTTAGTTCTTCTACTTACAACCTTAGAATTATTTATCTGAGAGAAAATAAGGAAAATTTACATGAAATTGAAATCATAATAAATGAAGGATCCTTTTTTTGCGATCCAACATTTTGGAGATATATACAGGAATTTAAATATTTTTGTTTAATGAGATTTTTCATTAACTCTACAATTACATCAACTGGATGTAACACGGCTCAAAATTTGTGTGGTTTAACCAAATCTTGAACCAGATCTCACTACTGTTAACTGGCAAATAATAACCAATCTGAGTCCTTCTCTTCCGCATATTTTGCTTAGGTCATAGATCAATCCAATTGATAGTATAGAAAATTGCCAATCTCGAAACCAGAAAAATTTTTGAAGAAATTTCTCTGGTGAATCGGGGTAGCCATTTTCCCGAAGGTGACATGTAATTTCTACGCGCGAAATTTCTCATTTATTTGCCTCGTATGCCCCTGATTTTACGTGCCTGGATGACCGAATCACTTAAAAATATACCCACGCGTAGAAAAATAGATCTTTAAAAAAACTTGAATTTGTTCGTTTTGTTCGTCAGCGAGTTGATTTTGACTCAAGGATCATTTTACAACAAAGAAACGACGATCCGATCTCTAGGTTTCGTGAAATCGACCCAAAAATATTTACCAATCAGAGGTCAGAATGGGCGGGGCTTAGGTTTGGAAAAAATGGACGGTCTAATGCTCCAGAGGCCTTCGGTTCCGTGGCTGCCTCTGGGAACAAGATTGGAAAATTGCCCTATCTAATTTAGGCCAAAAAAAAAAAGAGTTCTGTTTCCTGTAACGGATGGAAAATAGGGTAGGGTCGGTAGGTAGGGTTTTTTTTTTTTTTTTTTTTTTTTTTTTAATATTAGCATTAGATCTCCTCCACAGGGGGTTCAGGTCAAAGTTTCAAATGACAGAAACAATTTTTTTTAAAATATTTTTTGAAAACATACATAAAAAGCTACCCATTTTTTTTAATATTCCAATTAGATCCAAAATCATGGAATTTTAAAATCCGAGATCGACGTTAAAAATGTAATCAAAACTGTCCGTAATATTCTGTGCGAAAATCTTCAATTTTATGTTGGGTTGAGTCGGTGCCGTGAACATAAAGTACGAATAGATTTGTGGTATTCTTGGATAATTGTTTAAATGTATCAGAGACTCGATTACAATTTAAATATTAACTTTGGTGGCAAAAGAACTTTTAATCGTTCAATGATGATAAAAACAATAGCGTGGGGGAGGCCATTTTGTTCAAGGGAAATAACTCGCGCTGAAAACTTATATCGTACCATTGCACGAAATTGGTCCGTAATAAATTTATTTGTTTTCTTTTAAATACCAATCGAACAGATCCTATCCACCTGTTTGAAATATAGGTTCACTTGTTTATGTCCATCTGCGAGCCGTTGATAATTAGAACACAAGTTGTGAGCTTCATAGTTTTTCGGAACTTGTGCATTATCTATACGAAACCCGTAGTCTCGTTTTTCACGTCAGTTAGCAATCTCGCGTCAAAAGTATGGCAGATCTTAATAAACGTTCGTTGTACCCGCTTATTCCGATCGGTAAATGCCAATTCAAAGAACGATGACATTAATATTCATTTATAGCAACACATAATATATATATTTTCACGAATCCGGTAGGTTTAGAGTATTCTGAATGGTCGCTTGGTGAAGAAAATTTTTTTTTATTTCTCTTGACACTAAAAAAAAATATGAGTCGGCAGGTTTAGTAATGGGTCGGTCGGGTTACCGGAAACATAACATTTTTTTTTTTTTGGCCTTATCCTATGCAAGCCTCAATGCGAACAATTATTCTAATCAGCAACAAAATGTTAAATTGAAATTTGAAGCCAAATACAATGTATATTAAAACTTACCGGCTTTCCTTGAACTGTTGACTCTAGAGCATCAACAAGATCAGCTGTTATACCAATCAGATTATGATAATCAGCCTGAACAAAAAAATCATTTTTAATCCTCAGTCATTGGGTCATCAAGAACTCTCTCATTGCTTTAAAACGATTGAATACATTTAAACTTAAAGTTACATTATGGGAGATAAGATAAAGAGATGGCAGTTCTCACTACAATAGTTAAAAACTAGATAGTGTAAAGATAATTTGCTGAAAATTTCAGTCAAATTGATTCACTATTAGCCGAGAAAAAAGCTTTTGAAATATTCATAGCCTCGGTCATCATTACTCAAATCATTAATATAAACAGCATAGTCTCGATTATCCACTTGATTGATTTAATTATCAACCGCCATTAAGCGGCATATACGATTTTAATCTGCCAACATCGAAGGCTAGTCTTGACATAAAGAGTTTCTTATGGTCTGGATATGTTAATTAATGTCTAATTGATTATTTACATAACATCTCAGGCTTAAAGAAAGACCTGTAAAAATCAGATTTTGCTCTTGCATAATGCTATTTTAAGGTGATAAGTGAAAAATTTACAATGAATTTATTATCAAAAAATTTTGAATTTCAATATGGTTCTTCTCTAGCTATGACCCAAGGAAATATACTGGTACCAAACAAATACATGGCTGACCTGTACTTTACTGTGTCTCTTCATATAAGTTGCTGTTTTTTTATCAGCATCTGTTAACTGTTGTTGTAGTAGATTAATATGTTGTTCAGCAACTATAATAATAACAATAACTATTTAATAATCACATCTTTCCAGGAATTGATTTAAACATGATGGAGCCCTATGAGATATTACAAAGGATCTATCGTGTAACCAAAAACAAGGTAACAAATGGCATGTTTAGAGAGAGAGAAATGGTGTTTAACGTCTACTCGAAACAAACTAGGTCATTTCGGGACTAACATATGGCTTAATTTTATTTCAATAATTCGCTTGTCCGTAGGGTCTTTAGCAGTGGGAGGAAACCAGAGTAGAGTACCCGGAGAAAACCCACGAGGTTGAGAAGGCGCCCCTATCTCCATGTCACATACGCTCACACCCGGGATCGAAACCACAGCTGCAAGCCAGAGGTGACTCAAGGGGTTTGGGAGGCCAAATGGTCTAATGTGTGTACAACCGGGATTTGAAACCACGGCTGTTGACTCAATGGCAGGCCGTATGATACAGCACAAGCACGCAATTTTTTTCTCAGTGGATTATGCTGGTTTCATTTTCACTATTCAGCATTACTCTTATTAGAGAACATATTAATTACTAACTCACAGACCCTGACCTTAAAATAAACATGGAATTAATGTGATATAAATGTTTTTAATTAACTAACACTAACCTTTAATATCAGTCGTTCCTCCACCTCTCTTACAGACGTTAAGTGTCATAAATACACAGATTAAATGTTTCATTTAATCAAAACAATTTAGAGAAATATTTTCAAACATCCTAGTTAATGATATGTCATATAGAAAGTTCTTGATATGATATGGTGTAGCTGTTGGAATCCTAAATCATTGTCAATCTGATCCATGAGCTTGTAACATTTAAGGGATGTAGTTGGTGAGGCCATACTTACACTTTATTGACATGCCCTTAAATAGAGAGAGAAAGAAATTGGGTTTAACGTCCACTCGACACAAACTAGGTCATTTCGGGACTAACATATGGTTTTAATTCTATAATAATTCGCTTGTGCGCGTAAGGGTCTTTAGCAGTGGGAGGAAAACGGAGTGCCTGGAAGAAACCCACGAGGTTGAGAAGGCACCCCTATCTCCATGCCACATACGCTCACACAAGAGATCGAAACCACAGCCGCAAGCCAAGGGTGACCGGCCAGCTAAAGGTCAAGCAGGGGACTCTAGACCACTAGGCCATCCCAACCCCCCGCCCTTAAATAATGTGTAGAACTAAATGATTAGAAGCATCTCAAAAGAATAATTATTGGTGTCAATACTTTAGAAAAATTATTCGAAGATTTCTTCTTAACCATGAAATGAAATAGGGTTCCATTTCCTACTGCGAGTGAGCTACTCCTATATTGAATTCCAACAGCCTCTGTCCTGCACCACAGACAAAGGGGAAACTAAGTCAGAAAATTCTGATGAACTTGTTGATCAACACTGTGAGCGAACCCGTGACTTCCAGGCTAGTGAGCCAGCGTCTTACCCACTCTGGCTCTTCTTAACTATGAAAACTCGGCCAAAAAAGAAATACAGTTCTCCAAATTTCAAAACTTTGATTGCGGTTGATATTTCAAAATAAAGATACATATAGGTCAAAGAGTCGTGGTTGTGGTGTAGATTTTAAAGCCAGAGTTAGAAATTTATCTAATCTAACTTCCATATCTTGTGACCAGCTATCCTGTAAAAAGAAAAAAAAATAACAATTTGAATCTGTTATACATGTTCATATAAAAAAAGAACAAACAGAATTTAACATCTCATCAACCCAATACTTCGATCAGTTGGTAACTACCAGTCATTTTCTTTTTCTATGGTCATGTGTGCACTGATAGGAAATGTGAATTTTGCCAAGACAGCACTGTTTCCAACCTCTCTTCATCATAGGGAATATTACATGCACGACAAGATGTACCATGCGATTTTTCGAATCAGTCCCACAAGCACTACACCTGACAAGTGCCAACCTGAGCTGTAAATCCGAAAAAATCTTTGAATTCATTAAATAATATTTGATAAATTTACAATTTAAAATAAATGAATAAATTGATAACATACCAGAAATAATTCTTTATAAGATGGATGTGCTTTAGGATTAGGTACAAATGGCAAGGCGTAAAATGGCAGGAATTCTGTCGTTTGACTTAAAGTTGCTCCTCGATTCTCCAGATATTGTTTAAATTCTCCCATGCTTTGATCAACTTCTGCCTGAAATACATTTACATCAAAATTCTACTTTCAATTTATTTAAACATTGTTGTTAATATTATAAATGATGTCTTTAAGTCAACTCATAAGATAACCATATTTTGGTTATCTGAATAATCAAACTATTCATATCTATCCTTGCAGAATTTAATGCAGCATGTTATGCTTGATGTGTAACACTATCTTAGTGATAACAGGTATGGTTTATTTACATCGGAACAGAATATAACACATCTACATAACTACAACAGCAATACAGTTAGTTAAAATATGTACAGGAACTCATCAGGACGGTACATAACTATATCAACTCTACCATCTGCCCCTCTGCCAAGGAAGAGGCTGAACTCAGGTGAGTCCATACGCCGGTCTCTGCTCCTCTCCGCTTGTCTCTAACCCTCTGTCTTGTCGTCTGCCTCAATTGTTACAGATAACACTCAAACATTATAAAAAATCCCGGCTGTAACGTACCTGAGTCTTTTCCGCTTTAATTGGGTAAATAGCAAAAAATATATTTATATAAAATTCTAATTTCTGAGCCACAGAATCTTCATTCCGAATTTCTTGTGGTAAATGTTCATTCCATAATCTAAAATATTCGTCCCGCTGACCATCACGATATGCTTTCAATAACTCTTTCTATAAAACATTAAAAAAAACAGTAAAGCAAAGTTGCAAATACAGTAAATGTAGAAGACAATATTTCTCTTCAATCGAGCTGCTCAGTTACTTGAACTATTTTGTCAATGATACTTTACTTAATGCAAATAGTGAATACCCTGGTCATCTGAAAAAATTAGTTCATTTTTGAAATTGCCCAAATCTACTACTCCCTAGACCACCTCGAACAGTCTGTGTAACAGAACTAGAACAACCTGGTGTTTTAACGTCAGCTTCCACAGAACTAGAGCTGGTATGTGGTCCTTAAATAGATCACAGCTATTCATGTGACTCCAGTTCTTTAGGAGCAGCAGTGCTGGGTGTGCAAGGGTTAAAGCAGAAGTCAATGTTCTGCAGATCTTTTATATCCTGTATTTAACTATCATTAACAATTATCATAATATTTTCAACAATGCACAACCTGCATGTTGTATGTGATGTCAGTGTTAAGAAGATTGTGTACTGAGATGAAATAAACACTGCCCGGATCAATTCTGGCTTGACAGCGTTAGATTGTGTACTGACTGACAGGATAAAAACACTGCCCTGATCAACCCTGGCTGGCCTGCAAGCATTAGATTGTGTACTGACATGACAAAAACATTGCCTGATTCTGGCCTGTCAGCATTATTTTTGTGTACTGAAATGATAAAAACATGGCCTGATTTTGGCTTGTCAGCATTATTTTTGTGTACTGACTGATAAAAACATGGCCGGTCCACTCTGGCCTGTCAGTGTTAAGATTCTGTACTACTAACCTGTATATCTAATGTTTTAGTATTTGACTGACTTCTACTTTCACTGATGGCAATAGGTTTCCCTTTCTCACTACATTCATCTTCAAAACTACCAATCGTCTTCTCAAATGAGTTGAAGGCTAAATACTTTGTAAAGAAATATCACAAAACATTTATCAGAGATACAAGAGATGTAGAGGTATAAACTGTAAAATCTAGAGGTGTATAATATACTATAGACCGGGTAACATTCAGATTTGATGAAAAAAGGAAAGAAACTGTGCTTACCATCTAGAATCTAATACATGTATTCAGGTAATAGATATGCGGTCCAGAAAGTGTTAAATGAGATCAAGATCCTTCCAAAAACGCCCAGTTTGTCCTACCGACTAACCGTTAGTTTGACATCGTTGGTCTAGTTTATGGAAATAAATGGTCATAAACTGGATGACCAATATCAAAACTAAACTAAATGGTCATAAACTAAATGACCGATGTCAAAACTAAACGGTGTTTCTTAAACTACATGGTGGCACAAACTGGGCGTTATTTGGTGAATCTTGATGGTATTTAACACTTTCTGGACGGCAATCTATTAACGGGATACGTGTAATAGATTCTAATTGGTAAGCTAAATTTCTTTCCCGGTTTCATCAAATCTAAATGATACCCGGTCACTAATTAATATCTGTGTGAGTCAGAGTCTAAACATGAAGCCAATATTTCCTATATAAGCTTATACTAGAAATTTTAGGAGCAATTTGGATATCATAATGATGAGCGTTTCCCTCAACAACAATTTTGGCTCTACATTACTAAGCATTTTGCACAGCGAATGACCCAAATTTGAGAGGCAAATTGTACAGCTACACTTTATTTAGTGTTCTGTGTACCTAATTGAATTGCTCCACTTGTAGCCTAGCTGTGATGTGAATAAAGCAAACATTTAGATCTTGGCTAATTCATTCTGCGCTATTTGGGAATAAAAATTATGTGTATGATATACAATGTACATGTATAGAGTCCAACACATAATTAAGTCTTTGTGTTCATTGAGATAAAACTTTTTCTATATATACAACTAGCGTATACCTGATTTGAAATTGACAGAGATCTTGAATAAGACATTTATAGGTTTTATCAATTAACCTAAGACCTTCAGATTTTAAAATTAAGTACAGAGCCCCATAACAAAAGGCAGACATAGCAAGCGTCAAACAAAATGGGATAGATATAACATTTACCTCTTTAACAATTCCATTAAGTTCCCCTTCAAAGGCTACCACAGATAAATTACCAGACATTGTTTAGAAAAATTAAGATTATATCTAAAACGTTGAAAAGTAAAAAATAACATTATATTTATGTAATCTAAAATGTGTTCATGGATGAAAAACTGTCATGAATAATTAATTTGCTGTGTTCATCTGGAAGTGCGGTACAGTTTTGACAAACAAATTTCACAATTTGTTCAAATATGACCAGATTAAGTATTCTACACAAAAATCCACAGAAATAATTTTTCAATGAACTTTTATTGCAAGGCAGTATTTGATAAATTAAGATCATCTAATCTTGAGCAAATATCAAATTGCGATTTGTGATCCATGGCGGAGACAGAAGTAATAGTACAAAAATAATGATATGACTATAGTTTATTTATAGGGCTACCGGAATAAACTATAAATATTGCTTAAAATTTGTAAGTAGAGAAGAAATAAAAACAAGGTACTCTACACAGGGGTGTAAATGTGGGTGTGTGTGTGGGGGGGGGGGGGTACACCCCCCAAGCCCCAAAAATAGTTGGTCGCAAAATCAGTGCAGTCGGTCGCATAATAGGAGTAGTCGGTATCAAAATAAGAGCTCACTGTATACGTCACGCAACTACCGCAAAACTTTAGTATAAAAATAGTCGGTCGCAAAATCAGTGCAGTCGGTATCAAAATAAGTGTTAACTGTATACGTCACAGAAAACTTTAGTATATAATAACCTTGCCAACTTATCATGTTTGAAAAGATGCTGTGTTTCAGTCTCATTCTGTTGTGAGTATGATAGTCTAACAACAAAATTTCACCCAGGGAGAAAAATAGTCGGTCTCAAAATAAGTGCAGTCAGTGCAGTCGGTCTCAAACAATGCCAGAATAGATCCCAAATACTGTGTATTTGTGTGAATCCGTGAGCCTAAATTACATACGTCACTCTTAATCTGTTGTGAGTATGTTCGTCTAACAACAAAAAAATCGGTCACAAAATAAGTACAGTCACTGCAGTCGGTCACAAAATAAGTACAGTCACTGCAGTCGGTCTCAAAAACAATACCTGTGTATTTGCGCGAAACCGTGTGCCTAAATTGCATACATCACAAAACTATAGTATAAAATAACCATGTATGCTTGTCACTCTTATTCTGTAGTGAGTATGTTGTTCTATGAGACCGCTCCGTTACATATCATAACATCATTTTTCTACACAGTTACATATCATCTGAATTTTTTTTTCGCGCCTGCGGCGCTCGATTCCATTTTAAAATTATTCTTCTACTCCTCATTTGTCTTATACTGTCTCAGTACTATTATATTTACAATTATAGTGAACTGCCCAGTTTGTAGTACCACTGGTGTGTGGGGCGTCAGATTGTACAGATGTTATATCAACTCTTGCAAAACAGATCTTGAGATTCTGTCCCATTGACTGACATTTCTAGTCCACTCGTCCACAAGAATTTCTCCCAGCAATGACCTCATATGCCAGGATATTGAATCAATCTTTAAATGGGCATCAGTCGGTCGCATTTTGGCTAAACACCCCCCAAACGAAATCATTATGTACGCCCGACTCTACAATTCTTTTTATGAATTGTCAGATTTGAACATAGATCCTCTCACCACAGTGAACTGAATTAAATCGACCGTATATATGTTATCATCTATACTTTAGTCAGTAAAATAAGAAAAACTTGTGTTTTCCTTTTTGTTTGCCTCCCGTTTCGGGGGGTTGGGATGGCCTAGTGGTCTAGTGTGCCGCGCTTCGGCCTCTAGCTGGTCGGTCACCTCTGGCTTGCGGCTGAGGTTTCGAGCCCTGGTGTGAGCGTATGTGGCATGGAGATAGGGGCGCCTTCTCAACCTCGTGGGTTTCCTCTGGGCACTCCGGTTTCCTCCCACTGCTAAAGACCCCTACGCGCAAGCGAATTATTGAAATAAAATTAAAACCATATGTTAGTCCCGAAATGACCTAGTTTGTGTTGAGTGGACATTAAACCCCATTTCTCTCTCTCTCTCTTTGCCTCCCGTTTCATCAAATCTATACCGACCTACATATCCCATGTAGCCTACCGTTGCAATGATCAGATCTCTGTGTTAAAATCATATTTAGAATGAGTAATATTGGCTGACACCAACATTGTCCTTGAATTGTAGTTGGGTGTGGTAGAAATTGATTTTGATATAAATATTAATAACTTATATTAAAGTTCCAATTTCACATTTTCTAAGAAAGTCAAAACATAATTATTTCTATGTCTTTTGCTCAAAAGGTTGTCAACTCACTATTATACGGTCCTGGGCAAAATTTTTGGGGCATTATAAAGGGTGACACAGGGTGATTGAGGAAATAGTTACCCAATTACCTCCCTTGTTTTCCCATTCCTCTCCATGGACGGCCATCTTCAAACGTTTGAATTTGAAGTTGAAAATGATATTTTTGCCAATTTCTCAACTGGCAGTACTGAATTATAGGATTAATAGGATTATTCTTTAACAAGGTAGGACTGTTTATAGGTTCAATCTATTTTTGGGCTTTATTTTAATACATTTTAAAAATATAACTTAAAAAAATGCTATTGGAGCTTTAATATAAAAGAATATTAATTATCAACATTCATAAACATCATGACCATTGTTGATAAAAAAAAAAAAAATGATCATAGATTTGGTTCAGTCAATGTATACCGGAACCAGTTGGATAATTGCATCAAATATCTTATTGGACATCAGTAAATAAGGGTGGCTGTTATATTTCACCAAATTAATATGAGAGATTTTATAAAACATTGAATTTATTCATGCTCGACGGAAAAATAAAAACGCGGTTATCTCCCTTTGTCTCTGGCGTCGTAGACAACCGATAACTTTATCATGAAAAGCTATCAAAATTACATAACTTATTATACATTTCTTTAAGAAACAATTTCCATGAATGGTGTACTTGAACAAAGAGCAGATAATCTTTAAAATGTGTAATTAGTACATGAAAACGTAAAATTCGTCTACATGAAAACATACCAAAACATTGTTTCCTGAACAGTTATTAACTCCGCAGTAAATACCTTTGACAAGTCTGAACCATAGAACTGTATTATACGATCTATATATAACCATTGAACTGTACTAGAAAGGAAGTCTGACTGGTGGTTTATGTTATTCATCGCATGCGCAAAGTCTCAGAACCTAAGTTACTTCCGGTTAAACAAAACCCTGAAGAAATGCGTATGGAGTCCTGTGAGCTTCGGAATAAAATAAGAAAAAAACATCGTCTGCACAACTTCCAATTACCAAGATATATCCGAAATTAATGTTTAACCATGTGTAAGTTATTTTGTATCAATACGGTTAGTTGTCAGTACATGTTTCGTTCGTATAAAAATTAAAAGGATACTACGGTACCCAGCCGACACAGGCCTACAACAATAACACTAACACATAAAAAGTATAAGTTATTGAATAATCATTTTCAGTGAGAATGCGCCAAGGACGCATTCTATTGTATTATAAAACCTCAATTTGTTTCTATTCGATATAATAATATTTCGTCAAACGTAATAAAAACTATGCAGCTAGTCTAGAATCTACAATTTTCTAATTATATAGGCCTGTATACATGAAGGCCTATAGTCATGTTTTATCTTTACTTTAGGCCTACGTTTTTTTTTTTGGTGTATCAATATTCATTACTTCAAGGTGTCTTCATAGCCCCCCCCCCCTCAAAAAAGTAAGTTAATAGCTAAAATTTCCCTTTTAGTTTTAGATTGTAAGAAAAACTGTTTTGATAATTAGATATACCGTATACGTCTTTACGTGTATAAATAAATAAAAAATCTGTCTTTATCAATTAAAGATGTAGGAAAAATCAAATAATATCCTAAGGAAATTTTCTATAAAATTTAGACTTTAATGAATGGTCTCAGCATTTTGTCAAATTCAAATGTGCATTCAGTATTATAAAACAATATGTTTGCACACTGAAATTTCAAGGTAAACTTTTAAAAAAAAATCATTTGAATGGATGTTCTGTTTCTAAGCCCTCATTTAATATTGAAAACATTATATGTGTAGGTGAAAAATACCGATCGCTATCAAGTACAGCACATAGGCCATTCACTGTATTATAGACCTTAGGGAATCGATTTTCAGGTCACCCAACGAAAAAAAATGACCCGAAATTTTAAAAGCGTTAAGTGTCCGGATAAGCAACTTAGCCATTCTTAGTCAAAACAACTCAATTTTTTTTAGCCCAAATTTTGAGACATGGTATATACACCATTGCTCTATATTTTTACGTTGAAATTTCATAGGTACCCAGACCTTTATTTTTCCGACTATGTTCAAATTAGGATAATTCTTTTAAATATTGGTCGTATTGACATTATAAAATTTGCATGAATGTAAATCTAAATGTCAGATAGTGTCATGTTTTTTTCCATTCTTACACCATATTTATTTAATGATACATAATTATTGGATCTGAAAACTGTCTGTTAGGATTATGTTGAAAATATTATTATTAATACCCCTTTAAACTCCTCAATTTCTTTATGAAAATGTTAATACCAGTTACCCTGTACTTTCTTTCTTTTGTAGGCCTCTGAATATAAGATAAGCTCTTCACTGCTACAACCTTCCATAAATAATAAAGTGTGAAAAATACTTTGTCAGTAATTTCGGAAGAGGGCCTGGCAAGGACATTGTCTATTCGATTCGTTGGAGTACATGTAAAAGAATTCTTGACAATTTCCGAAATAAGAGTAGGTAATTAATTAGTCTGCTGTCTGGACAAAATTTACTTCATAGCACACTGTATGACAAACACTTGTCATTATTTGCCAAACCATGCAGAAAAATAGGAGATAAACCTCCATCTGTTAAAATATGCAGCCTCTATCGTGTTCAGAAAAAACTGATCCTCTATTGCTATTCAGAGGTTTTCAGGTTATTTTTTTTAATGTCTGTAATTGTTAAAATAAATAAAGGGGTTCTTTTTTTTATGTATCTTATTGTTGTTGAAATATTTGTTAGTAATATTCTTCTAACAAGAAAAGACCCCTGTACATATGTACTTCAAAATTGGGGGGTTGGGATAGTATCGAGTGCTGTGCATCAACCTCTTCTGGCCGGTCACCTCTGGCTTGCTGTTGTGATTTCGATCCCTGGTGTGAGCGTATGTGGCTTCGAGATAGGGGCGCCTTCTCAAATTCATGGGTTACTCCCACACGAAAGACACCTGCGTGTGCGCTTTGATAATAACAATGCAAAATAAGACTTGTCTACTATATCACCTTCGGTGGAAGTTGTCGTTTAACTCTTAAGAACAACAGTTCAAAATTGAAGAAGCATGGACAGGAAGATGCTGTCCGGGCAAAATTCTCCTTCCTTGGATTTTGCAAATAGTCATAGAATAAAGACTACCATATGTTATCGTAGCGAAATACTGAAGGATTGCATGTGTTGACAAGATAATGTTAAAACCCAATTCCATATAGTTCAAAATTGAAGAAGCATGGACAGACAGATGCTGTCCAGGCAAAACTCTCCTTCCGTTTTTTCATTGAAAATTGTTTTGAAGAATCAGTTTGTTTACAAAATTATGATGCCAATGTGTACCAATGAGCTTGTGTTTTTTGTCCCATCTAAACAACTAGACACTGTTCTTTGCCATGTTGTCCCTCCTACACTACCGACTGGGAGAAACCATGCTGCAAAATGCTGGAGAACTTTATTGAATAACACCAGCATACATAATCCTTATATATTCAGATTGGTATTTTTTTTCTTTGGAAAAAATTATAATGAATCAATTTGAATTAAAAAGATTAAGTATGAAGACAATGATTCTAATATCAAGATTTTTATTTTTGCTACGAAAATATTTTAAGTGCATCTTTTCTTTTGTGTGAAAATAGATTTGAAGAATGAGTTTGGTTACAAAAATATACATGATATTTACATCCTTAAATAATGGACCCAAAACAAAAAAGTAGTTTTATTTTTACAAGAAATTCTGTAGATCGATAAAATATAAAAAATTATTTATAAACGAAAAGTGCATCTTTTTTTTTCTCTGTGAAAATAAATTTAAAGAATCAGCTTGGTTACAAAAATACACATGATATTTACATAACATCCTTAAATATTGGACCCAAAACAAAACAATTCAAGAAAATCTGTAGATCGATAAAATATAAAAAATGAAGTAAAAAAATACGGTATTCATGTTATTATTAACTTCATAAATATAGGAAAGTTGTCTCAAAATTTCCAGTCGCTATTTTAAAATTATTACAAAATAATAACAAAAACATCAAATATCAGTTCACGCATGCATAGGCTTTGCAATCTACTGCTATATGGCCCATAGTATGGGATCTATATTTAAGTACTTTTTAAAAATATAAATACCGAAGTAAAAAATACGGTCTTCGTGTTATTATTAGCTTCATAAATATAGGAACGTTGTCTCAAAATTTCCAGTCGCTATCTCAATTACAATTATTACAAATTAATAACATTAATATCAGCTCACACGACTCCGCTTCATTATAAACAATAGCAAAGCCTTCGACCGGAAGTAACTTAGGTTCTGTGGACTTCGCGCATGCGATGAACAACATAATTCACCGTCCAATGACAGATACTGCAGGGTCAGTTATCCATTATTATACGATCTATATATAACTCTATGATGATGCCATCATAGATTATAGACCATGCTCATTGACGTCATATATGGATAGACCGCTCACGCCTTATGATTGGCCAGGGCCGCCATGACACGGAGAACGCTAGATCGGAGACGGTCCTACGCAAATTGTGACGTCATATGTGAATTGTGGGTTAGGGTAAGGGTTAGGCTTGATCATGGGTTAGGGTTAGGGCTAGCCCTGTTTATATCTCGGGACTTTGACCAAATCTACAGGTCCTAGCCCTTACCATAACCCTAACCCACAATCTATATATGACGTCATATGTGCTAAAATGCGTAGGACCGTCGCCGATCTAGCGTTCTCCCCATGACACATAGCGCGAGATTTCCCTTCAGGGCAGAAGCCGCGAAAACCAATGTAAACAAACGGCAAACTGATGGTGAAAGTCAATCAATTTTTGGAGGAAGTTAGGGTCCTATCGACAAACCTAACACATTAATTTAATTAATTGAAACCGTAGCTTTATTTTTGTACAGTTTTGGGGGGAATTATAGAGCGTTAAAGTGCCAATCCCGATAACTTTTTGGGGAATAAACTGTTTAATTTTGTGTTAAAATCCTTTAAAATCGATAACCTAAGGCCCATCTACTAACCCGATATTTGTGATACGCTTGTAAATAACTTAAACCTGACAGTCTTCGTCTGGAAATGGAGAACGTTTTATTATACAGTATCTGGATAAAACCAGACTTTTTTCTATAAAAATAATATGTAGGTGAAATTTATCTTTTGTTATCAAGTACAGAGCATGGATCATTCACTGTATAGACCTCTCAAGAAACATTAATCGATTATTAGGTCACCCAATGAAAAAATTGACCCGAAATCTTAAAAGGGTTACGTGTCCGGATAAGCAGTGTTGACGTTCACGTCCAAACTACTCAATATTTTGAGCTGAAATTTTGAGACAATGTTAATACACCATGCCACTATATTTTGGTCCATAAATTTCATAAATACTCGGACTTTAATTTTTGAGACTCTGTTCTTATCGGGATTGTCCCTTTAAACATTTTTTTCATAGGGAAATACAGACCGATACAGTGACGATAGCGCCTGTAAAAAGTATTTTTAGAATAAAATAAATCAATAAATTAATATTGTAAAATAAAATTCATTGCTTTAAAAACTTGTGCTCTAAAAGGCTGTGTCCTGTAATTTACAAAAATGTTTAGTTTGAAATTTTAGAGTTAGTAGTTTTTGTTTAAATCGAATTTTAAAACTGCCACGCCCAACATATTGGCATCTTGAAAATTTGGCACCGATATTTTATTCTATTTTTTTGTAACAGTAGTAATTGAGAGAACTATGGAACTTCTATGAAATACTTATAAACATGAAGATCATATTTTTTTACTTCATTATTTATATTTTTAAAAGGTATGTATTTCTTGAAGAAAAAACTTGGAAGTTTTAGGGTCCAATTATGGAATTTAACTTTTTTTGTCCAAATCATAATTTAGATGACTGCTGGAAATTGTGTCACAACTTTCTCTTAAGTGTATGAAATAATTAAAAACGCAAAGATCGTATTTTTTACTTCATTTTTTCATATATTTTAAAAATTACACAAACTAGCAGGTATTGTGGTGGTGGTGGGATTTTGAAATTGCAACACCCATTTTTTTATGTTGGAAATTTTTGTTACCAATATTTTTTCTATTCTATAGCTACCTTCTTAAGCATATAAAATAATTAAAAACATGTAGGTCATTTTTTTTACTTCATTATTAAAACTTTTATACTTAAACCTGATAGTTCATTTAAAAATTTCTCATTCGCCCCTTGACTCAGTTATACTCAGACAAGAAATTTGGTATGATTTATCAAAATAGATAAAAAGTAATAATGAAAATGTATTTTAATATGAACAAACCAACAATGAGGCTGATGTCTCTAATAAAAAGAGTAATTAGTAGATGGCACACTTGACATTTTTTAATTGCTTATTTTTGCCATGTATCAAAGTTCAAATTGCTCATCATCGAACTTTAACTTAGTCAAGGTAATAATGAAATGAGAGAGAGAAATGGGGTTTAACATCCACTTGACACAAACTAGGTCATTTTGGGACTAACATTTGGTATCATTTTATTTCAATAATTCACTTGCGTGTAGGGGTCTCTAGCAGTGGGAGGAAAGCGGAGTGCCCGGAGGAAACCCACGAGGTTGAGACCGCAGCACTCTAGACCATTAGGCCATCCCAACCCCCATAATGAAATGAAATGGGGTTTAACGTCCTACTTACCTGGGCTAATGAACACGGACATACACCATACAGTGTGCTATGAGGGAAAATTTGCCCAGGCAGCAGCGCTATGGTCTAGTCTTATACCAAATTCCAACTGCCAAAGGATTTTTTTATGTATACGTACGCCAGTGTGTACACAGGACCTCTGTTTTTCGTCCCATCTGAACATCTAGACAGCTGTCCTTGTCAGGCCATCCGTCCTGCACCATTGACAAGGGGAAACCACGAACTATCTCTGCCACTACAGGGATCGAACACCTGACCTCCAGGCTAGTGAGCCAGTGTCTGACCCACTTAGCCACGTGATCCCCCCCTTAGTCTAGGTATTGGTGTGATAAAAAATTTTTTAATAATTCGTAGTGGGAGGAAACCGGACGACCCGGAGAAAACCCACAAGGTTTGATAGCCGACCTTACTCCTTGTTATGTACAACCAAGGAATCAAAAACCACCCCAGTTCACTCAATGACAGACCTTATGATACAAGGCACTTACACACATGGCCCCTGTATAATACTGGCTATACAAGGCACTTACACACATGGCCCCTGTATAATACTGTCAATACAAGTTATGTTGCTTGTCTGATAAATAACCACACACTTATGATTTTTTTGCCTCATTGATTTCTATCTTTTCAAAATAAGAATATTCTTAACATTGTAATTACATGATTTTTGATTGATTGTACTGGTAAGCCTCTGTGGACGATTCTAACTTATGAGGGCCTGACAAGGACAGTTGTCTAGTCATTTGGATGGGACAAAAAACTGAGGTCCTGTGACCAGTGCACATGTTGGCATAAGAGTTTGATATAAGAGTAGGCTGTAGTGCCGCACACGCTAACCATTCCACCACCCACCCCCCCAATTCAACATCATGTTTCATCTCCCTGTCTATGGAAGGGTATCGCTGCCAATATTAAATGCTCTGCTAAAATGTCTTTTCCATTGATTATATGTAAAAAGTACAATGTACAAAGTCACAATACGGGTAATGATAAAGTCAAAATACCTCTAAGGACAAATTTAAATGTAAAACGACAAATGTAATGTGTCAAATGACAAATGTTTTAATGCAGAATGCTGTTCTTTGACATTTCTACATTTTACATTTCTCTCGTTACAAATCACATTTGCGCTCTGCAACATCTCATTTGTCATTCACGCTTTCTTTTCATCAACTTGCGCATAGCATCTTCTTAAATATCCAAATATAGTATGCCACGTGACTTATTAACATATATACGGAAACGTCCGATCTTTCTTGAAATAAGAATATGAATTATTTCTCCCAGTTAACGTGCTGCCATTCTTCAGTTGACTTCATGCCATTCATGGGTTCTTTAGCTAATAATTGATTAAGTTGACCTCAGTTGTTTGTCCCGTACTAGGAGAAACCTTCTCGGCCAATACAGGTCGAGCCGTAAGCCCAAGTGGTTTCGTGCGCGTAAAATCTCTTATCATTATTCCACTTTCTAATTTTTTGTTTTCGTAAGATTATATAAAATGAAGGAGGTCAAAGACAAAATATAGTACTCCGGCTGTGCCACTATGGACATACAGATCATATATATTCATACATTTATAATGGGGGGGGGGGTCTAGAGTGCCGCGCTTCGACCTCTCGCTTGCCGGTCACCTCTGGCTTGCGGCTGTGGTTTCGATCCCTGGTGTGAGCGTATGTGGCATGGAGATAGGGGCGCCTTCTCAACCTCGTGGGTCTCCTCCGGGCACTCCGGTTTCCTGCCACTGCTAAAGACCCCGTACGCGCATGCGAATTATTGAAATAAAGTTAAACCATGTTAGTCCCGAAATGACCTAGTTTGTGTCGAGTGGACGTTAAACCCCATTTCTCTCTCTCTCTCTCTCACATTTATAATATAATTATTGATACCGTATTATACATAACACAGGTAAGTGAAAAATTAATACATGTATAGGCCTAATAAGTAAATATTGTCGAGGTCTATATTATGACAATCACAACGGATGAAAAAATTCCCTGGCTTCTCCGTCCTTTCATTGTCCTGTTCCTGTTAAGTGTCATTTATTATTTTTCAAGATTGCGATTAGTTTAAAGGAGCTCAATCGATAACATTTGATTTGGGACCTAGAAATTGACATAAGAGAGTCGCAACGCATATATAATGTAACCTGAATGTATATAAACTGATTTAAATTCAATGGTTTCCGTTTTTACTCTTATTTCAAATCAGTTATGTTCAGCGAAATAAGTCAGTAGTCTCAATCGAATGCAAATTTCTAGCGTCTGGTTATTCCAGTCTACACACGCCGTTTGATTTGTTTCTAGCCTCTTTCCTCGAACTTGGTTTGAAACGCTTTATTGTACACGATTCGTGTACCAATGGTAAAGTTTTTATTGCGTCTTAAATATTGGATATCAGAAGTCCATCTTTTTCCGGTAAGATCACAGCATGAATTGTTGATTTAAATTGACAAATAATTCGTGTTTTCAATGTTGAAGATTTTGGATGATATTGAGTTAGAGACTTAGCTACTTTAAACCTTTCACAAACATCAATAAATGTTTACTAATTCGGGGAGGAAATTGGTCAGGATACTCATATTTTTAGATTCAACAAAAAGTTATATTTTCCTTTTACCAGCACAAACATATATAAATAATTTAAAAAGAAAAAAACAACTAATGGCGCGTTAACTGAGTTATCTTTCCTTTGGAACAATTATTCATATTTTTATTTAAAGAAAGATCGGTCTTTTCCGTATTTATGTTAAAGGGACAATCCCGATAAGAACAGAGTCTCAAAAATTAAAGTTCGAGAGTTTATGAAATTTATGGACCAAAATATAGAGGCATGGTGTATTTATCTTGTCTCAAAATTTCAGCTCAAAATATTGAGTCGTTTGGACGTGAACGTCAACACTGCTTATCCGGACACGTAACCTTTTTAAGATTTCGGGTCAATGTTTTCATTGGGTGACCTGATAATCGGTTCACATTTCTTGAGAGGTCTATATAGTGAATGACCCATGTACGGTACTTGATAACAAAAGGTAAATTTCACCTACATATTATTTTTATAGAAAAAAGTCTGATTTTATCCAGATACTGTATAATACAACGGTCTCCATTTCCAGATGAAGACTATCAGATTTAAATTATTTACAAACGTATCACAAATATCGTGTTAGTTGGTCGGCCTTAGGTAATGGGTTTTAAGGGATTTAACACAAAATAAAGCAATTTTATTCCTCGGAAAGTTATCGGGATTGGCCCTTTAATAAGTCACATGGTATACTATATTTGCATATTTAATAAAATGCTATGCGCAAGTTGATAAAAAGAAAGCGTGAATGACAAATGAGATGTGGCAGAGCGCAAATGTGATTTGTAATGAGAGAAATGTAAAATGTAGAAATGTCTTAGAACAGCATTTTGCATTAAAACATTTGTCATTTGACACATTACATTTGTCGTTTCACATTTAACTTTGGCTTTAGAGGTATTTTGACTTTATCATTACCGGTATAGTGACTTTGTACATTGTACTTTTTACATAATCAACGGAAAAGACATTTTAGCATAGCATTTAATATTGGCAGCGATACCCTTCCATACCTGTCCCAAAGCATAGACCAATCAAATTGCATACCTCTGCTTAGACCAAGCAGAAATTGCTCATAATCGAACAGTCAAGGCACATTTGACCAATCACCGTAAATTGGGTCCTGGAACTCATCAACTTGAAAAAATTTCCAGGTAATCTGGATGTCTGGTGGCTATTTTCAGGTATATATGAATGAATATACATGTATAGACCTAGGTAAAGTATTCATATCTTGCAATGTATTCATATCCTTTAAGTTAAGGCCTCCCAAATTGGGCCCTGCATTTTCTACAACTGGAACTGACTGGACATATGTTTTATTCTCCATCTGAACGAGTAGACCACACTGTCCTTGTTAGAACGTTATAGAACAATATTCATCACAAAAATATCAACAAATAAAAATCATATTCATAAAAATAATTTCTTTATTCATTCTTGAACACTTTTTTTTTTAAATTGTCTGTTATATGAGTTGCTGGTTTGCCCTCGGTGTTTGCCGAGAAAGTTCATCTGGATTTTCCAGCATGGTTCACCTTGTCAGTGGTGCAGTAGGCCTACAGAGGGCCCGACTTGGACAATTTTCGAGTCATTTAGATGGGACGAAAAACCAAGGCCCAATGTACACATTGCTCAGCCCGGGCAGAACAGCAGGATGTTAAACTCCATTTCATTTCTGTTGTGAGTCAAAATGTTTGAATCTTTTAGTTAAATAACAGTAAAATATCATTTTCTGTGTGACATAAAGTCTTCTTTCGAAAAATTTGTTATGTTATTCATGGCTGGATGTAGCAGGAAACATTTCATCTTATGAGACCTACAAATACAAAGAAGGTAGTACAGGGTTTAAAGATGTATCATCACTTACATAAAGAATATCAAGCAGTCCGAGAGGAGGTCATATTTCCAGGGCCTCTGTGTCAACCCTTTAAGCCTGTCTAGCTTTATTGTACCTAAATTTACATTTTGAAGAAAGCTAATTTAACTTTATCCTAAACCCTCTTTCTGATCAAATATATACAAATCGCTTTTATTGAAGTTTTAATGCATATCTTTATAAATAGCACTTTGAATTGACAAAATGCCTAGACCCTTTTTTTTATGAAAGTAGAAATTTTTATTGGGAATTGCTTTATAATCTTAATCGAATGTCAAACTCTAGCATCTGCAGTCTACATATTAGTATTTATTTGTGTGCTCTCCAGAAAAGAATATGCTTCACTGTCTAGCCTCGTTCTTCAAGTCCCTTGTTTAAAATGGGCCTGAAATGCATTATGGTACACGATTAGTGTACCAATGGTAAATTTTTTATTTTGTGTTATATATTGCATATCAGAAGCCCACCTTTTTTCCCCGGTAAGATCGCAACAATGTTGATTTGAACTGATAAATAATTCGTGTTTTCAATGTTGAAGACTTTGGATGATACTGAGTTAGAGACTTAGCTACTTTAAATTACTTTAATGAAGTTAATGAAAATGATGTAAAGTTTCTTTTTCATTTCATTAATTTGGGTCTATTAATATTACTATATCATTATCACCATAAGGGATGTTCGCCAGAATCGGATGTGACGTCACGGTAAATAACTGGTTGGCAGAAAGTGGTTCCAGCCAACGCGTATTATTGTAAAAATGGCTGACACGTGTGATAATATTATGTTTGACACTTACACATTAGCATATTTCCAGTCTTTGACGTTAGATCCTAAACATGGATATAAATCTGAGTTATCTTACGATTCGGAAACGAAGTTTTTGCCAGATCTATACCGTTTTTGAAAGACAAATGGAGCGGAGATCCGAACACATGGCCGGACCCGACTTTTGCCAATTTTGTGACATTTACCTCTACGCCATCATTGTACACAAAAGAATCTATGCAAGCTTATAAATCATTAGAATTAGAGGCTTATAAGCAGGCCCGTAGCCAGGGGGTGGCAAGGGGTGGCAATGCCCCCCTGAAAAAATGTTTTGCCCCCCCGAAAGAAAATTTGCCAACCATAACTCTAAAATACCTACTATATATATAGACTGTAACGGGTGTGCCCCTCCTAAAAACTTCACTGCCCCCCCAAAGCCAGCAAGCTGGCTACGGGCCTGCTTATAAGTAAGTTGAAATTTAAATCAAATATGAATATATTATTATACTAAATTATGCCGTTAATTGATCCACCGCCGGTATATAAACAGCTTCATTCCATGTCATTGTCATGTAGATTTTATCATTATCAAGCAAGACTACATATACATGAAATTAATTGGTGCAAAGTATTTTTTTAAGTAAGGCCTACCAAGGTACCCAGGACTAAACTCTTATCTATTTAATTGGACATTTAAAAACTGTGTGGCACATCAATTAAAAAATCATAGTTATAATTACTGATTTGATAAAATCTATCATTCTTAACAAATTTATGGAAAAATATTCTAAATTACTTTTTATACGCCCACATTGAAATGTGGTCGTATATTGTCGTCGCCCCCGTCCGTCCGTCCGTCCGTCGGTCCGTCCGTCCGTCCGTCGGTCCGGCGTCCACAATTGCTTGTGGACGCTCTACAGGCTAAAGTTAATATCCGATTGACTTTAAATTTATACACAGTGTTAAAGGTCATGAGACGAAGAAGCCTATTGTTTTTCAGCGATTTCCGATAATAACTACCAGAGTTATGGCCCTTGATCACTTCAAAAAATCTTGTGGACGCTCTAGAGGCCAAAGTTAATATCCGATTGACTTTAAATTTATACACAGTGTTTAAGGTCATAAGACGAAGAAGCCTATTGATTTTCAGCGATTTCCGATAATTAGTGCCAGAGTTATGGCCCTTGATCACTTCAAAAAATCTCGTGGACGCTCTAGAGGCCGAAGTTAATATCCGATTGACTTTAAATTTATACACAGTGTTTAAGGTTATAAGACGAAGACGCCTATTGATTTTCAGCGATTTCCGATAGTTAGTGCCAGAGTTATGGCCCTTGATCACCTCAAAAAATCTTGTGGACGCTCTGGAGGCCAAAGTTAATATCCGATTAACTTTAGATTTATACACAGTGTTTAAGGTCATGAGACGAAGAAGCCTATTGATTTTCAGCGATTTCAAATAATTACTGCCAGAGTTATCTCCCTTGATAACTTCAAAAATTCTTGTGACGCTATAGAGGCCAAAGTTACCATCCGATTGACTTCAGATTGATACATAGAGTTTAAGGTGTTGAAACGAACAAGTATTTTGATTTTCAATGAATTTAGATAACTGAACAGCTAAATCCATGATATTAAATGTTTCATGTATATACTAATTGTTAGCTTGGGGTAAAACTTTATAAAAAGCAATCAAATTCTAATGATTTTCTGATAATTACATAATGAGTTGTTACTCTTAATCAGTTTTTAGTGTATTACAAATGTTTCATAACCGAAAAAAGTAAAAATATGCGACAACCCTTGTTGACTGCCCGGACGATTTAGCTGCTGTGGGCGTATGTTTCGTTGCCTGGCAACCTATCTTTATATTATTAGGTATGTGGTCAGTGGACATGTACAAGAGATCTTCGAGTCCAGGGGGCTGTAGCAAAGGACAAACAGTTTTGTTTAGATAGAAATTTACAACTTAAATCCACTCATCGTTATTATTCCCAGATACAATTTCAGATGTATATTTCCAAGTTAACTTTTTGTGACTTTGTTGTGCACAATAAATGTAGACCAGCTCCAAGTATGGTTATTGTACGCTCTGCACTTGATGTAGCATTTTGCAAAACTTTAATTTCAAGGTGGGAACTGTTCATTAAAACTTTTAT
The DNA here is from genome assembly GCA_948474765.1 of Patella depressa. Taxonomy (NCBI): domain Eukaryota; kingdom Metazoa; phylum Mollusca; class Gastropoda; family Patellidae; genus Patella; species Patella depressa. The sequence continues at coordinate 61,074,523 of OX419721.1, read as the reverse complement.
TATTAAGGAACTTGTCACTAGGGAATTGGAAAATCAGAAAGAAGAGACATCAGCATTAAATAACCAAGATTAAGTCAATGACTTTGTCACTTGGTGTATTTGTTCGGAGCCAGAGTATGGTGGACGCATGATCAAGTGTGACAATTCTGATTGTCCGTATGGATGGTTCCACTATAAATGTGTTAATGTTAGAAGAAAACCAAGAGAACAACAGTTTTGCCTAAATTGTAAAACATAGAAAAACACATGTACCTGTGCTTTATTCAATAAATTTAATATGTTTAATGATCACATGTATGTTTTAAATTAATGATACAAATGAAATGGGGTTTAACATTCACAACAAAGGAAATGGGGTTTAAATCCAATGAAAGTCTGTTATATACCAGCCCATTCCAGACTCCAGTGATGGCGTGGCGGCCCATTAAAGCCACCGGCCACATACAACATGATCATCATCGCTCCATGACCGGTCAAATACCCCCCTCCCTAATATAATTTTCAACAGAATTGGACGAAATTATTTTTTTCATTTTTTGTCCGACCGGCCCAATCGGCCCCTGAGTCTACCCTTTCCAGACCCCCCACCCAGGGGAATTCACCAAATAAATACTTCAATACAGTAAATGATACTGACAGTTCTTGAATAAGAACTATTAAAAACTGAGGGCATGTGTTTTGTAAGGCTGTCTTTGTTATGCCACTGAATCAGAAAGTTAATTTTTCCTGCCAACTTAGGTAAGCCTTGATTTAATATGTCGTATATGGTTGAAAGAGAAACATCAAATCTGTAAGTTAAGTACCGTACCGATGTTGAAGATTTAGCCTAAATTTCATCAGGATACACATCAATACAGATGTTGGTGAAATCACTTTATATACAGGCAACAGATAAGAACAAGATGAAATTTAATTATATTATCAATGAAAAAAAACCCCGAAACCCATTTATAACAAACCATCAATGGATCCTTGAATGAAGGCGGAGTGCAGGTAGGCCTAATTAAATCAGAGTTGATAGTATTTACATTAGATGTAATAATAGTGATCCCTGAGATTAAAGTATTACCCATCTAGTAAAAAGGAAATGGAGCCCTCCATTAAGCTAATTTTATTTTAGAAAGGCGGGATTTATTAAACTATTAATTGATAATTACAATAACAAGTCACAACAACCCTGAGTGGATAAGCAAAGAACCAATTATTGAGTATCATTTTGAAAACGGTTATTTTATGGCGGGGGAAAGCGGCAAAAACCTAATGCTATGTAGAAATGTCTAATTCAAAACACACATGTAACATAATGCCATACCAAATACCTAAAACGTCTAATGCAAAAAACAAAATACAAGAAACCTCTAATACAAAATACCTCATACGTCTATTGCAAAAGACAAAATACAAGAAACCTCTAATACAAAATACATATAACCTCTTACGCACAATTGATTTTACAATCTGAAACATCTACCATAAGCATTAGATGACATATCTCGTTGTCATTACTTACATTTCTCCACTGAATTATCTTTATTTAGGTCAATGTCAAGGTCACCGAACACAACTTGGCGACCTATTCGGCTAGCGAGCTATTCGACCGATCCAGCTGGCAACCTGTTCGTTGGCAACCTATTCAGAATTAAGACAACAGTCGCCCAAACTCATCTGTTTTTAACAACCAATAAAATCCAACGTTACGTCTATCAAATGAAAGTAGAATAATATATTATTTTTATCAATTCCTTTAGCTCAGAATAGAGATGTAATTTCGCATTATCGTACAAAATTCTAGACATCCAACTAAATATATTCCGAAAGGTAATTAAATAGGCTTTCTAAGTATTATCAGTAAAAATTGACACATTCATATTAAAGGGCAGCACTCTCTTCCTAAACATGACCAATTTTTTAAAAATTTTAAATCTAAAAACTGTTAATATCCCGTGTCAAAATTCGGACCATCGTACAAAATTCTGATGATCCAACTAAATATATTCTAAAAGGTAATTGAATAAGCTTTCCAAATATTATTAGTAACAGTTGGCACAATCATATTAAATGGGTGCGCTCTCAACCTGAACATAGCCAATTTTTCAATATTTTAAAGTGAAAGAACGGTAATATTTCGAGTCGAAATTCGGACCATCGTACAAAATTCTTAGCAACCAGCTATATATATTCTGAAAGGTAATTGAATAAGCTTTCTAAATATTATTAGTAAAAGTTGGCACAGTCATATTAAAGGGGCGCGCTCTCAACCTGAATATAGCCAATTTTTCAATATGATTGTGCCAACTTTTACTAATAATATTTGGAAAGCTCATTCATATACCTTTCCGAATTTATATAGCTGGATGCTCAGAATTTTGTACGATGGTCCGAACTTTGACACGGAATATTACCGTTCTTTCACTTTAAAATATTGAAAAATTGGCGATGTTCAGGTTGAGAGAGCGCCCCTTTAATATGATTCTGCCAACTTTTACTATTAATATTTGGAAAGCTTATCCAATGACCTTTCAGAATATATATATATGGATGGTCAGAATTTTGTACGATGGTCCAAATTCGGACTTTGAAAAAAATTCCGGTCTATCTTTACATATAGAATATTGAAAAATTGGCTATGTTCAGGTTGAGAGCGCGCCCCTTTAATATGACTGTGCCAACTTTTACTAATGATATTTGGAAAGCTTATCCTTTCGGAATATATATAGCTGGATGCTCCAAATTTTGTACGATGGTCCGAACTTTGACACGGAATATTACCGTTCTTTCACTTTAAAATATTGAAAAATTGGCTATGTTCAGGTTGAGAGCGCGCGCCTTTAATATGACTGTGCCAACTTTTACTAATAATATTTAGAACGCTTATTCAATTACCTTTCAGAATATATATAGCTGGTTGCTAAGAATTTTGTACGATGGTCCGAATTTCGACTCGAAATATTACCGTTCTTTCACTTTAAAATATTGAAAAATTGGCTATGTTCAGGTTGAGAGCGCACCCCTTTAATATAATTGTGCCAACTTTTTACTAATAATATTTGGAAAGCTTATTCAATTACCTTTTAGAATATATTTAGTTGGATCACCAGAATTTTGTACGATGGTCCGATTTTGACACGGGATATTAACAGTTTTTCTCTTTAAAATTTTTAAAAAATTGGTCATGTTTAGGAAGAGAGTGCACCCCTTTAATATGAATGTGCCAATTTTTACTGATAATACTTAGAAAGCCTATTTAATTACCTTTCGGAATATATTTAGTTGGATGTCTAGAATTTTGTACGATAATGCGAAATTACATCTCTATTCTGAGCTAAAGGAATTGATAAAAATGATATATTATTTTACTTTCATTTGATAGACGTAACGTTGGATTTTGTTGGTTGTTAAAAAATAGATGAGTTTGGGCGACTGTTGTCTTAATTCTGAATAGGTTGCCAACTAACAGGTTGCCAGCTGGATCGGTCGAATAGCTCGCTAGCCGAATAGGTCGCCAAGTTGTGTTCGGTGACCTTGACATTGACCTAAATAAAGATAATTCAGTGGAGAAATGTAAGTAATGACAACGAGATATGTCATTTAATGCTTATGGTAGATGTTTCAGATTGTAAAATCAATTGTGCATAAGAGGTTATATGTATTTTGTATTAGAGGTTTCTTGTATTTTGTCTTTTGCAATAGACGTATGAGGTATTTTGTATTAGAGGTTTCTTGTATTTTGTTTTTTGCATTAGACGTTTTAGGTATTTGGTATGGCATTATGTTACATGTGTGTTTTGAATTAGACATTTCTACATAGCATTAGGTTTTTGCCGCTTTCCCCCGCCATATTATTTGTAATGATTTACGTAGGCTAATTATTATTAATTTTGAATACTATTTATTTAATGGAATATATTATGGTTAGCCTAGTTGCGAATACAATACGTAATTTAAAGATTGTCATACGGCGTGGGGAGGAAAAACCGGGATTAGTAATAAAAGTAAAAGTTAGTGTTAGTTGGTTTGTGTCTTCTTCCTATTTGAATGGCTTTGTCATCGTGTAGTTAGGCGGGTCAAACTACGGCTAAATGATGTCGAACGTAGAACAAATTGCAACAAAAGGTTTTTTGTTATATATTGACTCAGTATGATGTTCTAAGTAAGGAAAAGAAAGTTTACCAAAATCAGAGTCCAAATAAGGACAGGGGGCGTGGCCAAATCCAAGATGGCGGCTGTCGATCAAAACTCGTAAATATCTCTAAAACTATTGGATTTAGACACCATAAATGTATTGCGGACAGATAGGAAGTCGGTACCAGCGAGTCCAAAAATCGCGACGTTATGTCTCTATGACGTCATGACGTTACTGTGACGTCACAACGGCATATCAGACGTCGCATTTTTTCCAAAACCAGTCAGTCCATTTACACGCGTGTTTACAGTACAAACGAATACTGATGCAGAGAAAAGGATATTCACATAATGGGTTCATAAAGAAGAACAATGTGTTACACTAACGTAGAAGGGGGCTAATAGTATATGAGTATGACAGCATTGTCGTAAATTGATACTATTGCAGTAGCCGTAGGAACGCGCATTCGTTTCAAATGTTGACAAAAATAGTCTACACCAATTTTAAGAAATGAAATGAAATAAGGCTATGCATGTATTACCAACTGCTCTAGGTTCCATCAGTTTGATGCGAGGAGATTTTTGCCATGCAGTGCTGCAACGACACTCTTATATCGAATTCCCACTGCTAAGGGTTCTTTTCCTGGACCAGTGCATTCAAGGCTGACTGATTTTGACATTTGGCTCACTCAGAAGTAGTTTAATCCCCAAAAGGATTTATATTTTGACACAGGTGTCGTCTAGATTTGTTACAAAACCGATTTGGACCGAAATGCGAACAACACCCCCTGGTAGTGTTTCTGAAAGCATAACTTAGAGAATTACGTATCAGGAGCTACTTTCACATGGACAGACAATACCAGCGTCAAAATTTAAAATATTTGTTTAGAACAAAACAGTGCAAGATGGTGGCCGCCATGAACCGCCATTCGCTGAAGCTGTCATTGAAAACGACGTAGATGTTATTTTTTTGTGAAAAATCATTGAAATCATGTTGGGGCTGTACGGATTATATAGTCCTAAAGGTTGCAAAGGAAACAATATAACGTGTTGTGGAATGTGGATGTTGACATTTTGGCTACTAAATGTGCCTGAGATAACTTCTCCACAGGTAGCGTGTATCAGATGTTCCGATTGTACCGCAGATTTTAAAACGGTGAAAATTGGTCTACCCGATATTTACGTTTTGCCACTGGCTCTAGCTGAAATGATACTAGTCCGGCAGTCAAACACCAGGTGAAGTCTTGCGATGGAAATAAAGCAGGGCCCGTAAGAGGGGGAAGGCAACTGGAACACTTGTCCAGGTGTCTGACTCTAGAACTCAGAGGGTACCAACGGTATGCCAAGTAATGTTTTCAACAACATTTGTTGGTTTAAAGGAACAAATAAAAAAAGCTTTTACTTGATCGTAAAGCAGAAGAAAACCGGTAACTTTTCTGAATGTTAGTACCTAGTTCCAGGGGTAAGATTAGAATTGGATTATGTCAGTTCACCTTTTTGGGAATAATTGGTAAATCTAGAAATGTAAATCACCTGCCCAGACCTTAGTGCCGTGGAGCCCCGACCCGTTCTCGTTCCGTTTGATGCTATCATCATCGTCAGGGTGTCCCGGTCAAGTCCGGGCCTGAAGAACGCTTCAATGAACTAATGACCCAGTTACCCAGACATAAAATATGCCTAGTGACGCTAGAGACTAGGTGTTTTGCAAAACGTTTTGCTGAGTTGCTTGTCCCAGGGTCATGAAATAAAGACAATCTAATGTTTTTTGATGGGTTATATATCTTTAATATGTGTCGATTCAGAATGTTGCCAATTTGAATACATATTAGTATTCCAATATGACGGCTTTATTACAAATATGGCCAAATTTTGCGTGAAATTATGATGTTAGCAATGTGATTGTATAATACGTCAAATCGTAGGTTTTCGAGGTAGACAAATTAATACCTCAATCGCAAAATGTGCCATGACCGATTAAAACACCATTATGAGACTCAAATTCGACAAAATATCCATGTTCAGGAGATCATGGAAGAAAAAAGTAAATTTAGCAGTTCAGATATGAATTCGGCTACCTGGAAAACCTCCAGTTTAAACGTAGTACACCATCTTATTACCATGACTACCGTGCTCATTATCCCAGTTTGGGCAGAGCTGTAGGACGTTAAACCCCGCCAATGCGAATATAGCGGTCAAATTGGAATACCTTCCTGGAACATATTTTATGTTGATATCTTAATTATGGGTACACTAAAACATACACAGGGAACTTTGTGATTTTCTCTCAAAATTGGTTCCATTTTGATTTTGTTTTCCTAGTAGAATTCGCCGTCACTTTTAGGGGGGGGGGGGGCGATTCCAAAGCTCTTTGGATTCAACGAGTCGTATTGGTGACAAATATTAGAACTGCTTCAAAATCGGGTCTAAAATAACTATGTAAAGATGGTAGAATCAATTATGAGGATGAGAGCGATGATGCAGTGGCCAAAAAGATAAAAACAAGCGACATTAAGGAGCTCAGTGAGGCCATGTTTTGACACCCATTTCTGCTTGTACTGGGGAAGTGCATTGATTGTTGAATCAGCAGTGCCTATCGATTTTTACCTTTTCGAACTCGTATTTGCCCAGATATGATCTGGACCCCCAAAACACCACTCTTAATTAATGCTTTTTGGGACATTACCGCCAAAAATGGTTTTGTAGCACATCTCGGGAACATCTAGGAAATTTGTGTCAAAATAAAAAAAAATTTTGATAATCTTTAGACCGAATGTCAAAGTTGATCAACCCCGCCGATTCAAACTTTGATGCAATTCTCCAGTAAAGTGCGTAGGCCGTTGCGGCATTGCAGGAAACATTTTCCCTCATGGCACAGCGGGATGGCCTAGTCGGAGTAGACCAATAGGATGCATAACCCCATTTCGTTTCATTTCTCCCAACAATTGAAATGAATCCGGGTTCCTACAGCTACACTAATAGTACCACCTACCGACAATGCAGCAATATTTATTTACTTTAAACCTCGTACATTATTCTAACGTTTTGTTCAGCATTTGTTTCTGCTGTCAACATGCGTAAATGGACTGTTTTTGGAAGAAATGCGACATCTGATATGCCGTTGTGACGTCACAGTAACGTCATGACGTCATAGAGACATAACGTCGCCATTTTTGGACTCGCTGGTACCGACTTCCTATCTGTCCGCAATACATTTATGGTGTCTAAATCCAATAGTTTTAGAGATATTCACGAGTTTTGATCGACAGCCGCCATCTTGGATTTGGCCACGCCCCCTGCCCTTATTTGGACTCCGATTTTGGTAAACTTTCTTTTCCTTACTTAGGACATCATAATAAGTCAATAGAAAACAAAAAACCTTTTGTTGCAATTTGTTCTACGTCAAATGCTAATTTGACTAGACTAAGTCGTCGTCTCCTCATATTTTAAAATTTTATCATTGCTTGATAATGACTAGACGAACCCAGCGGAAAAGTCGCTAAGTAAAAAAAACCCAACTTTAATCAGATTATATACAGCGCAAAATGTCTTTCTGTTAGCGATGTCAGTCAGTCAGCCATTTGTAAACAACCGATTTTGCCAACCAATGGTGTCACATGACTAATTGTGACGTCACGGCGAACATCGCTATAGGCCTAGATCTATTTTGTAAAAATATATATAGGTTCAACCCCTTTTAAATAAAGTCATCTTAATTATCCTATTTTAATACAAAAAAGTTATAATCGACAGTTTTTTTTTCTTGCAAAACAAAAATTAAATTTGTAAAATAATTAAAATGGTATTGGTACACGTCTGGTTGGGTAAATAAAGAAACATTGATTGATGATAATGCTACTAAACACGAATATGTTGTAGGCCTTAGCGAGCTCACAAGTTAAAGATAGGCTGGCACTGCCAGGCAGGATACGCCCACATTTTCGAGAGATGGACAGAGAACAAGCAATACCGAAAGTGATTTTTCCTGCATCTTTAAGTCCTGTATTTCATACTGTATTTGGAGCAGCCATTTAGTTGGTCAGTTCCAGTCTGATATTAATGAAATTCGAAACCGACAATGATTATGGTGTGACGGTACACAACCTAGAAATGTGACTTTTCATAAAAATCGGATAAGAATTGTGACCTGTATTGAGTCCACAACCATGATATACCATATTTTTACATTATTCGCGTACAAACGGCGACCATTTCGTCCGGCAATTTTTGTATGATTTTCACGAAATTAGAACTCAACCTTCCTAATCAAAATCGAATTAAAATTAAGACCTATACAGGGTCCACAACCATGATATACCATTTTTTTTAACAGTATTCGCGTACAAACAGCGGCCATTTTGTCTGTCAATTTTGGTCCGATTTTCCCGAAATTCAAACTCAACCTTCCTTACAGTGTAACGGTGATATAATCAAACGTTTTTTTAAATTGGATAATAATTGTGACCTCCAGAGGGACCACAAGCTAAAGAAAGGGGGATTTTGCTTATAACCAGGGGCCATAATTCAGGAAGTTACGATCCGATATGCGCAAATATCGAAAAGAACCAAGATCTTTGGGTTATAACCATGAATTTCAAGTTTCATCAAAATCAAATTAAAATTGTGACCTTTACAGGGTCCACAACCTTGATATACCATTTTTTAACAGTATTCGCGTACAAACGGCAGCCATTTTGTATAGCAATTTTGGTCTGATTTTCCTGAAATTCGAACTCAACCTTCCTTACGGTGTAACGGTAATATAATCAAACGTTTTTTTAAATCAGATAATAATTGTGACCTCCAAGCTAAAAAAAAGGCAATTTTGCGTATAATCAGGGGCCATAATTCAGGAAGTTAAGATCCGATATGCGCAAATATCGAAAAGAAGCAAGATCTTTGGGTTATAACCATGAATTTCAAGTTTCATCAAAATCGAATCAAAATTGTGACCTCCACAGGGTCAACAACCTTGATATACCATTTTTTAACAGTATTCGCGTACAAACGGCGGCCATTTTGTATGGCAATTTTCGTCCGATTTTCCCGAAATTCAAACTCAACCTTCCTTAGGGTGTAACGGTGATATAATCAAACGGTTTTTTAAATCGAATAATAATTGTGACCTCCAAGCTAAAAAAAAGGCGATTTTTCGTATAATCAGGGGCCATAATTCAGGAAGTTACGATCCGATATGCGCAAATATCGAAAAGAAGCAAGATCTTTGGGTTATAACCATGAATTTCAAGTTTCATCAAAATCGAATCAAAATTGTGACCTCCACAGGGTCCACAACCTTGATATACCATTTTTTAACAGTATTCGCGTACAAACGGCGGCCATTTTGTATGGCAATTTTCGTCCGATTTTCCCGAAATTCGAACTCAACCTTCCTTAGGGTGTAACGGTGATATAATCAAACGGTTTTTTAAATCGAATAATAATTGTGACCTCCAGAGGGACCACAAGCTAAAAAGGGTGATTTTTCGGACAATCAGGGGCCATAATCCAGGAAATTACATTCCGATAGCCGCAAATATCGAAAGGAACCAAGATCTTTGGGTTACAAACATGCATGTCAAGTTTCATCAAAATCGGTTCAAAATTGTGACCTCTATAGGGTCCACAAGCTAAAAACGTGATTTTTCGTACAATCAGGGGCCATAATCCATGAAGTTTTGATCCGATACATGCCAATATCGAAAGCAGCCGAGATCTTTTGGGGATAAACCTATATTTCAAGTTTCGTCAAAATCGGATAAGAATTGTGACCTGTAGAGAGTCCACAAACAAATTGTGGACGGACGGACGGACGGACGGACGTCCGGACGGACAGGGGCGACGACATAATACGTCCACATGAAAATGTGGGCGTATAAAAATTAATAATTGTTCTTTATTTCTTAAATTTATCTTGTTTTGAATTGGTAATAAAATAAGTTTTATAACGCCACGATACGGTCCGTGGCATCATACATTAGATAATACGGTATTATCTATGATGGCATTGCAGTTTCACTGTCTGTCACCGCTCCAACTGTTGACTGTAGTGTTATGGCAAGGCCTAATGATAAAATGCTTATCATACGGACGGAAATATTTACTGAAAACAAATAATATCGATAAAAAAAATTACTTACGCACTTTCAAATATTTATTTCGGACACAGTTTGTCAGTTTTGCAGTGGTAGTTTTGTTTTTCTATTATTCCAAAACTCAAAACACTGTCGTACAGATGGCAGCCATATTGGTTTCTTCCCTCAACGGAAGTCGCAGCGTCTCTACCACGCGAGTCTGGCGAATAGGCAGGCGGTCTATCTATACATAGAACCGCCCCTGTGATGAACATCGTTTTCGTTCATAGAGTTATATAACTCTATGTTTTCGTTCAATTCTCAATTACTACTGAAGTCTAGGCCTACTGGCCAAAAATCAGTAGACAACATATAAATACACTGAAAAAAACTTGTGTTGAAAGTTCTGAAACTTGTGTTGAAATTTCTGAAACTTGTGTTGAAATTTCTGAAACTTGTGTTGAAATTTCTGAAACTTGTGTGGTTTCATATACAAATTTGTGTATAACCATCAACAAAAACTTGTATTGTATTTCCCCCAATTTATATCCAATGTAGCAACCTTTCCCATGCAGCATCCCTCCTTTTGCTCTGTTTAACCTGCAAAGTTTGATAAATGAGGTAACAATATTTTTTTTGTTAAGTTATTATTTATTCATAAAATGATATTTGGACTGTTAACAGAAAAATAATATTAATAAAATTGTGTTAAATAACGACACCCCCCCCCCCCCCCCCACAAACTATAAAATAGCTATTTAAATTTTTCTTTACCCATCAACAAGTACTAAACATATAAAGACAGTATCCTTACCCCATACCCCCAAAATATATATAATTCAAATATATTTAAATTTAATAAGATATACACATTAGAGTTACATACAAACATTATCTTGGCATAGGGTGTAAATAAATTGATATTAAAAGTTATTACAATGACAGAATACATCAGTACATGTGTATATATATATGTTGTGAAAAGTCCCAAGACGGACGAAAAGTAATTTAAAATGTTATTAAACCAGTGTTGAAATCAGTTTGTGTCGGCATACCTTTTATCTTTTTATCATTTACCTTGAAACAAGAGAGAGAGAGGGAGAGAAATCGGGTTTAACGTACACTCGACACAACCAGGTCATTTTGGGACTAACATATGGTTCATTTTATTTCAATAATTCGCTTGTGCGTAGGGGTCTTTAGCAGTGGGAGGAAACCGGAGTGTCCGGAGGAAACCCACGAGGTTGAGAAGGCGCCCCTATCTCCATGCCACATACGCTCACACCAGGGCTCGAAACCACGGCCGCAACCCTAAGTGAACACAGAACTAACTTAATTCTTAAAAATATAATAAAATTTAGAAATATTATTTCATTTTATAACCTATTTAATAATTATAAATATAGTACTTTAAATAGCTTATGTAAATTTATATTTATTATTCAACAGACATTAAACTCCCTTTCAACTTAACACATTGTATATTATATTCATGTTATTATTATGTTACTCCCCCATCAACTTAACACATTGTATATATATTTCTTAATGTTATTATTATTATGTTATATTAAAGTTACATTATGGAAGATAAGATAAAGAGATGGCAGTTCTAACTATAATAGTTAAAAACTACATAGTGTAAAGGTAATTTGCTGAAAATTTCAGTCAAATTGATTCACTATTAGCCGAGAAAAAAGCATTTAAAATATTCATAGCCTCGGTCATCATTACTCAAATCATTAATATAAACAGCATAGTCTCGATTATCCACTTGATTGATTTAATTATCAACCGCCATTAAGCGGCATATACGATTTCAATCTGCCAACATCGAAGGCTAGCCTTGACAGAAAGAGTTTATTATGGTCTGGATGTGTTAATTAATGTCTAATTGATTATTAAGATAACATCTCAGGCTTAAAGACAGACTTGTAAAAAGCAGATTTTGCTCTTGCATAATGCTATTTTAATTAGATTACATTTTTTCTCTACGCTGTTTATTGTAACGGTTATTTGAGAATAAAGTTATTATTATTATTGTAGCGTCCTCTAACAAGAGGTATGCTATCAGTGAAGGTAATTCTGCCACCAGTGACTACTTGTTCACGGATATCTTCTTGGTCCTCTCTTACTACTCGTGTGTATTTTTCTTTATGGGACTTCTGTGTTTCAGCGTAGCGAAACGACTCAAGTTCCAATGCTAAATGAATTGCATCTTCAATGTTTGCGGGACGATTTTGTTGAACTTTCCAAACCATGTCGGAGTCATCTTGCAAGGAATCTAAGAAAGCGTCTCTTGCAAGGACATCCTGTAAGTCTTGCTCTGCCGTCGGGTAAGAAAACGTTACTAGTCGTTTAATACTCTGACCAAGTTCAGTCAGCTTTTCGCCGGGTTTCCTTCGCCGAGATTTTAACTCACTCCTATACATCTGGGTTTGATTTCTGGGTTGAAATCTACCTTCTAAAGCTGCAAAGAGCTTGTCGTAAGTGTATCGATCACCAACTGGAAGAGAGCTAAGGACCTGCTGTGCACTACCCTTGAGTGACCCTGCTAAATAATAACCCTTCTCCTGTGTAGACCAACCATTTATTACGATGCAAGTCTCAAAGTGTACTTTATAGTCAATAAGAGAGCTGGTGCCATCAAACGCCATTGGCTGTAGTATTGGTTTTTGGAACCTACAACCTGGTATTCCAGGATCTCTATTTACTCCTCTTGTATCTGGCTGTACTGGTCTAACAGTATCATGGGGATTGTGAAAAAAAGGATTATATTCTATAGGAGCACCCTGGTTCAAACGGGATTCAGTAGATAGCGTAAGATGCTCTATAGGCGCATTCTGATTTTTCATGGTATCAGCGGGAGCAGTGACATTCTCCGTAGGAGGTCTCTGATTTACCCTGTTTGTCCATGGATCATTCAATTGTCTTGCCACGAAAGGTCTTAACGATTCTTTGGGTCGGGTTCCGGCACAAGATCTACTTGCTTTTTAGGTAATTGCGGTTGCATTGGTAGCTTTAAGCTTGCGCTTAACTCTTGTAACTGTTTTCCTAACTCATCAACCTTTGTCTTTTGAAAAGACTTATCAGCAAAGCTAATGTCTCTTTCAGTCGACGACGGAGGAGTCTCTTGAAAAGCAGCCATCACAGAGCTGAAGCGTAATCAGCCTTCAAACACCAAGTTAAGAGGATCCCACCTCTGCCACCAAAATCTGTAGCGTCCTCTAACAAGAGGTATGCTATCAGTGAAGGTAATTCTGCCACCAGTGACTACTTCCGGTGAGTCACGGACCAAGCTCTTCGGATAAGCGGTTAAGAGATAAGCCAAAAGGTAATCTTCTCTTACTAAAAAGATAGGTTGCCAGGCAACGAAACATACGCCCACAACAGCTAAGTCGTCCGGGCAGTCAACAAGGGTTGTCGCATATTGTTTCTTTTATCAGTAAGGAGAACATTTACAACACATGATAATCTTATTACGAGTAATAGCCCATTAAATAATTATCAGAAATGATTAGAATAGTGTTGATGGTTTGTCTCAAGGCCTTTGTCCACAAGATATTTCAAAGTGATCAACTGCCAGAAAGTATCAGATATCACTGAAAATCAAATAGGATTCTTCGTATCATGACCCTAAACACTGTGTACAAATTTAAAGTCAATCGGATATTAACTTTAGCCTTTAGAGCATTCACAGAGTTTTTCAAAGTGATCAAGGGTCATAACTCTGGTAGTAATTATCGGATATCGCTGAAAATAAATAGGCTATTTTGTATCATGACCGTAAATAGTGTGTATAAATTTAAAGTCAATCGGATATTAACTTTAGATTTTTCAAAGTGATCAAGGGTCATAACTCTGGCAGTAATTATCGGATATTGCTGAAAATCAATAGGATTCTTTGTATCATGACTTTAAACACCGTGTATAAATTTAAATTCAATCGGATATTAACTTTAGCCTCTAGAGCGTTCACAAGATTTTTCAAAGTGATCAAGGGTCATAACTCAGGCAGGAATTATCGGATATTGCTGAAAATCAACAGGCTTCTTCTTATCATGACCTTACACACTGTGTATAAATTTAAAGTCAATCGGATATTAACTTTAGCCTCTAGAGCGTTCACAAGATTTTTCAAAGTGATCAAGGGTCATAACTCTGGTAGTAATTATCGGATATCACTGAAAATCAATAGGCTTCTTCGTCTCATGACCTTAAACACTGTGTATAAATTTAAAGTCAATCGGATATTAACTTTAGCCTCTAAAGCGTTCACAAGATTTTTCAAAGTGATCAAGGGTCATAACTCTGGCAGTAATTATCAGATATCACCGAAAATCAATAGGCTTCTTTGTCTCATGACCTTAAACACTGTGTATAAATTTAAAGTCAATCGGATATTAACTATAGCCTCTAGAGTGTTCACAAGATTTTTCAAAGTGATCAAGGGTCATAACTCTGGTAGTAATTATCGGATATCACCGAAAATCAATAGGCTTCTTCGTCTCATGACCTTAAACACTGTGTATAAATTTAAAGTCAATTGGATATTAACTTTAGCCTCTAAAGCGTTCACAAGATTTTTCAAAGTGATCAAGGGTCATAACTCAGGCAGGAATTATCGGTTATTGCTGAAAATCAACAGGCTTCTTCTTATCATGACCTTACACACTGTGTATAAATTTAAAGTCAATCGGATATTAACTTTAGCCTCTAGAGCGTTCACAAGATTTTTCAAAGTGATCAAGGGTCATAACTCTGGTAGTAATTATCGGATATCACTGAAAATCAATAGGCTTCTTCGTCTCATGACCTTAAACACTGTGTATAAATTTAAAGTCAATCGGATATTAACTTTAGCCTCTAAAGCGTTCACAAGATTTTTCAAAGTGATCAAGGGTCATAACTCTGGCAGTAATTATCAGATATCACCGAAAATCTATAGGCTTCTTTGTCTCATGACCTTAAACACTGTGTATAAATTTAAAGTCAATCGGATATTAACTATAGCCTCTAGAGTGTTCACAAGATTTTTCAAAGTGATCAAGGGTCATAACTCTGGTAGTAATTATCGGATATCACCGAAAATCAATAGGCTTCTTCGTCTCATGACCTTAAACACTGTGTATAAATTTAAAGTCAATCGGATATTAACTTTAGCCTCTAAAGCGTTCACAAGATTTTTCAAAGTGATCAAGGGTCATAACTCTGGCAGTAATTATCAGAGGTCACCGAAAATCAATAGGATTCTTCGTCTCATGACCTTAAACACTGTGTATAAATTTAAAGTCAATCGGATATTAACTATAGCCTCTAGAGCGTTCACAAGATTTTTCAAAGTGATCAAGGGTCATAACTCTGGTAGTAATTATCGGATATCGCTGAAAATCAATAGGCTTCTTCGTCTCACGACCTTAACCACTGTGTATAAATTTAAAGTCAATTGGATATTAACTTTAGCCTCTAAAGCGTTCACAAGATTTTTCAAAGTGATCAAGGGTCATAACTCTGGCAGTAATTATCAGATATCACCGAAAATCAATAGGCTTCTTCGTCTCCTGACCTTAAACACTGTGTATAAAATTAAAGTCAATCGGATATTAACTATAGCCTCTAGAGCGTTCACAAGATTTTTCAAAGTGATCAAGGGTCATAACTCTGGTAGTAATTATCGGATATCGCTGAAAATCAATAGGCTTCTTCGTCTCACGACCTTAAATACCGTGCATAAATTTCAAGTCAATCGGATATTAACTTTAGCCTCTAGAGCGTTCACAAGAAATTGTGGACGATGGACGGACGCGACGGCAATATACGACCACATTTCCATGTGGGCGTATAAAAAGGAACAACAACTTGTAATTTAACACTAAATTACCATTTATTCGTAAAGAACTTCTACACACAGGAGTATTAGTTACAAATAATGTTGCAATGTTTTAGATACCTATCAAGCAATAAGTAGCGGACGTTTAGTCCGACCCAGATTGCTATGATACCGAGGGCACTATACAGGCACTGTCTTAGTGTTCATGAGACAACTAGTCAAAATCATGGTAACAAAACAAACTGGGAGGAAATAAAAGGCAATGCAAAAATATATACAACGACATTAAATTAATATAACAACATATTATACATACTAACTGACATGTAGTCCACAATTTGATTTGATTTATATTGATATACAAAATATATAAATTAGGTTATTGAATCAATATTATAATCAATTATGGTGATAGAATCTCAGTTCTCTTGCTGGACTCTTCATCATTATCATTATTATTATTACATGACAGCGGTGTTATGATCTAATGAAATTGGCTTGTTATGATCTAATTAAATTGGCTTGTTATGATGTAATTAAATTGGCTTGTTACGATCTAATTAAATTGGCTTGGCATGTTAATAAATGTTTAAATAATATTTTACGATTATTGGTCCATTAAATTATTCTTAATCAGTCTCTTCATCATCACCATTTGGTTTAGTATCAGTGTGCTGAAGACCGATTAGTTGAGCAATATTATGAAAAGACACCGATCTCGGCATAGAACTGAGTTGCCACCATATACTGCGTAAGGAGTTGGAATTAACATTGTTGCCACTCCCACCCTCCTTGTCATCAAGAACCGGATTTTCTATCACACCTAGAAAATACATATCAATTGTATAACAATCATGTAAAATCTGCATTGTGAAATCTGCGTGTATCAAATTGTTTAAAAGAATAAACCAATTTATCAGTTAGATGTAGATGATTTAAGATTCAATAAACTCTCCGATGGTTTTGAATGGGATCAGCATGAGCAAAACGATTTGGTTTAAGTAATTTCGATAATTTGGTAACTCTAAGGTTAATTTTAATATCATATCATTTATAAAATTAAATAACATATATTTTCTTACTGAAGTGACGAAGAATCCTCTTTATGTGCAGTTCAATGGTTAGTTTATTTGGGTACAAGACAGCAAGATATACTATACCTGCAGTTCCTAAACATGCACGAATACGTTCATCGCATACTTCGGGCGTTGCATCTTGTGTAGGTTGAGGTTTGAACAGGTTGTCCTGATTTTCATCGAATGAGGCCAGTGACAAATTGTTACTATCCGATGGGCCCAAAATGTTCTTCACATTTAAGAAATTATCACCAAGACCTTCCTGGTCGCTCGAGATGGCTTGGTTATTGTTACTAACAGATTTCGTTGGTATATCCTTAACTGTTGAATTAATTAGTTCAGGGCTTGGACCTGTTTCAATCAGCTGTTTAACCTCTGTATTTTCATATGAATCTCTATTCCACGGTTTATCTGAAGACACGTTCAGGTCATTCAGGGCTCCAGTCAGATCTTCCATAGGTTTACTGGACGACTGGTTCTGGGCTCCAGTCAGATCTTCCATAGGTTTACTGGACGACTGATTGTTGGTACTCGGCGTAGCACGATATCCCAATTCAGGCTCCATTTCATACCCGGAGTCACCATCACTATCTTCATTGATTGGCGTTGGCTGATCCTGCCCGGTACTGAAATAAAACAATGGGTATATTCCAATAACATACTTTATATTAAAAATAATTTGATGTCTCTTTAAAGTGAAGAGTGAAGCAAACAAAAAATTGTATAATTTCACATGTATATCATATAAATAAACTTTTTTTCCTTTTTTAAAACAAAAATTCTTCAAAGATATATACTTACCCATTATAAATGGTATTTGGTTTATCGATGTTCCAATGTCCTCTTTCTCCTATTTGAATGTTTGAGCAGTTTATAAAGTGAATTGCACTGCCATTTGGGGGCGTATTGGTATATTTCTTTGCATCTCTCCACGTCCTATTAGTTTCATTATTTACTGGTCTTGAACTATAGTCAATAGCGTTCAGTTCAACACTTGGTTCACGATCACTAGTATACTCCATAAGATATTCACCCACTCCTATATCTGTAACGATACCATTGGTATTCTGTAAATGATCACTTGAGCTAGTTTTCACAGACAAAGCAATTTTGCCCTGGGTTCCATCTCCTCCTCCAGGAGCAATCTGGTTACTTCGATTCTGTGGAGCGTCAGTGTAACTTGAATAGTTGTTCGTACCTTTCAGTTCATCCACAGGATAACCACTGTCCATTGAAATATGTGATCTTTCATCTACAGTTAATTGCCTCTGAATAGGACGTCCTGGGTTATCATTCGAGTCACTTCGATTCCGTGTGGCATCAGGATTACCAGCTGATAAATGAAGAGTGTTTACTATTCTATTGGCGTGAGTTGAATCATTACTTTCAATATCTCCCTGGTTGCTTTGTCCATTACGGATGCTAGATATGCGATTTATTGAGAATTTTATCGTGGATGGCAATTCTCCGGATATTGTAGATGTGTTTGGCAGTTTCCGATCACAACCATTGACTTCAGGTGTAGGTTTATGAACATACTCCCGCTTCAGACGCCAGTGGAGATTATATTTAAATAATTCCTTTAACTCTTTCGTTGACCTATCTTCGTCAAACATATCAAAACCCCGTATGGTTGAAAAACCAGGTGGTATTTTGTAATCTCTCTGTCCCGGTGGTAAAGAGTGGAGATGTCGAACACAGTATCTTCGACCTCCCAGACCTGGGCAGCCTTCTTCTCCATTCACCGCAAGTCGTGTTAAACCAATAGCCTCTTCTTTGATGAGTTTAGTTGCCAGGTTCTGAGGGAAATTTTTGGTAAGAACAAAAAAGATGTGAGTACAATATTGTACTACATCAGTTGCTATTTCAGCAGCTTCAGGTTTAAAATTAGGAGCATTGAATAGACATACTTTAATTTTCTGACCATTGTCCAGCTTTATAGCATTCATAATATTCATATATTTCTCTGCTAACTCAGAATCCTTGTGGACATCAAATACAACGGCAGCATCAAAATGTTCAATTCGTTCGCGGTATCCAACAGCATCCATGTCCAGGTCATTTGCCATTTCTGTGTTTTTTGGTTAAGCTGTCAAAAAGTAATCTAAAAATAAATAAGGAAATGAAAACAAAAATTAAAAAAAATGAAGTCCAACTGCCTACCAGGGATACATACTGACATCTGTGCCCTGTTCGAAACCCAAACCAAACGCAACCCTCTTTAGCTGTTTACGTGCCTTCCGTACAATTAAACTACAACCCAAAGGTGAATTCGGGGGATTTGACAAAACTGAGAAGTATTTATAAATATTCATAAATGCTTTATCTCTTGTTAAAAGTTTTGATTTGCCCTCTAAAGATAAATCATTACTTACTTGTCATACTACCACATACTAATATAGCCAAATCAGGTACAGTATCTCAAGATTTTAAAAAGGGACAATACTGTAGAATATGTCCATTTTTAATGGTTTTAAAAAAAGTCCATGTTTGGGATTTTCACATCTAATTATAGCACACCCGGAAATATTTGTAGAGGCAGACCACCATAAATTTCCGCTGTCCAGCTCTAATTGTTCCCCAAATTTTCATTGGGTTGAGGGCTTTCCACTACAGACAGAGAAACAAATGGCCATGTCTTTGCACAAAAATCTGTATGAAGTTGAATTCCAAAATTTGGAGATACACAAACTTAAAGTAGCATACTTAAAACACGTAACTATTAGTTGTCCATATCACAGAAATCAACCTGGAGTTATCCCTCCGCTTCTAAATCTTGAATTGCCAAAAACTGGAAGAAAATATTAATTCAAACCCTCTTCGTCCATTCTTGACCAAACATTCAAAAACAAAAATGGGCGTAGAAAGGGGGGGGGGTGAGAGAGAGGGAGAGGGAGAGAGAGAGAGAGAGAATGGCTATAAATAGACAAACTACAATTTGATGGTACCGAGATGGTGAAATTAGGAGGTCTGATGGTTGTATAAATTCATAACACGGAAATTCTTTTCTTCATATTTTCACAATTGTTTTTGCAACGTTTATACGAGAAGCCCATGAGTAATTTATTTCAATTTCGCCAGACACTTCTTTATCGAGAGAGAGAGAGAGAGGGAGAGAAATGGGGTTTAACATCCACTCAACACAAAGTAGGTCATTTCGGGACTAACATTTGGTTTTAATTTTATTTCAATAATTCGCTTGCGCGTAGGGGTCTCTTTAGCAGTGGCAGGAAACCGGAGTGCCCAGACGAAAC
Source organism: Patella depressa (assembly GCA_948474765.1). Lineage (NCBI taxonomy): Eukaryota > Metazoa > Mollusca > Gastropoda > Patellidae > Patella > Patella depressa. The sequence continues at coordinate 61,054,170 of OX419721.1, read as the reverse complement.
CCACGAGGTTGAGAAGGCGCCCCTATCTCCATGCCACATACGCTCACACCAGGTGTTCATGCCTTAAAAGACATTGCATTATGCTCACTCCGTATTTTCATTAATAATTATCTCCCATTTCTCTACTTTTGTTTTAATTATTAGAACTCTTTAGTACTAAAGTTATATTCTGATGTTCAATTGACCTTGACCACAAAAAATCCATCAAAATTCAAATGGACACAGATCACTAAATATTCATGTAGGGCGAAAGTTATTTTTAGTCCTTCTCTCCCTTTCCCTTTTTCCCCCTTTTGCATGGCGATTTTTTGTTGACTTTTTGGTGTAGAATTGAAGAAAAGGGTTTAAAAATACATTTTCTGCCAGGTTTTGGTGAATATTCATGATTTTGAGGCGGAGGGATACAAGGGTTGTGAGGTTGGTTACGTTGAAAGGGAGGGCCGAAAATTGCTTTTTTAGTTGTCTCTACTTCCAGCCTGTGTGTCTCAAGTTTTTCATGGTGAACCTCATACATGCTTTTGGTCCAGAGTTTGCCACATGTTGCTCCATCTGTGGCAGAAATAGTCTCTTATCATCCAAACAAATATTCTACGAATATTCCCTTATGAAAAAGTCCTATAGAAAGAGTATAGGTTCCTATAGAAGTTTGGGGGATTCTATAGAATGCTATAGAATACTAAAGGAAAACAATTTCATTCTGCAGTTTTTTTTCAGATGACTATAATATAGATTCAAAAACATTTACTATAGTTTGTGTAGGATCGGTAGATGAGTTTTTTCGAAGTGTAATTTCCTATAGAATCCTATAGAATACTGTAAGAAACTATTGAAAAAAAAATAAACCTATAGATTCATCGGTGCTGCTATAGAATTGGTGGTAAAAACTATAGTTTTCTGTACAACTAACTTGTATCCTCGAGACAGTTGAGTAATCCTTTAGTTTTCTGTAGCCTTTGTAGTAAAAACTATAGTTGGCTATAGAATCTTTAAGAGGCATTTAGTAACTGGAAAGAGCAATAAACTATAACACATACTTATGGAATAACAGTTACTGATTTATTTAGGCGACGTTTCGAAGAGTATTCTCTCAACGTTTTCAAGCAAGTACAGTAACAAATGTGTAGGGCAATTATATATAGGGAAGCAATAACAACAATTCAGAAGCCATGCATGACAACAACAAGATCAAAGGCATAATAACAACATATCAAAGGCAAGGTGCATATGCATGATTAGTGAGACCACTCACTGATTAATTAATTAACATTAGCTGTATTAATAAGTAATTATAGGGGTAAACAACCAATCATGGCAAATCAGAAACCTTACATCAAAGGAATAGTAGCAGATTGATAACAGTTAATAACAACAACATAAGGAACAAATAAATGAGAAGCCATACATAAAACTAAACACCTGAGAAGTAGTAACTCCAGATCAAATATATCGGACATAATGAAGTTTATGGTAAATTATGAAAAATAAAATTGCACACAAAGCAGCACAACCACATGCCCTAAGTAATTAAAGTTCTTAACTAGTCCCATACTCCTCCTTCCGATTGGCGCACATACATTTATTAAGTTGAATACAAGAAAACAGTAAACTGGTTACTAAAGGATAATTCAAATGCAGAACCAAAATTAAATGGGTATAATGATAAATATTAGAGAGTCACACCTCAGTCATATTCACAGGCTTCTAAATAATTATAGTCCTATACATTCCATTGAATTTAGATCAACAATTAGGTAACAAGTATTTCCACAAGCAATACACACTGTTCGCGAATAAAATAAACTTAAGCACGTTGGAGAGTCTAGGCATGTACACTTCAGTTTAGGATTATTTCATCATATGCTCTTGGGAGGAATATTCCTGTGTCGCGATTGAGGTCTGGTTTGGATCTTCTGATATGTATTGCTTCCATGATTTTCCGCGTCTTTTCGTTGTGTTGGTTCAACCATATCCACCCTCGCCCGTCGAGCTATCAATATATGTGACGACAATTCCCTCCCCAGTGAACTCAACCACATAGAAAGTATACTAACCAATCTAAATGACTATCCGCCCCAGTTAGTTAAGAGCACTATAGAAGAAACTAAAAAGAAAACCAATACCGAACAGCCCAAGCCAGATAAACCGCCAATACGAATAACTATCCCGTTCCAAGGAAAGTTATCCTACCACATTAGAAGGCTTCTCACAACAACAGGTATCCAAGTCATTTTTTCAACAGGACGCACACTCAAAGACCACCTAAAAGCTAATGGTAAACTCCAACCAACTATTCCACTGCCGCCCAAAGGATGTGTGTATGAAGTTGTGTGTACGTGTGACAGCGTCTACATTGGAGAAACTCGACACCCTTACCTAAAAGAATCGCCCAGCATAACTCAAGGTCCTCCACAGCAGAATCTGCAGTTGCCCAACACCTTCAGTCCAATCCAGGCCACAAAATCCAATCGTCTAAGCCCCTAGCGCTGAACCAACACAACGAAAAGACGCGGAAAATCATGGAAGCAATACATATCAGAAGATCCAAACCAGACCTCAATCGCGACACAGGAATATTCCTCCCAAGAGCATATGATGAAATAATCCTAAACTGAAGTGTACATGCCTAGACTCTCCAACGTGCTTAAGTTTATTTTATTCGCGAACAGTGTGTATTGCTTGTGGAAATACTTGTTACCTAATTGTTGATCTAAATTGAATGGAATGTATAGGACTATAATTATTTAGAAGCCTGTGAATATGACTGAGGTGTGACTCTCTAATATTTATCATTATACCCATTTAATTTTGGTTCTGCATTTGAATTATCCTTTAGTAACCAGTTTACTGTTTTCTTGTATTCAACTTAATAAATGTATGTGCGCCAATCGGAAGGAGGAGTATGGGACTAGTTAAGAACTTTAATTACTTAGGGCATGTGGTTGTGCTGCTTTGTGTGCAATTTTATTTTTCATAATTTACCATAAACTTCATTATGTCCGATATATTTGATCTGGAGTTACTACTTCTCAGGTGTTTAGTTTTATGTATGGCTTCTCATTTATTTGTTCCTTATGTTGTTGTTATTAACTGTTATCAATCTGCTACTATTCCTTTGATGTAAGGTTTCTGATTTGCCATGATTGGTTGTTTACCCCTATAATTACTTATTAATACAGCTAATGTTAATTAATTAATCAGTGAGTGGTCTCACTAATCATGCATATGCACCTTGCCTTTGATATGTTGTTATTATGCCTTTGATCTTGTTGTTGTCATGCATGGCTTCTGAATTGTTGTTATTGCTTCCCTATATATAATTGCCCTACACATTTGTTACTGTACTTGCTTGAAAACGTTGAGAGAATACTCTTCGAAACGTCGCCTAAATAAATCAGTAACTGTTATTCCATAAGTATGTGTTATAGTTTATTGGCTATAGAACTAGCCTGTATTCTAAAGTCAGTTGTTGTTCCAATAGATTTGATGGTAAAAACTATAGTTTTCTATAGAACTATCTTACTGTCTCAAGTCAGTCATGTAATCCTATAGTTTTCTATAACATTCTGTAGAAAACTATGGAAAAATATTTTATTCTATAGATTTTGTAGAGAATTTATATTTATAGGGTACTTAAACCATTTTAAAAAAAATAACCTACTATACTGTAGTTTCCTACATGATAATGTAGTAACGATGTTCTATACTACAGATTTCAAAATTAAACGCTGACTTATTCTTACTATAGTTTATTATAGAATAATGATGATGCACATGTGTGAATTTATATTTATAGGGTACTTAAACCATTTTAAAAAAAATAACCTACTATACTGTAGTATCCTACATAATAATGTAGTAACGATGTTCTATACTACAGATTTCAAAATTAAACGCTGACTTATTCTTACTATAGTTTATTATAGAATAATGATGATGCACATGTGTGAATTAGTTAAAAGTATCTAACAAAATACTCTTGGATGCAGTTTTTCGTAATTTACTGTGATACCAAATGGCAAACTGAAATAAGCTTACCATGAAAAAAAATTAAGTTTTAAAGTAATATTATTTTAATGTAGAGTATGAATAAAATAGTGATACATGTTGAAATTTTCCAACCCGCCCACCCAAAAATGGCAGTAAAGGTAGATTTCTCACCAAAAATAACTTAATATTTAAGATATATCAATAAAGTAAAGACAAAGTTTATTTGAACAGTCTGACTGTTTGGTGACTTGCTAGTTAGATTTTAATGACTATAACAGATTCTGTACTCAAAATCATATCATTTGTTGAAGCCAGCAGGTCAACCGTGCATACCTGTCAACAAAGTATAATTATCAGCCAATTTACTCTCTTGAAATCTGTTTGGTTATTGTCTGAATTTTGAATTTTAAATTCAATGTATAACCACTTAGATTAATATGTTAGTATTAGCAAGAAACTGAAGAGAATAGTACTGTTGTTTTCACAGATTCGATTAAAGACAAAAAGATAAGTATACTTTATTACTTTTTTGACAATAATATTAAATAAGATACGATTGATGTGATTTTGTTATTTACTTAACCAATTATCAAACTATTATTTCCCCTATATTTCAGTTCTACCAAGAAAAAAAAACATGTAAAGTTCTGACTAGTGAATCATCAGCAGAATTCAGATTCATCTATGAGGGAAAAAACAAGCTTATCAATTTGGAAGAAATCATGGGCCAACTATATTTATTCCCAAAGTAAGAATTAATAAAAAATCTGTAGGTTTCTATAGTACCCAGAAAACTGTAGTGACCGAATTTCCAAACTACAAAATACTACAATATTCATTCCTATACATAACTGTAGAAATCCTACAGATAGTACAATAAAAAACCTATAGAATACTACAATATTTTCCTATAGAAATTATCTCATAAATCTGTAGGAAAAGCTATAGGATTTTCGTTACAGAAACTGTAGAATATTTTGGGGCCGTTATTTCCTACAGGCGCCCCAAATTCTGTAGAATACTATAGAATTTTATCCTACAGAAAATGGGACACGCCCCCCACAAAACTCTATAGATTTTTTTATAGAATTCTTTAGAAAACTACACTGGTATTCTGTAGGACTTTTTGCTAAGGGTTAGTCTGGATGGGTCCTCAAAATTTGACAGAAAGTCGGTCACTGTCTGGATTATCCAGTCTTTTAAGTTACCACGTGCTGAATCTATCAAAACATCTCGCTTGTCAACAATGACACTCTCTAAAATTTTGTTTTAAAGTTTTTAATTGAAATGGTAATTTTCTCTCGTCATGAATCAAACGTATGGCTTCTCACAATCTCCTTAATCACGATTCATGCTGTTGTATCGTCTCTATTTTGTTTCTAATAATAGATGTGCCAAGTGAATTGTGGGATATATTTTATCCTCGCCTTATAGAATCTATCAAAATCGGCCCGGCTTCATAATATCTATCACTTACCGAGACTTTAGCCAAAGGGTTCCATTGCCCATGCGTAACCGGGAGTTTGGTTTTTTATGTGGTAGATTATCCAGTAATTTTCGTCAATAATTGAGAACCGACCCAGACCCTCCGTGCGTTGAAGACTAGGGGGGGTCTGGGTGACCGAGACTATGGCAGAAAGCGTTCTACCCAACGAATATTTGGGAAAAAGTTACAGCCGGTCTAAGAGACGAGAATTAACATTAAAGTCAATGGGGAAATAATTAGTGATCTGTGGCCTGTCTGTGTATGACATGGCTGTGACTGATATGCCTTAGTTTTGAAAACATGATGACTAAATTGTCAGAAAATATGTATAAAATATTTTTAGAAGAGAAAAACTCAAAAAATGTTAAATTTTTAAAAAAAGTATCAAAGTTTGGAGAAAAATTGTGATTTTACTGCAAATTTCTCAATTTTCAGGTTTTATTTAATTTCTAACAGTAAGAGAAATACTTCAATGTCCAATTTTGGCGTATTCAGCCTCAGAAAGCACAGATAAAGTGAACAACATTGTAATTTCACCTAATTTTGTCTAAAAATCAGGAATATTCATAAAAAATCTACAGATTCCCCAATTTCGATGTAGAAATTAATGCCTTCATGCCTACTCAAAAGAGTCAAAATTTCTAAAACTGCCCTTATTTCCATTGCTAATGTAACTTAGATGGGATCTATAAGTTTGTCAGGTTTAGAAATAGCTCCAGTTTTCCTACAGAAAATTGAAAATTTGCAACACTGAGTTAATAATATTCAGCAGATGGGTTTGTACAAAATGTTCAAAACAGGAGTTGGCTCAATTTTGCCACCAATTTAGACAGAAAAAGCATTTTTTTTCCCTTTGAAACGGTAAATTCTTGTATTTCCTTCATGAAGGAAGCAATATCTCAGTCTTTATAGACATTTTTCATCCCACCATTCTGTTTAGAGAGGCTATAAATGCCCCACCCCACCCTTTTTTATTTATGTGTTTTGAGAGATTTAATTGCACCTGTGTTGACAATTAAATTATAGTATGTAATTGGAATTTGTTGTTGAATTACAAATAGGAATGTTAATTTTCACCAATAAATGGTTATTTTGTACATTTCCAGGATTTCTAACCTTTTTTGTTTAATGTCAAACTTAGAACCCTGAGACATGTCAGGTCAATAAGACCACACCCTGATAGAAAACTTGTGTAGATGTGTAAATGTCAGCTTAATGGTCAATATTTTCTTATCAAAATCTTGGATTGGTAGTGTTTGTTGCATTTATGTAAAATGTTAATTTTGCCCCGTTTCAGGCCTCTTTTATGGTGTCAACTCTGTCATAACTGTCTTTTTGACTTCATTTTTCCAGGCAATTGATGCAATGGTCCAGACATCTTGATACAGCACAAGAATTGCAATAAAGATTTGTATGATGCCTCTGAGTTTTGAGATGTTGAAAACATTGAATTATTTTCAAATTCGTGAAAATTGTGTATTCTGTGACCCTTTTGTTAGAAAGGGGTGGTCATACACCAAAAATGGCATTTTTTCTTTCATCAAGGCCTATTTTTAACCATAATTCATATTTATTGCACCTATTTTAGTTTTTATACGCCCACATTTTCATGTGGACGTATATTGTCGTCGCCCCTGTTAGTCCGTCCGTCCACAATTGTTTGTGAACAGTCTACAGGTCACAATTTTTATCCGATTTCAATGAAACTTGAAATATAGGTTTATCACCCTAAGATCTCGGTTCCTTTCGATATTGGCATGTATCGGACGGTAACTTCATGGGTTATGGCCCCTGATTGTACGAAAAATGACGTTTTTTAGCTTGTGAACAGTGTAGAGGTCACAATTTTGAACCGATTTGGATGAAACTTGAAATGCATGTTTATAAACCAAAGATCTTGGTTCCATTCGATATTTGCGCCAATTGGATTGTAACTTCCTGAATTATGGCCCCTGATTGTCCGAAAAATCGCCCTTTTTAGCTTGTGGTCCCTCTGGAGGTCAAAATTGTTATCCGATTTAAAAAACCGTTTGATTATATCACCGTTCCATGGTTATGAAGGTTGAGTTCGAATTTCGTGAAAATCGGACCAAAATTGACGGACAAAATGGCCGCCATTTGTACGCGAATAGTGTGAAAATATGTTATATCAAGGTTGTGGACCTTATACAGGTCACAATTTTGAACCAATTTTGATGAAACTTGACATGTATGTTTATAACCCAAAGATCTTGGTTCCTTTCGATATTTGCGCCCATTGGATCATAACTTCCTGAATTATGTCCCCGGATTGTCCGAAAAATCGCTTTTGTTCGCTTTTGGTCCCTCTGGAGGTCAAAATTATTATCCGATTTAAAAAAACGTTTAACTATATCATCGTTACATGGTAATGAAGAGAGAGTTTGAATTACGTGAAAATCGGACTAGAATGGACGGACAAAATGGCCGCCATTTGTACACAAATAGTGTGAAAATATGTTATATCAAGGTTGTGGACCCTATAGAGGTCACAATTTTGAATCGATTTTGATGAAACTTGACATGTATGTTTATAACCCAAAGATCTTGGTTCCTTTCGATATTTGCGCCCATCGGGTCATTACTCCTGAATTTTGTCCCCTGATTGTACGAAAAATCACCCTTTTTAGCTTGTTGTGCCTCTGGAGGTCACAATTATTATCTGATTTAAAAAAAAACGTTTGATTATAAAAACCAAACAAATTCTAATGATTTTCTGATAATTCCTTAATATGCAACAACTCTTGTTGACTGCCCGGACAATTTGGCTGCTGTGTGGGCGTATGTTTCGTTGCCTGGCAACCTATTTTTATGTACATATATTAGCCAGGGATGGTAAAATATAGCTGTTAGACAGATTCCTTTGGTAATGTTAGCTCTACAGCCAAAGATAGGATTGATTCAGTCATTGACATATTTAGGGGGTGGGGTTACATGTTTCAGTACAGACCTCTATAATTACAACCAATGCATCTGATTTGTGATTTTTCTGTTTGCATATTGTAGAGGGTTTCCAAAAATATATTACTAGCCAGTCTGACTGTCTAAAAAAGTGGAAAATTATTGGTTTTTTGAAAGATGCTACATGTAAATTTTGTACATTTTTCATATGGCAGTAAAAAAATATATTTTTGAAAAAAAAATCCAGATTATGAGTGTTTTCTGTGTAATTTGTTTGTAACTTGTCTTATTTTTTCACAAAACTCAAATACTGCCTTTAATAAGAAAGATTTTTAAACTTTAGCACAAAAGGCCCAGGGACCTGAGATGCACCGTTGTACATAAAGCAGCATGTATACTTAAAGGGCCATCATTTTTGGAGTTATTCTTTGATTTTGATTTTCTTTCACCGGTGTGTTGCCAGAACATATGGGAAGCATATAAAAGAGGCTGGCTTTTGGTGATACCTAAAGTTTCACTCCTATTGTCTTGTCTGTGTATGACATGGCTGTGACTGATATGCCTTAGTTTTGAGAACATGATGACTAAATTGTCAGAAAATATGTATAAAATATTTTGAGAAGAGAAAAACTCAAAAAATGTTAAATTTTTAAAAAAAGTATCAAAGTTTGGAGAAAAATTGTGATTTTACTGCAAATTTCTCAATTTTCAGGTTTTATTTAATTTCTAACAGTAAGAGAAATACTTCAATGTCCAATTTTGGTGTATTCAGCCTCAGAAAGCACAGATAAAGTGAACAACATTGTAATTTGACCTAATTTTGTCTAAAAATCAGGAATATTCACAAAAAATCTACAGATTCCCCAATTTCGATGTAGAAATTAATGCCTTCATGCCTACTCAAAAGAGTCAAAATTTCTAAAACTGCCCTTATTTCCTTTGCTAATGTAACTTAGATGGGATCTATAAGTTTGTCAGGTTTAGAAATAGCTCCAGTTTTCCTACAGAAAATTGAAAATTGGCAACACTGAGTTAATAATATTCAGCAGATGGGTTTGTACAAAATGTTCAAAACAGGAGTTTTGCCACCAATTTAGACAGAAAAAGCATTTTTTTCCCTTTGAAACGTTAAATTCTTGTATTTCCTTCGTGAAGGAAGCAATATCTCAGTCTTTATAGACATTTTTCATCCCACCATTCTGTTTAGAGAGGCTATAAATGCCCCACCCCACCCATTTTTATTTATGTGTTTTGAGAGATTTAATTGCACCTGTGTTGACAATTAAATTATAGTAATTGGAATTTGTTGTTGAATTACAAATAGGAATGTTAATTTTCACCAATAAATGGTTATTTTGTACATTTCCAGGATTTCTAACCTTTTTTGTTTAATGTCAAACTTAGAACCCTGAGACATGTCAGGTCAATAAGACCACACCCTGATAGAAAACTTGTGTAGATGTGTAAATGTCAGCTTAATGGTCAATATTTTCTTATCAAAATCTAGGATTGGTAGTGTTTGTTGCATTTATGTTACTTATATAGAGCAGTAAAATGTTAATTTTGCCCCGTTTCAGGCCTCTTTTATGGTGTCAACTCTGTCATAACTGCCTTTTTGACTTCATTTTTCCAGGCAATTGATGCAATGGTCCAGACATCTTGATTCAGCACAAGAATTGCAATAAAGATTTGTATGATGCCTCTGAGTTTTGAGATGTTGAAAACATTGAATTATTTTCAAATTCGTGAAAATTGTGTATTCTGTGACCCTTTTGTTAGAAAGGGGTGGTCATACACCAAAAATGGCATTTTTTTCTTTCATCAAGGCCTATTTTTAACGATAATTCATATTTATTGCACCTATTTTAGTTTTTATGTACATATATTAGCCAGGGATGGTAAAATATAGCTGTTAGACAGATTCCTTTGGTAATGTTAGCTCTGCAACCAAAGATAGGATTGATTCAGTCATTGACATATTTAGGGGGTGGGGTTACATGTTTCAGTACAGACCTCTATAATTACAACCAATGCATCTGATTTGTGATTTTTCTGTTTGCATATTGTCCAGGGTTTCCAAAAATATATTACTAGCCAGTCTGACTATCTAAAAAAGTGGAAAATTATTGGTTTTTTGAAAGATGCTACATGTAAATTTTGTACATTTTTCATGACATGGCAGTAAAAAAATATATTTTTGAAAAAAAAATCCAGATTATGAGTGTTTTCTGTGTGATTTGTTTGTAACTTGTCTTATTTTTTCACAAAACTCAAATACTGCCTTTAATAAGAAAGATTTTTAAACTTTAGCACAAAAGGCCCAGGGACCTGAGATGCGCCGTTGTACATAAAGCAGCATGTATACTTAAAGGGCCATCATTTTTGGAGTTATTCTTTGATTTTGATTTTCTTTCACCGGTGTGTTGCCAGAACATATGGGAAGCATATAAAAGAGGCTGGCTTTTGGTGATACCTAAAGTTTCACTCCTATTGTCTTGTCTGTGTATGACATGGCTGTGACTGATATGCCTTAGTTTTGAGAACATGATGACTAAATTGTCAGAAAATATGTATAAAATATTTTGAGAAGAGAAAAACTCAAAAAATGTTAAATTTTTAAAAAAAGTATCAAAGTTTGGAGAAAAATTGTGATTTTACTGCAAATTTCTCAATTTTCAGGTTTTATTTAATTTCTAACAGTAAGAGAAATACTTCAATATCCAATTTTGGTGTATTCAGCCTCAGAAAGCACAGATAAAGTGAACAACATTGTAATTTGACCTAATTTTGTCTAAAAATCAGGAATATTCACAAAAAATCTACAGATTCCCCAATTTCGATGTAGAAATTAATGCCTTCATGCCTACTCCATACTCCTGCGCAGTGTTTCGTTTGATTAGAACTAATCCACTTCACACTGCTATCTTGAGTGAACATTGTTGTGCTAAATTATTATTGGTCAGTAGTGCCATTACCAACCAATGACCTACATTGTAACAAACAATATCGGGGTTAACCAGACCTCAAAATATGTTACCGCAATGTATCTAGTGACAATCGCGACTTGTTTACGTCATAACCCGCGAAATTTATTATGCTCGATTATCCAGTGCCAACATGTTTTCTTCGTCGGCCATTTTGAAAATTATGCCGAATGCGAGTGTAACACAGAGGCTTAAACAACAACAACAACAGGTTCTTCTGATATTTAGAGATACAGCCTTTTATTGTATACAAAGTAATACAACAAACGGACACCGAAGTTTAAGTTGTCTGCAGGTGAGAACCTTGGTAGCAGTCCGGTACTCACTCCTCTTTTAATACAATCTCGGCTCTTATAAAGGGAACAGAGACATTCCAATGCAATCAACATCCATTATTCTTAATCACTCTAATTAAGTTAATGGGGATCCTATCTAACTCAGGTAATAGGTTAGTCATTAATCAGCGACATTTCCTTGATAACCAAGGCTACTGTTTCGCAGGAATGGTCAACAGTTATTTGGTCACTGACCGAGATTTAAATACGTGGACCAAGCCACTATATTACATATGCGCCCCCTAATGAATGAAAAAAGCATTTTTCATTTGAAAAATTCTTTTGAGATATGCACTCCCGCATATGATACATAAATGAAAGATACATAGATAATAATAAAGATACATAATAAATTGTCATATCATGGAATATAGAATGACACAACACGTATTTACAACATGACAGGTAGAGATATTTTCTAATGTAATGTATAAGAGTTCCATCTATTTTATAAATAGTTCTAAGTCTAATGTTCAAAACTTTTGATGCACTTGAATGTTCACCACCCACACACTTTCACTGTTACAGCATAGAATCCATAAATGAATGCACAACTAATCTAGAGTTACGTTTACATATTCACATTTTCTTCGACTGTTGCACTTCTGGAACTCGGATTTGGGAATCATTCAGTCTAAGATTAAGTCCAGCAGCCAAGTTGATCTGTCGGGTTTCATTGATCATCATTGGGGACCTCCGGGTAAATCTTCTCTGGCTGTTCTACTGACGAGGCGGGGTGTGACTTCAGATATTTATCCACCAGCACAATGTTGTTTGTAGGTGCATGACTAGGACTTTCTTCAGCTAAATTACCAGGTTTATCAAACGTAACTGAAACAACCCTTTTAAATTTCATGACATTTTTGGAACATTTACAACAAATGACAAGGACAATGAGAACTATGATAAGCACAACCGACCCAATATCAATAGCTTGAAAATTAGACTGTTTTCATTTTGGTTTAATTTTTTTTCAGGGAATGGTTTTAGTCGAGGGTAATTTTGCGAGGTTATAATTTTGAAGTTTGGTTTCTAAAAGTTTCCCAAATCTATACATAGACACGTTAAATGATGATTCAGTCGAAGAGGGCTTATCTAAATACTTGAACTAATTTTGATAAAATGGAGGCAGATTCAAGAAATAATTTGACGTGGAATTGGACGCGTTCAAACGTACTAATACAATTGGAGGTAACACGGTCACGGCTGATTTCATATACTTTGAATTCTGATATACTACAATAAATCTAATTTCATTTCGAATATCCATAATTTCTTTGCCTATATAATAATGAATCTTTGACTTTCACAATGGAACATAATACGGATACTTAACAAATTAGTGGACGACTAGAAGTAACTGCTGTTATTCGCGGCATATGTTACGCAATAATCCCACAAGGTCTACCTGTCAAATTTCAGAACGACAAGAGGTAACTGCTGTTATTCGCGGCATATGTTACGCAATAATCATTCTCATCCTGAGTCAACCATCTGGTGATGTACACTTTCATCACGGTTACTCAAAACAATTCCGTCAGGGCTTCTAATAAGTTCCTGACTTTGGAATTACCAAGGGTTTTCGGAAATACCTTTTCCTCCTTAATACCCTTCTTATTGACTTGGGCTTGTTGATATGTGCACTATCAACAGCCATAGTCTCCATATCTTCTCCGAGGACCATTTCATCAGGTTCCTTGGGAGTTGATATTCCATCACCCTCGCTGGGCGATAATTCATCAGCGTCCAGTGCCGATTTAGCAGTCCTAAGGTGATTGGTGAGTTCCATTAATGGAATGTCGTCCTCACAAGACGAACAATCTCTCTCATGCCGATATCTCTCGACAGCTATTTCCGCCAAAGGATCTATTTCCTCAGTACCTACAGTATCTGGTTCTAATTTCAACACTTGTAATATTTGTGATTGCGGTGTCTGTTTCAGCCTAGACACGCATAGCACACTACTTTGTGGACATACAATTACATCGCTGCTTATACGCAAGACGGATGCAACATGTGCGTCTACAATCAGGGGAACATAAGTTCCGCTTACCCGCAAACAACTCACATTATATTCTACTAAAAAATCTATACCTAAGATTACGTTTCTGTTCATTTCTGATGCTACATAACATTTATGTTTCAATTTTTTCTTACGCATTTCAAATTCAAATACAGCATGACCGTCGACCTTAATTTCATGGTCATTGACTGACTGTAATGTTATAATTTTCGGATTTGTTTTTTGGTTTGTACTTTAACAAAGAATAAACTTTTCTGTGTAAAAAGGACCAGTCAGCACCTGAATCTATTAAACAACGGTACTGCTGTCGCTCAATTTTAATCAAACATGAACTGGGATTCCCTATCAAGTTTACATATTTAATCGAAGTTCCATCTGTACTCTCTCCAACGGCTTCAGATTGGAGAGAGTCTAAAAGTTTCCCTGTTGGCGAGTCTCATTTGTACTTTATTCCTGTCCCATGGCCTAAATGTGCAACCCCTCTTGAAATGTCCTGAATCGTGTATTAAATCTATTTTCATTCCCTTTATCCTTGCGTATTTCTCTAAAGATTTTATCCAAGATCTAAATTTTCCGGGATTTCCCTCGTAAGATTCTACCAGAGTTGCAATATCCCCATAGTTCTCATGTATAGCCATTGTAGTTGAAAGAGATCCCACCGAAGTGGACAGGATCCCTACCACATTCGTTAGGACGCCTACAGCTGTTCCTGTCAATTCATTCAAAATTTGTGCCTCAGCCATTGTTATAATTACCTAGGTAAAGTTAACTTACGGTTTGCCCTGTCTCTCTGTATTTGGTATATCTCTAATCTGGATCAAACGGCACCAATTAAGACTCTATGTAACACAGAGGCTTAAACAACAACAACAACAGGTTCTTCTGATATTTAGAGATACAGCCTTTTATTGTATACAAAGTAATACAACAAACGGACACCGAAGTTTAAGTTGTCTGCAGGTGAGAACCTTGGTAGCAGTCCGGTACTCACTCCTCTTTTAATACAATCTCGGCTCTTATAAAGGGAACAGAGACATTCCAATGCAATCAACATCCATTAATCTTAATCACTCTAATTAAGTTAATGGGGATCCTATCTAACTCAGGTAATAGGTTAGTCATTAATCAGCGACATTTCCTTGATAACCAAGGCTACTGTTTCACAGGAATGGTCAACAGTTATTTGGTCACTGACCGAGATTTAAATACGTGGACCAAGCCACTATATTACACGAGAAGAGAGGAGGGATTTGATTGGACGTTAAAAAGAGACAGGCCCCGCCCAATTTCAAGAATATGACTTCTATCCAGCAATGGTAAGAGAGGGATTTCTCGCGCCATTGCTTCAGGAATATGCGCCTACTCAAAAGAGTCAAAATTTCTAAAACTGCCCTTATTTCCATTGCTAATGTAACTTAGATGGGATCTATAAGTTTGTCAGGTTTAGAAATAGCTCCAGTTTTCCTACAGAAAATTGAAAATTGGCAATACTGAGTTAATAATATTCAGCAGATGGGTTTGTACAAAATGTTCAAAACAGGAGTTGGCTCAATTTTGCCACCAATTTAGACAGAAAAAGCATTTTTTTCCCTTTGAAACGTTAAATTCTTGTATTTCCTTCATGAAGGAAGCAATATCTCAGTCTTTATAGACATTTTTCATCCCACCATTCTGTTTAGAGAGGCTATAAATGCCCCACCCCACCCTTTTTTATCTATGTGTTTTGAGAGATATAATTGCACCTGTGTTGACAATTAAATTATAGTAATTGGAATTTGTTGTTGAATTACAAATAGGAATGTTAATTTTCACCAATAAATAGTTATTTTGTACATTTCCAGGATTTCTAACCTTTTTTGTTTAATGTCAAACCTAGAACCCTGAGACATGTCAGGTCAATAAGACCACACCCTGATAGAAAACTTGTGTAGATGTGTAAATGTCAGCTTAATGGTCAATATTTTCTTATCAAAATCTAGGATTGGTAGTGTTTGTTGCATTTATGTTACTTATAGAGCAGTAAAATGTTAATTTTGCCCCGTTTCAGGCCTCTTTTATGGTGTCAACTCTGTCATAACTGCCTTTTTATACGCCCACATTTTCATGTGGACGTATTATGTCGTCGCCCCTGGCCGTCCGTCCGTCCGTCCACAATTTGTTTGTTGACTCTCTACAGGTCACAATTCTTATCCGATTTTGACTAAACTTGAAATATAGGTTTATCCTCAAAAGATCTCGGCTGCTTTCGATATTGGCATGTATCGGATCAAAACTTCATGGATTATGGCCCCTGATTGTACGAAAAATCACGTTTTTAGCTTGTGGACCCTATAGAGGTCACAATTTTGAACCCATTTTGATGAAACTTGACATGCATGTTTGTAACCTGA
This sequence comes from Patella depressa, assembly GCA_948474765.1. Lineage (NCBI taxonomy): Eukaryota > Metazoa > Mollusca > Gastropoda > Patellidae > Patella > Patella depressa. The sequence continues at coordinate 61,038,046 of OX419721.1, read as the reverse complement.
AGATCTTGCTTCCTTTCGATATTTGCGGCTATCGGAATGTAATTTCCTGAATTATGGCCCCTGATTGTCCGAAAAATCACCCTTTTTAGCTTGTGGTCCCTCTGGAGGTCACAATTATTATCCGATTTAAAAAACCGTTTGATTATATCACCGTTACACACAAAGGAAGGTCGAGTTCGAATTTTGGGAAAATCGGACCAAAATTGACATACAAAATGGCCGCCGTTTGTACGCGAATACTGTTAAAAAATGGTATATCAAGGTTGTGGACTCTGTGGAGGTCACAATTTTAATTCGATTTTGATCAAACTTAAAATTCATGGTTATAACCCAAAGATCTTGGTTCCTTTCAATATTTGCGCATATCGGATCGTAACTTCCTGAATTATGGCCCCTGTTTATAAGCAAAATCTCCTTTTTTTAGCTTGTGGTCCCTCTGGAGGTCACAATTATTATCCGATTTAAAAAAACGTTTGATTATATTACCGTTACACCATAAGGTAGGTTGAGTTCGAATTTCGGGAAAATCGGACCAAAATTGCTATACAAAATGGCCGCCGTTTGTACGCGAATACTGTTAAATAATGGTATATCAAGGTTGTGGACCCTGTAAAGGTCACAATTTTAATTCGATTTTGATGAAACTTGAAATTCATGGTTATAATCCAAAGATCTTTGTTCTTTTCGATATTTGCGCATATCGGATCGTAACTTCCTGAATTATGGCCCCTGGTTATACGCAAAATCCCCCTTTCTTTAGCTTGTGGTCCCTCTGGAGGTCACAATTATTATCCGATTTAAAAAAATGTTTGATTATATCACCGTTACACCGTAAGGAAGGTTGAGTTTGAATTTTGGGAAAATCGGACCAAAATTGACAGACAAAATGGCCGCCGTTTGTACGCGAATACTGTTAAAAAAATGGTATATCATGGTTGTGGACCCTGTAAAGGTCACAATTCTTATCCGATTTTGATGAAAAGTCACATTTCTAGGTTGTGTACCGTCACACCATAATCATTGTCGGCTTCGAATTTCATGAATATCAGACTGGAACTGACCAACTAAATGGCTGCTCCCAATGCAGTATGAAATACGTACAGGACTTAATGATGTAGGAAAAATCACTTTCGGTATTGCTTGTTCTCTATCCATCTCTCGAAAATGTGGGCGTATCCTGCCTGGCAGTGCCAGCCTATCTTTGACTTCATTTTTCCAGGCAATTGATGCAATGGTCCAGACATCTTGATTCAGCACAAGAATTGCAATAAAGATTTGTATGATGCCTCTGAGTTTTGAGATGTTGAAAACATTGAATTATTTTCAAATTCGTGAAAATTATGTATTCTGTGACCCTTTTGTTAGAAAGGGGTGGTCATACACCAAAAATGGCATTTTTTTCTTTCATCAAGGCCTATTTTTAACCATAATTCATATTTATTGCACCTATTTTAGTTTTTATACGCCCACATTTTTATGTGGACGTATATTGTCGTCGCCCCTGTCCGTCCGTCTGTCCATCAGTCCGTCCGTCCGTCCACATTTTTTTGTGAACAGTCTACAGGTCACAATTTTTATCCGATTTCAATTAAACTTAAAATATAGGTTTATCACCATAAGATCTCGGTTCCTTTTGATATTGGCATGTATCGGACTGTAACGTCATGGGTTATGGCCCCTGATTGTACGAAAAATCACGTTTTTTAGCTTGTGAACAGCGTAGAGGTCACAATTTTGAACCGATTTGGATGAAACTTGACATGTACAGTAGAATCCGTATGAGCAGCCACTCCTATTCAGCGACATCTCCTTGTAAGCGGTCACAATAAATTCCCCCCGTAAAAATTCTATTGTTTCATCTCTTTATTCAACGGTCACTCCTCTAACGCGGCCAGCGGTCACTATTTTGCAAATGAATTTAACAAAACATCGCCCATTCAACGGCCATTGTTGAATGATACCATCTTGTCGTTCTTCGTAACACCCCCGCTAATCCCGTGAGTAGTAATCAATTAACTGGACTCCCACAAATCAGATAAAAAGAAATGTGAAAATACCAATTAACCCGGGATTATCTGTTAATTAATCTTTTGTTTTATTAAACGACAAACCTGATCATTGTTTTCACACGTAACGGGACATTATTTGATACTGATTGAATAAACTGAAAGTACCGACTAAAAGCCGCTATGTTGTTAAATAGACGTTTTTAGCGCCACCTGTAATATTACATACAGAGTTACACCCTCTGTGATTCGGTAGCTAAATCAGCGATGTTTTTTGGTTCGTGTGCTTCTTTGATAAAATAAAATTAATTCATCGATTTTCTTCACAAAAATGGATAAATATTATCGAATACATCACTATGATAGACAGTAGTATTGAAGGTTGGTACAAAATGACAAGTTTACAGAAGTTATGTCCGCGATTCAGCGACGGCCAAATTTACCGATGCAAGTGAAGTGTATTGCATTGGTGTTTGCTTCCAATGCATTCAAACGTAATATTAATTGATGTCAGCACAAAAAAACATGAGATTTTACAAAAATGGATAAATATTATCGAATGCACGCGGACAATGAAAGACAGTAGTATTGAAGGTTGGGACAAAATGACATGTTTACGGAAGTTATGTCCGAGATTCAGCGACGGCCAAATTTACCGATGCAAATGCACCCAAGCGTAATATTAATTGATGTCAGCACAAAAAACTTGACATGTATGTTTATAACCCAAAGATCTTGGTTCCTTTCGATATTTGCGCCCATCGGATCGTAACTTCTTGAATTATGGCCCCTGATTGTCCGAAAAATCTCCCTTTTTAACTTGTGGTCCCTCTGGAGGTCACAATTGTTATCCGATTTAAAAAATCGTTTGATTATATCACCGTTGCATGGTTATGAAGGTCGAGTTCGAATTTCGTGAAAATCGGACCAAAATTGACGGACAAAATGGCCGCCGTTTGTACGCGAATAGTGTGAAAATATGTTATATCAAGGTTGTGGACCTTGTAGAGGTCACAATTTTGAACCGATTTTGATGAAACTTGACATATACGTTTATAACCCAAAGATCTTGGTTCCTTTCGATATTTGCGCCCATCGGATCCTAACTTTCTGAATTATGGCCCCTGATTGTCTGAAAAATTGCCCTTTTTAGCTTGTGGTCCCTCTGGAGTTCAAAATTGTTATCGGATTTAACAAAACGTTTGATTATATCACCGTTCCATGGTTATGAAGGTTGACTTCGAATTTCGTGAAAATCGGACCAAAATTGACTGACAAAATGGCCGCCGTTTGTAAGCGAATAGTGTGAAAATATGTTATATCAAGGTTGTGGACCTTATAGAGGTCACAGTTTTGAACCAATTTTGATGAAACTTGACATGTATGTTTATAACCCAAAGATCTTGGTTCCTTTTGATATTTGCGCCCATCGGGTCATTACTTCCTGAATTATGTCCCCTGATTGTACGAAAAATCACCCTTTTTAGCTTGTGGTGCCTCTGGAGGTCACAATTATTATCTGATTTAATAAAAAACCGTTTGATTATAAAAACCAAACAAATTCTAATGATTTTCTGATAATTCCTTAATATGCGACAACTCTTGTTGACTGCCCGGACGATTTGGCTGCTGTGTGGGCGTATGTTTCGTTGCCTGGCAACCTATTTTTATGTACATATATTAGCCAGGGATGGTAAAATATAGCTGTTAGACAGATTCCTTTGGTAATGTTAGCTCTGCAACCAAAGATAGGATTGATTCAGTCATTGACATATTTAGGGGGTGGGGTTACATGTTTCAGTACAGACCTCTATAATTACAACCAATGCATCTGATTTGTGATTTTTCTGTTTGCATATTGTCCAGGGTTTCCAAAAATATATTACTAGCCAGTCTGACTATCTAAAAAAGTGGAAAATTATTGGTTTTTTGAAAGATGCTACATGTAAATTTTGTACATTTTTCATGACATGGCAGTAAAAAAATATATTTTTGAAAAAAAATCCAGATTATGAGTGTTTTCTGTGTAATTTGTTTGTAACTTGTCTTATTTTTTCACAAAACTCAAATACTGCCTTTAATAAGAAAGATTTTTAAACTTTAGCACAAAAGGCCCAGGGACCTGAGATGCACCGTTGTACATAAAGCAGCATGTATACTTAAAGGGCCATCATTTTTGGAGTTATTCTTTGATTTTGATTTTCTTTCACCGGTGTGTTGCCAGAACATATGGGAAGCATATAAAAGAGGCTGGCTTTTGGTGATACCTAAAGTTTCACTCCTATATAGGACACAGATCACTAAATATTCATGGGCCGTCACCTACGAATGTAGGGCGAAAGTTATTTTTAGTCCTTCTCTCCCTTTCCCCCCTTTTGCATGGCGATTTTTGTTGACTTTTTGGTGTAGAATTGAAGAAAAGGGTTAAAAATACATTTTCTGCCAGGTTTTGGTGAATATTCATGATTTTGAGGTGGAAGGATACAAGGGTTGTGAGGTTGGTTACGTTGAAAGGGAGGGCCGAAAATTGCTTGTTTAGATGTCTCTACTTCCAGCCTGTGTATCTCAAGTTTTTCATGGTGAACCTCATACATGCTTTTGGGCCAGAGTTTGCCACATGCTGCTCCATCTGTGGCAGAAAGCGTTCTACCCAACGAATATTTGGGAAAAAGTTACAGCCGGTCTAAGAGACGAGAATTAACATTAAAGTCATAGGGAAATAATTAGTGATCTGTGGCCAAATGGCTACATGTTAATCATATCATATTGTTCATTTTGCTTGGAATTCACCGAGATAAACAGTGATTGAGTAATGTAAACAGTAACAGAATACTTTATGAACAGAATTAAAGGTACCAAAACTGATTTATGTCATAGTTTATTCAATCATATGTCTGTCAGATGGACTTATCGATAATCCCTTGTGTTCATCCGAACAAGTTGTTTATCTCGAACGTTCAACAGAGAAAATAATAATATTTAACAGCCAATCAAGATTCAGAAAAGCTCGAATTCGATTTTTTGTCAATCATTATGTCCTTACCGGCCACTTACAAGAACCGTACTCATCAAACTCCTGAATTAACGACTCGAAGAGCCCATTCGGGAACACCTTCACTTAAAGGCCTATACCATTCTCTCTCGCTACAGAATGTTAGTCAACCTCAAGGTGTCAAGGCTGGAAACAATGGCAGTGTCAAAAGTCAACATTCCAGGAAAAGTGCCTGTTCTTCTAGTTCGTTGGATCTTAAACTCAAGCTTAAGAATGCAAAACTAAAGGCTAGACACATGGCTGAAGCTCAGGAATTGGAGGAAAGAATTATTCAGTTAGAAACCGAAAGAAGAAAACAAGAAAATAGACAAGCTGTCGAACAAGCTAATTTAGAGGCTGAACTTTTACAAGACATTTTTGAAGAGGATGAAAGGAGAAACAGCCTCCAACCCGAAGCCTCCATTTCCGACACCGGGTCTGATATTCCTCAGAACACTGTACATGAGTGGGTACTGAATCAGAATTCCAATCAGACTAAATCTCCTCATCAACCCTTGATGACTGGTTTTTCCACAAGTAAGTTGCCACCTGCAAATCCCTCTGAGATTCAAGATGGTCCAACACCTCAACAGAAAACCGAAGTGCCGGTATTACAAGGTGATCGCTCAGAATTTCAAAGCTCATCTCCACGGCATATCATTGAACCAATTGATTCCTGGATAGGGAGTTTAGTTCCTAGAAGAGACATATCAAGCCTTACAATAGATCCACCAAAAACAACCGATCAGCTGACAGAGACTATCATAAGACTTGAGAGTGAACGGGACTTACCCAAGCTTGAACTTCCAGTTTTCAGTGGCGCTGCAGCACATTGGCCAAAATTTATTGAACTGTTTCATTCTCAAATTCACAGTCGTCCTGGTATTTCAGACACAAGGCGGTTAGACATTCTGTTGTCCCATCTCGAAGGTGATGCAAAGGTACTGGTTCAAGGCCTAGGATACTCCGGAAAAAACTATAGTTTGGTGTTACAAGAGCTTAAATCTACCTTTGGCCATCCCATCAAGGTTGCTAGAGCATTAGTGGAAACGGTAACCTCTGGCCAAGCTGTTACAAACAGAGATCCAGTTGCATTACGCAATTTCTACATTGCTGTCAGAGTTGTATTGCGGCACTCCAGCAAATGAACTATCTTTCAGACTTGTATAGCAGTGATACCCTCATCAAGGCACTCAAACGTCTTCCCTCAGATAAAGTTCAGAGCTGGAATGAATTCAGCAAGCACATTCTCAGAACACGAGAGCCCAATCTCCTTGACTTGAAAACCTGGTTAAGGGAACGGCTTGATACAGATCTAAATCCATATGCTGTTTCTTCTCATCGGACAGATGCTGGTGGTATAGACAAATTCAACAAACAGAAATTCTCTGGTTCACGTAATAGCTCACCTTTCAAGCATAAATCTCTGAATACTAGAGGGTATAATCAGGATTATAAACAAGAACAGCAAAGTAAATTGTCACCTGCTCCTACGCATAAAGAAAATCCCAACCCACCTGTATTCCTAAAACCATGTCTTGTATGCAGGGAATCCCATAGCATCTACAAATGTCCTATTTATTACAACAAGTCTTTTCAAGAAAGACAAAAGGTCGTCATTGACAATCAACTTTGTCATAATTGTTTACGTTCAAACCATAAAACAGAAGCCTGTTCGTCAACAGTTCTGTGTCGGGAACCTAGCTGTCAAGGAAAACATCATACATCCTTACATCCTGTTGATCCGGACCAAACTCACCTGGTACACAAGCTCAATATGTCAACGACACCTCAAGTATGTTTCCAGATTGTCAAAGTCTGTGTTCTTGGTAAAAATGGTAGTATTATTGAAAAATTTGCCTTGCAAGATACAGCAAGTGAGATTACTCTTGTTGAGAAACCATTAGCTCAAAAACTTGGTATTACTGGAAGATCAAAGCTTCTCACGATTCAGACTATCAGCGGAGAAACTACCCACAACAGTAGTCTGGTTTCATTCTCAGTGCAGTCTGCCACTGGTTCTAATGCTGAGATCATTAACATTCCCGAGGCCTGGATTGTACCCACTGGCACCCTTCAATGCCCACCTCAAGTACTCCTGCCTGAGTGGAAGCATCTTTCAGACCTTGGTTTATCGAATATCACTTCATCAGATATTCAAATCCTGATAGGGGCTAACGTTCCTGAAGCACACATACAAACGGACACAATAGTTGGTAACAAGCTTCAGCCTATTGGTATCAAGACAATCTTAGGTTGGTCTATCATGGGGGTGGCCAAGCCCGATCAAACAAATGAGAAGGTTTCCGTCAACTTACTTTGCAAGCAAGACATTTCTTCATTAGAAACACTTGTAGAACAGTTCTGGAAGACTGAATCATTTGGTGTGGCACATAAGTTTGAAGCATCTCTTTCCATGGAGCATATCCTAGAGCAGTCAACATGTCTTCTAAATGGTCACTATGAAGTAGGCATGCTATGGCGCAATCCTGAAACCGTGCTTCCAAATAACTACCAAGCAGCTGCTCGGAGATTTCAACTTTTAGAGCGAAGACTCACCAGGGATAACCATTTTCAAGACATGTACAGTGAAACCCTGAATAGCTACATCAAGAATGGCTATGCTCAGAGACTCACAAGTGACGAAGCCTGTCTGACTACACCTCTCACTTGGTACATACTGCATCATGGTGTGACAAACCCAAACAAACCAGGAAAAATGAGAACTGTGTTTGATGCCGCTGCTACTTACCGAGGCACTTCACTGAATTCCAATCTCATGACTGGTCCTGACTTGTTGAACAACCTATTTGGCATTCTTATCCGCTTCAGACTCCACAAAGTTGCAACTGTTGCTGATGTGGAAGGTATGTTCCACCAAGTTTGAGTACCTGTCAGAGATACCGAGGCTCTTCGGTTCTTATGGAAAGAAGATATCTCGCAACCTGGACCTCCAGATGTATACAAAATGAAAGTTCACATATTTGGTGCCATCGACTCACCATCCTGTGCCAATTATGCAATTAAACGTACAGCCCAGGACAACTGTAACCAATTTAGTCCACTCGTCATCGAAACAGCTCTTAAAGACTTCTATGTCGATGACTTATTAAAGTCTGTTGAAACTCCACCAGAAGCAGTTCAACTCTATCAAGGTTTAACCAAGCTACTTGGTAATGGTGGCTTCCGACTTCACAAATGGATGTCCAACTCGTATGAAGTTCTTGATTCCATTATTGAATCTGAGCGTGCTGTCAAATGTCTAAACCTCGACTTAGATGATATTCCAGTCCAACGAACACTTGGTTTAAAGTGGAATTCCAGGATGATGTCTTCATATTTGATCCTCACGTCAAGCTCAAGTCTACCACCAAGAGAGGAGTAATCATCAATATTCGATCCATACGGCTTCCTTGCCCCATTTACTTTCAGAGCTAAATGCCTCATCCAGGAGGTTTGGCGAACAGGAATTCAATGGGATGACAAGCTTACAACAGATCTGGAAGGAAAGTGAAATTCATGGCTTAAGGAACTTGATGAACTTACCAGTTTTCAATTACCACGTCACCACATTGGTTTTACTAAAGCTGATGCTTCTGAAAGAGGCTTTGGTAGTGTTTCTTACCTGAAATACTTACCTGATACAGGAAATGGTACTTGTTCCTTTGTGGCTGCCAAAACTCGAGTTGCACCGATTAAGCCTCAACTTTCTATACCTCGCCTTGAGCTTCAAGCAGCTGTCTTAGCGGTTAGGTTGTGGAACTGCTTAAAGGAAGAATTACCTGTGCAAGTGGAACATGTCTACTTTTGGACAGATTCAATGACAGTCATTCAATACATAAATAATCAGACCAGACGATTTAAACCATTTGTGTCTAACAGAATTGCTGAGATTCTAGACAGTACCAACTCAAGTCAATGGTACCATGTCTCATCAGACCAAAATCCTGCTGACTACTGTTCTAGAGGGCTACCAGCTTCTAAGGTAACGGTTAAACACAGTTGGTTTACGGGTCCTTCATTTCTATATAGCGACAAAGAATCATGGCCCGTTCAACCACTGACTGATCAAGATGTCGATGGTACAGATCCTGAAATCAAAATATCCTGCCTTGTAAAGACAAACGGTGGAACCAACCAGGAGTTCCTTCTATCTTCACTCAAGATCAGAAGTCTCATGTCACCGGGGAGATTTTCCACATGGCAACGGCTCCTACGCCATACAGCATGGCTTCTCCGTGCACTTAGAAATTTCTTGGTTCCTGTAAAGAGACTAGAACTTACCCCTTTAACCTCATCACATCTTTTGCCGGAGGAATATGAAAACGCCTTACTTCATTGGACGAAACAAGCTCAAAAGGATGGTTTCCCAGCAGAAATTAACTGTCTCAACGATCACAAAGACCTGCCTGCTCATAGCACTCTTCTTCCTCTGACACCTAGCTATGATGAGCACCACCTCCGTCTTCAAGGAAGGCTAAGATAGGCTAACGTTCCACATAGTACTTGGAATCAGATTATCTTACCTAAATCACACGTCGTCACTGATATGCTCCTTACAGATGCTCACATGAAGACCTTTCATGGCGGTGTTGAGCATATGGTTGCACATATTAGAGAACGGTTTTGGCCCATTTCAGTCAGGCAAACGGCTAAGAAGGTCATTCGTCAGTGTTTCCTCTGTAAGAAACGGCGAGCTTCACCAAAGGTACCAAGAATGGCAGACCTTCCAAGATGTAGGACAGATTACTCTGGTCCATTTTACCACACCGGGGTCGACTATTTTGGACCCATGTATTCAACAGTTGGTCGTAGAACAGTAAAGCGGTGGGGTTGTTTGTTCACCTGCATGGGTACAAGGGCCATACATCCTGAATTGGCAGATTCATTAGAGACGGACGACTTCATCCTCATCTTTCGCAACTTCATAGGCAGACGAGGGCACCCAAAGCACATATACAGCGATAATGGGACAAACTTTGTAGGCGCCAACAACGAGTTAAAGGAAGCCTTGCAATATCTTAATCAACGCATTGGAGAGTATCTAGCTCCTCAAGGAATTGAATGGCACTTCAACCCCCCTCTCAGTCCGCACTTCGGTGGTGCCTGGGAGAGGTTAGTCCGCTCCACCAAGGCTGCTCTTTATACAGTAATAGGCACCAATTCGGTTCCTGATGTTGTCCTTCGCACCGTCCTGATCAAGGTTGAAGCAGCTTTAAACAGTAGGCCTCTCACCTACAACAGTTCCGACCCAAACGATTTTACCGCATTAACTCCTAATCACTTCTTGATAGGCAGAGCGGATTACAGCACTTCACCAAGTCAAGTAGAAGACAAGGAAGTCAACAGCAGACGACGCTGGAGACGGGTTCAAGTAATTGCCAATCATGTCGTAAATCTATTCCGGAAAGAATATTTACGTAGCCTAAGTTTACGGAACAAGTGGAAAGTGGACAGTCCTCCGCTTAAAGTGAATGACCTTGTTCTTCTCATTGAGGATACTTTGCCAAGGGGATCATGGCCTCTTGGACGCATTATTGAAGTTTACCATGGCGACGACAACAGAATTCGATCAGCCAGAGTAAAGACTCCAAGGGGAACCTTTGTCCGTCCTACAGTGAGAATCTGTTTGCTCGAGGAAGATACCCAAAGTCAAGCTGAAGATCCACAGAATATCTAAAGACTTTTATTGAGCTTTAAATGACTCTGTCAGGGGGGTGGCGGTGTTCATGCCTTAAAAGACATTGCATTATGCTCACTCCGTATTTTCATTAATAATTATCTCCCATTTCTCTACTTTTGTTTTAATTATTAGAACTCTTTAGTACTAAAGTTATATTCTGATGTTCAATTGACCTTGACCACAAAAAATCCATCAAAATTCAAATGGCTACATGTTAATCATATCATATTGTTCATTTTGCTTGGAATTCACCGAGATAAACAGTGATTGAGTAATGTAAACAGTAACAGAATACTTTATGAACAGAATTAAAGGTACCAAAACTGATTTATGTCATAGTTTATTCAATCATATGTCTGTCAGATGGATTTATCGATAATACCTGGGCAGTGGCTATTTGCCACATGTGGTAAGCAATAATTTCATAATATCCTCACGACTACAGACTGCAATTACCAACCGATTTCAATGAAACTTGCAGAATATGATAACAATGATAATATCTCGGAGTAGCCAAAATTTCGACCACTTCCGGTCAGCAGTTTCCGAGATATCAGGTTACCACACATTTCATGTGGCACGCCTACAGACCACAATTATCTACCGATATCCATGAAACTTACAGGATATAATAACAATGATCATATCTCGGAGTAGCCAAAATTTCATCCACTTCCGGTTAGCGGTTTCCGGGATATCAGGTTACCACACATTTCATGTGGCACGCCTACAGACCACAATTATCAACCGATATCCATGAAACTTACAGGATATAATAACAATGATAATATCTCGGAGTAGGCAAAGTTTCGGCCACTTCCGGTTAGCGGTTTCCGAGATATCACGTTACCACAAATTTCATGTGGCACGCCTACAGACCACAATTATCAACCGATATCCATGACACTTACAGGATATAATAACAATGATAATATCGCGGAGTAGCCAAAATTCCGACCACTTCCGGTCAGCAGTTTCCGAGATATCAGGTTACCACACATTTCACGTGGCACGCATACATACCACAATGATTAACCGATATCCACGAAACTTACAGGATATAATAACAATAATAATATCTCGGAGTAGCCAAAATTTCGACCACTTCCAGTTAGCGGTTTCCGAGATATTAGGTTACCACACATTTCATGTGGCACGCATACAGACCACAATTATCAACCGATATCCACGAGACTTACAGGATATAATAACAATAATAATATCTCGGAGTAGCCAAAATTTCGACCACTTCCGGCTAGCAGTTTCCGAGATATCAGGTTACCACACATTTCATGTGGCACGCCTACAGACCACAATTATTAACCCATATCCACGAAACTTACTGGATATAATAACAATGATAATATCTCGGAGTAGCCCAAATTCCGACCACTTCCGGTCAGCAGTTTCCGAGATAACAGGTTACCACACATTTCATGTGGCACACATACAGACCACAATTATTAACCGATATCCACGAAACTTACAGGATATAATAACATTAATAATATCTCGGAGTAGCCAAAATTTCGACTACTTCCGGTCAGCGGTTTCCGAGATATTAGGTTACCACACATTTCATGTGGCACGCCTACAGACCACAATTATCAACCGATATTCATGAAACTTACAGGATATAATAACAATGATAATATCTCGGAGTAGCCAAAATTCCGACCACTTTTGGTCAGCAGTTTCCGAGATATCAGGTTACCGCACATTTCATGTGGCACGCATACAGACCACAATTATTAACCGATATCCACGAAACTTAAAGGATATAATAACAATAATAATATCTCGAAGTAGCCAAAATTTCGTCCACTTCAGGTTAGCGGTTTCCGGGATATTAGGTTACCACACATTTCATGTGGCACGCCTACGGACCACAATTATCAACCGATATCCACGAAACTTACAGGATATAATAACAATAATAATATCTAAAAGTAGCCAATATTTCGACCACTTCCGGTTAGCAGTTTCCGAGATATCAGGTTACCACACATTTCATGTGGCACGCCTACAGACCACAATTATCAACCGATATCCATGACACTTACAGGATATAATAACAATGATCATATCTCGGAGTAGCCAAAATTTCATCCACTTCCGGTTAGCGGTTTCCGGGATATCAGGTTACCACACATTTCATGTGGCACGCATACAGACCACAATTATAAACCGATATCCAAGAAACTTACAGGATATAATAACAATAATAATATCTCGGAGTAGCCAAAATTTCGATCACTTCCGGTTAGCGGTTTCCGAGATATCAGGTTACCACACTTTTCATGTGGCACGCCTTCAGACCACAATTATCAACCGATATCCACGAAACTTACAGGATATAATAACAATAAAAATATCTCGGAGTAGCCAAAATTTCGACCACTTCCGGTCAGCAGTTTCCGAGATATCAGGTTACCACACATTTCATGTGGCACGCATACAGACCACAATTATCAACCGATATCCACGAAACTTACAGGATATAATAACAATAATAATATCTCGGAGTAGCCCAAATTGCGGCCACTTGAGGTAAGCGGCTTCCGAGATATCGGGATACCACACATTTCATGTGGCACGCCTATAGACCACAATTATCAACCGATAGCCATGAAACTTACAGGATACAATAACAATAATAATATCTCGGAATAGCCACAATTTCGACCACTTCCGGTCAGCAATTTCCGAGATATCAGGTTACCACACATTTCATGTGGCACGCCTACTGACCACAATTATCAACCGATATCCACGAAACTTACAGAATATAATACCAATAATAATATCTCGGAGTAGCCCAAATTTCGGCCACTTCCGGTAAGCGGTTTCCGAGATATCGGGTTACCACACATTTCATGTGGCACGTCTACAGACCATTATATCCTGTAAGTTTCATGGATATCGGTTGATAATTGTGGTCTGTAGGCGTGCCACATGAAATGTGTGGTAACCTGATATCTCGGAAACTGCTAACCGGAAGTGGTCGAAATTTTGGCTACTCCGAGATATTATTATTGTTATTATATCCTGTAAGTTTAGTGGATATCGGTTAATAATTGTGGTCTGTATGCGTGCCACATGAAATGTGTGATAACCTGATATCCACGAAACTTACAGAATATAATACCAATGAATGGCAATGATAATATCTCGGAGTAGCCCAAATTTCGGCCACTTCTGGTAAGCGGTTTCCCAGATATCGGGTTACCACACATTTCATGTCGCTGTTTGGTGCACGCCATTTTTATTTAAAAAATTCCTCTTGTTGGAATATTAATAGCAGAAAGAATAAAACGATGACCAAGTTGAATAAGTTAATATTTTCAAAATCAAAGTAAATATGTAACCACATATAAACGGCTCTCGAGTCGGTAAAGTGGTAATTTGGTAAAGTGGTAATTTTACAGGGAGTAATCATTGGAATTAATTATACAGGGAGCATTCATTAAAACACTCATTAAACAAAATAAAATATCAGTTTTCAATGACAGTGTCTGAGTGTCCGTATTTCAAAAAAACATTCGCGTCGCCGTAAATTCGTTCGACTACTATTATGTTAAATATTGCGAACTCGGTCGTGATCAGTTGTTTTAGGAATTCCACGCTTGACATTTAGATCATAGCTTTAGGTGATATCTAAAGTTTCAAATAAAAGTAAATAAACGTCGTGGAAAACCTATGATTCACTCTCTAGTCAATCAGATGGCCGGGATTTAAATGGATTAAAACAGCCGTGATTTTTGATTATTTGACTAGATAGACTTAGTCTCGATTGCCAACTACCACCGCTAAGATTATAGACGCTTATAATAATGTAATTTGAAAATCTATTTTTAAACTATTATAGCAGGAACGGCCATTTAATCAACGACCGGTGACAACACTGGTTTAACTTCAAATAATACTTTTATTCTGCTTCCTACAGATTAGGTACAAACATCGTAATGTAAACGACCCCAGAACTAACTTGTATGGAGGGAGTCATGTCTTAGATTGGCTTAGCACGAGTGTGCTAACTCCAGACGCCTTCGCCTCGTCTCATCACTTTGAGTCCTGCTTAGTATCCAGGGTACCGTCTAGGCGCCCGCCTAGCCCCGACTGATTCCAAGACTGGTCTGGTCTGGTACGTTTAACGTCCACTTCCACTAATGTGATATCGCAGACTAGATTCCAAGACGGTTTGTCTGATATTTTATTACTGGGTCGGATCTACGTCCAGCCTAGCATTCTTGATACCACACCCCTGCACCGTAACCTGATTGGTCAGTATCCGGTCGGGTGGGTTAATACCCGGGACGGACAGATAGCTGTTGGCCAATCAACTATTTCCAGGTATTATGTATCAGATTAAATTAGGGCCGGGGTTTGCAGCTGGTGATTATATAATAACAGATTAAGCTTCCAGTGCAGATTGCTTTACCATTCAAAGACCTTGTCTAACTCAGGACAACTGTGATGATTAATATGTAACACCAGATGTTTATCCAAATCTTACATATTCACCTCCATAAATATAACTAAGGCCTTTAAAAAAATAATACTAATAATAATGATATTTGTATCTCGCAACTATTCAATCCACTACGGAATGCAAGGAAATGTTCTCACATTAAAAGTGTTAAAATAGCATTATGCAAGAGCAAAATCTGCTTATTACAGGTCTTTCGTTAGGCCTGAAATGTTATCTCAATAATAATCAATTAGACATTAATTAACATATCCAGACCATAATAAACTCTTGATGTCAAGGCTAGCCTTCGATGTTGGTGGATTAAATTCCTATATGCCGCTTAATGGCCATTGGTAAGTAAATCAATCAAGTGGATAATCGAAACTATGCTGTTTATATTAATGATTTTAGTAATGATGACCGAGACTATGTGAATATTTCACTCGCTTTGTTCTCGGCTAATAGCGGATCAATTTGACCGAAATTTTCAACAAATTACCTTTACACTATCTAGTTGTTAACTATTATAGTGAGAACTGCCATCTCTTTATTTTAGTTCCCTTAATGTATCTTTAATGATAGTGACTAAATAACCAAGTTTTCAATTTGGATTTAAAAACCGACACAGATTCAAATTGTCGGATATTTTCTGGAAGTGTATTCCAAAAAATTGATGCACTGTACCGAAGAGTTCTATATCCAAATGATTTCAAATTATAGGCAGGTACATCCAGGAGTTGGCCTTCAGGGGCCGGTTGCTCAAAGCTCCGTTAACTTTTAACGATCCGTTAACATGGAGTTAACGGATCGTTAACTTTAACGGAGAGAAATGTTGGTGGAAGCTCCGTTTACTTTAACGCGTCGTTAACTTGCCGTTATAGTTAACGGAGGTGTTGGGTTCCGTTATCTGTTTAACGGTGGCATTAGTGGGCTGTAGCATAAGTCATATATATAATTCAAAAAAAGTAGGGGATATTTGATTTTGGGGGTATAATACTAAAATATGCAAATGACTACGAAAAAAGTCACTACAGAACCTATCAGAAGAAACATTTCCAGTTACATGTGACGCCCAAACGCACCAATAGCTACCGCATGGAATGCAGGTGATGCTTGGGATCATCATGGGGGTCCAACCCAAGATTTGCACGACTCTGACTTTGAATGTTACAGTCATTGTGGCATTGAATTCCATGGTGGATACATCAGTTTAATTGTTTTAGTGACCAGAAAACAAATTTTGATATGCGTCGGCTTACCCAAAATGAAAGGTTACGTGCCCTTGGCATGCTACAGATCGGCACAACACAGGCAGTTGTGGCGCGGACGATGAATGTTTCTTAGTCTGTCATAAGCAGGCTATGGTCCAGATACCGTGATACACAATCTGTACAGGACAGACCACGCTCAGGTCGACCAAGGGCGACAACTCAAGCCCAGGATCGATTTATCCGTACCTTGGCCTTGTGAAATCGTGTCATCACAGTAAATCAGATCTGGTGTGAGAGTGAGTGGCCAGACGATTCGGAATCGACTGCATAGGGGTAACCTTCGCGCCCGACGTCCTCGCGTGATCCCTTGTTTGAGAGATCATCACATTCAGGCAAGACGTCGTTGGTGTAGGGATCGTCAACACTGGGATAATCGACGCTGGAGCAATGTGATGTTTTCAGATGAGTCAAGGTTCACTGTTGATTTTTTGGACAGATGTAGGAGGGTGTGGCGTCGTCGAAACGAGCGCTTCCAAGACGTTAACGTCATCAGACATGATCGATTTGGGGGTGGTTCTGTTATGGTGTGGGGAGGCATCACTGTTGCTGGAAGAACGGCTTTACATGTTGTTGCAGGGCGTGTCGTGTTACAGGCCAGTACTACCGGGACAACATCTTGGCAGTCCATGTTGTGCCGTTCGCACGACGTCATGGCCGCCGTTTCATCTTCCAGGATGACAACGCAAGATGTCACAGGGCCAGGATCGTTACAGGTTATCTCCAACAACAGAACATCACCACATTACCTTGGCCAGCACTGAGTCCCGACCTCTCCCCCATCGAGCATGTCTGGGACATGCTTGGACAGAGGTTACGTCAACGTCAACAACGTCCTGCCAATGTCCAAGAACTTGCTGCTGCGTTGCAACAGGAATGGGACAATCTAGACCAAAATGACCTTAGACGTCTCATTAGGAGTATGCCACGTCGGATCAATGCTTGTTTGGCAAACAGAGGAGGATTTACCCGTTACTGACTTTGTTGTGATGCTGTGGTAACTTTGCTGTTTGACCCCGGGTATCATTTTACCCTTATAATGGGTTTTTTTGAATAGTATATGTAGATTACTAGTGTAATTTTCTATAGAACAATCTAGTTTTAGAGGGTTGGGCGATGGGGGGCTATTCCAATTTCTATATGATAAAATTCTATAGCATTCTGAAGAATTTTGGGGTCTTTAGAAAATAATGGCCCCAAATATTCTGTAGTAAAAATCTCATAAATTTTTATACAGATTTATGCTAAAAATTCTAAAAGAAAAAATAAAGTATTCTATATTTTTTTCTGTAGTAGATTATCTTTTTGTCTTTAATCAAGTTTTGTGAACAGACTGCACAGTTAGTTGTCCCACTGTCTTCAGTTTCTTGTTAATAACTTCTATGAAGTTGTTATATACATGTACATTATATCTACCTTCTCAACCTCGTGGGTTTCCTCTGGGCACTTCTGTTTCCTCCCACTGCTAAACACCCCTACACGCAAGTGAATTATTGAAATAAAATTAAACCATATGTTAGTCCCGAAATGACCTAGTTTGTGTCAAGTGGACGTTAATCCCCATTTCTCTCTCTCTCTCACACATTATAAATATGTAAATTTAAAATTTAGCCAATGAACAAACAGCCTTCTCCAGGATTAACTTTAATGAATCCGTTAACTAACGGATAATGAAATTGACTTTCCAGCAATAGAAATTTAACGGACCGTTAACAAACGACAGGTTGTCAAATTAACGATCCGTTAGTGTTTAACGGATCGTTAAAATAACTTAGTTTTGAGCAACCGGGACCTGGTCGTAATGATCGTTTGGGTTGATACAGTGATACTAGATTTTGAAGGTAACCTGGCACGGATTTGTTTATCGATTGATAGTTTAACGATAAGATTTTAAAGTTGATCCTTTCTCGGACACGGAGCCAATGTAATTTGTTCAAGACTCGGATGATGTGTGATCTTGATTTAGTTTTTGTGACAATGTAAGCAACGCGGTTTTGCAATCTTTGGGGTTTTGAAATCTGTTCGTTCGTAATACCAGTTAGTACCGAATTACAATAGCCTATTCTGGACAGGACAAAGGATCGAGCTAAGGTTGCAGAAGCGTCTTCTGTTAATAGACCCTATCCCGAAGTGAGCCTATCCTTCGGAGATGGAAATGACATATTTTACAGATATTGTTCACATGGTTTTCAAAACTGAGAGGAGAGTCGACAAGAATTCCAAGATTTCTTACAGTTCTAGACACGGGAATTTTGGTGTTTCCAATGTTGATCGATCGAATGTCACATTTCTTAAGTCTGTTAGCAGGACCCGCGAGAAGAAACTCAGTTTTTTCATCGTTAAGTTTAATCATATTGGATGATATCCATTTTTTGACATAACCGAGACATCCTTCCAGATTCTTGATGACGACATTTTGATCGATCGGAAGTGGCTTGAAATAAGGCTAAACAATGAAATACAGATACAACTGTTTCACTGTGACCCAATATTGATCTTTCCGAGGAAATAATGACTACCGTCATATAAACAGTCCTAAAATTAAGGTGTGTCAACGTATAATAAGTCATATTTCTCTCATGTTTGAACTAATTGATACAAAGTTTGTTTTCGATTCGAGTAAATCTTGTGTAGCCTACAAACGTTTTGGGATACTGGCCTAGATCAGTAGCACCATAAGTTATAATAGCATGGTATCAGTATCCGCATTAAAACAATAAATTATTAATAAAACGCCGTAAATTTAATTCAAGATGCATTATGTAAGATTTAGTTATAAAGCTGGCCGTTCTTGCTATAATAATATAACAGATAAAATGAAAAATGAAAACATTGAAAATTCCATTCGCATTAGTTTATTCTTAGTGATGTTCATTGATTGTTATTATGTTTAAGTATCGATTATCCAATTTATTGTTATTTTTCAAATCTCGCGGGTGTTCTTATCCATTTGAATCTCGGCCATCCGATGATTTAGAGAGTTGATTACAGACTCGATATGCGCACAAATGTCTAAACAATATAAAGACCTGCAATAGGCGAAGTTTGCTCTTACATAATGTATCTTTAAGTATAAACCCGTCTTTGTTCTGTGTTACCAGCATATTGCTTAACCATATTTATTTCTAAACCTGATAGGCCTTAATAAGAAATCTATCCATTACGTAATACTCAGAATGTTACATGTATCATTATATTGTACTCCTTTAATGATATCATAAGCGTACACATATGTTTTATATAATATATAATCATGGTTAATTGAAAATTTAACATAGTGGTTACAGCTGTATCTTGCTTAGTAAAAATGTTTACATAATACAGCTTACGAAACTTACAGAATAAAATTATATTAATATCTCGGAGTAGCTAAAATTTCGAGCACTTCCGGTTAGCAGTTTCCGAGATAACAGGTTACCACACATTTCATGTGGCACACATACAGACCACAATTATTAACCGATATCCACGAAACTTACAGGATATAATAACATTAATAATATCTCGGAGTAGCCAAAATTTCGACTACTTCCGGTCAGCGGTTTCCGAGATATTAGGTTACCACACATTTCATGTGGCACGCCTACAGACCACAATTATCAACCGATATCCATGAAACTTACAGGATATAATAACAATGATAATATCTCGGAGTAGCCAAAATTCCGACCACTTTTGGTCAGCAGTTTCCGAGATATCAGGTTACCGCACATTTCATGGGGCACGCATACAGACCACAATTATTAACCGATATCCACGAAACTTAAAGGATATAATAACAATAATAATATCTCGAAGTAGCCAAAATTTCGTCCACTTCAGGTTAGCGGTTTCCGGGATATTAGGTTACCACACATTTCATGTGGCACGCCTACGGACCACAATTATCAACCGATATCCACGAAACTTACAGGATATAATAACAATAATAATATCTAAAAGTAGCCAAAATTTCGACCACTTCCGGTTAGCAGTTTCCGAGATATCAGGTTACCACACATTTCAGGTGGCACGCCTACAGACCACAATTATCAACCGATATCCATGACACTTACAGGATATAATAACAATGATCATATCTCGGAGTAGCCAAAATTTCATCCACTTCCGGTTAGCGGTTTCCGGGATATCAGGTTACCACACATTTCATGTGGCACGCATACAGACCACAATTATCAACCGATATCCAAGAAACTTACAGGATATAATAACAATAATAATATCTCGGAGTAGCCAAAATTTCGATCACTTCCGGTTAGCGGTTTCCGAGATATCAGGTTACCACACTTTTCATGTGGCACGCCTACAGACCACAATTATCAACCGATATCCACGAAACTTACAGGATATAATAACAATAAAAATATCTCGGAGTAGCCAAAATTTCGACCACTTCCGGTCAGCAGTTTCCGAGATATCAGGTTACCACACATTTCATGTGGCACGCATACAGACCACAATTATCAACCGATATCCACGAAACTTACAGGATATAATAACAATAATAATATCTCGGAGTAGCCCAAATTTCGGCCACTTGAGGTAAGCGGCTTCCGAGATATCGGGATACCACACATTTCATGTGGCACGCCTATAGACCACAATTATCAACCGATAGCCATGAAACTTACAGGATACAATAACAATAATAATATCTCGGAATAGCCACAATTTCGACCACTTCCGGTCAGCAATTTCCGAGATATCAGTTACCACACATTTCATGTGGCACGCCTACTGACCACAATTATCAACCGATATCCACGAAACTTACAGAATATAATACCAATAATAATATCTCGGAGTAGCCCAAATTTCGGCCACTT